>CAMAPF010000079.1:600000-965000 GCA_945859915.1 Cuscuta epithymum | reverse complement strand
AGATCAGATCAGACCAGATCAGAAACATTCAGATCAGATCAGAAAGATTCAGATCAGATCAGATCAGATCAGAAAGATTCAGATCAGATCAGATCAGAACTTAAAAAATTCAGATCAGAAACATTCAGATCAGGCGAAGAGAACAGCTTCTAAATGAAAAGCATTACAGAGTCGCAAAAACCAGAATCAAATTTGATAAAAGTTAAGGATTGTAGTTATTATTAGTTATATTATTATTACTATTATTATTAATAATATTAATAACATAACAGTTATTATAATTGTTATTATTAAAATTATTACCCAGCTGAGTATTCTTAACAAAAACGTTTTAATACATATGGAGTAGTATTTAATACTACGTAATATATATATATTTGAGCAATTGGTTGTTAAGTAAGGGCAACATATTAATATTTAAAAATACGTTTGATTAAGGTTAATATTTATCAACAAGGGAATTATTCAGTTTTTTTTTGGCAAAAAGGAAATTATTTAGTTAAAGATGGGTCTTATAATAATTTATAAAGTAGTGTATGTTTGACCACGTGAATGGAAACGGCCAAAACTAACAAAAGGACCAAATTAAGATGCATTAAATAGAATAGGGACTAAGGTGATAGATTTATTAGTTGAAGGACCAAAACAATATGGTGATGATAGTTTAAAGACCATTTATGTATTTTACTCCCAAAAGAAATGAGACAATCAAATTGGGACGGAGGGAGTATTTTTTTATTTCGTGGAGGAGCTTTATTATAATCAAAATAAATAAACTTGATGTTACTTTTCTAGGTGAATTGGATGATGTTACTGTAAAAGACTTTTAATTATTTCTATATAAATTTTTTTCTTAATAAAATATACGAGTATTTTAAATAAAAAATATCTATAATTGAACAGATTTAGTTCATTCAGTCACTTCAACAAATTCATCCGATTTTGCCAATTTCAGTGTTACCCATCAGAATTTAAAAAATTAGAAATGTTGCTATGAGTATTGATACATTGTTATATACTCCGTAATACTCAGTAGTTGTGTTTGGCAACCTGGTTTTGGCTTATAGGCTTCAGTAATGACATCCTTCACCAAGTATTATGAGAAAACTACCTCTTTCTCAAAGCTTTCTTTTCTGTTTGACTTGAATAATATTAAGAAAATGCGATTATATAGTTATATTTAATGTAAAAGGCTGACAAAAAATCATAAAAAAGAAATTCAAATAAATTACCTTTAGTATGAAATGGTTAAAGTGAGACTATTCAACACTCACCTTTTAGTACCCCGCAAGGACTGCAATTCTGTCATGCCGCTGAGTAAATACGGAGTACTATGTAATACAAGGGCAAATAATGATTTTACCAACAAAAAAAGAATGACACCTCATATCTATGAACACTGATCGAACAGTTAGATGAGAGGACGTAAGTTGGATTTTAATCACAAACTGTCAGATAGAGAGTGGTGGGGCTCTAGCCTTGATACTTGCAGAGACCCTATGCATTTTTAGCATAGTAATCTCTTATCGCAGTTGCCGGAATTCGAACCCGAGACTTACCTCTTATGGCACCCCCTATCTACCAGATGAGCTATACCTACAGGTAATTTTTTTTTAAGGTTCCTTGACCAATTTGAAATACTATGTCATCATTATCTCTCAAATTATGTGACTACATAAATCATATGGTATTTGGTGACGAATTTAACTTCTTCAGTATCAATTAGCCAATTAGGTCAACAAAAATACAAACGTCAAAACAAACTTGGGTTATCCAAAGCGACTTGCGCGATTTTTTACCTCATAGTCTATAGAAATTTCTTTTTCTGTTCAAGAATACAATGTCACATTCTGTCCAATTGGAAGTTGGAACTTTTAAATTGAACTCAATTGGTCCGCAACCGCAATATACCAGATCAAATAATGTCAGATATACCAAACTTAAACATATTAGATCTAATCTGATCAAATAATATAAAACACACATAATATCAAACCGATCAGATTAAATCTAAACAGATCAAAACAATCAAGATCGGACAATAAATTTGCAACCTAAGGGATGATATTTGATCTTCTTTTAGGATGAATACTAATTTCAGTGATTTGTGATTGGATCAGGTGACACTTATAAATTTCTCACTTTAAATTTACACAAATATTAATGGGTGTTTGAATTGATTCTGCTTTTGCTCTTTTTTTTAAAGTAGAAGCAGAATCACAATCAATTTGTAAAAGCTTGTTTCATCGGCCTTTCAAACACTGTTTCTAGGAGCAATTTGAAACATTTAGAAGTATTTTCCGCACTTTCACACTCCTGCTTTTTGAAGTAGAATCAATTTTAGAAAGTAGATCCAAACCACCCCTAATAAAGTGAATATGTAATTGTAAACTGTGGTTGATGTAGAAAGTGAAAATGTGTTAATCACACTAACCATTCCTTAAATTTTAATTAAAAAATAATTTGGGACATCCCAAAAGGAAACTAAAAGAAAATTATAGGTCAAAGAAAGCTTTTCTTTCAACCTCAATCCATGTTAGGCTGTCAGCATTGCAAAGGGGTGAAAACCCAAATAGAAAGTTTTCACCCCAAAAAGTGTAGCAACCCATCCCTTTTTCCGTATAGCAAGGCCTCAAAATCGATTGGGGAAACCTAGGGGAGGGAGAGCTGGCCGGCGTATTGACACATTGGCCCAACAACAATTGTGCACAACTATCACGTGCCTGACAGCTACAGTATTAAGGATGTGGAGGAAGCTTGCGCGTGTGACTCATAACTCCATGCGTTTGGGATTCCTTCGTACATGCAATATGGGAGCCAGTTCTTCTGGACTCCTAGTTGCTTTAAAGCAGTTGGACATTACTTAAATACGTAGTAAAAAATTAGATAGAGTGCATATTGCATATAGTATGAAAAATTAATATTATAGCAATAATAAATAATGGACTTTTTTGAATTTTATTGAAATTTATTTTAAATTTAATTCAAGTATGCATTTTTAATACATACAAAAAAATTAATTCACATTTTTTTATTTTTAACATCAGAATGTTTGATTTTTTAAATCATAATTGTTGATAAAATTAAATTGTCACATAAATGATGTGTAACAAAAAAAAAGTAAGGATTTATCATTTAATTAAAGAAATAAAGTGCAGAGTGAATATATATTGACAGTGTTGGGTCGCCGGAAAAAATTAAATAGACTGGATTAGGGGTGGACCGGTTCCGGGCCGGGCCCGGTTCGGGACTTGAACCGGCCGGGCCTCGGTTCAAGGTAGGGGAGGCCCGGAACCGGCCCGGGTAACCCCGGGTCCGGTTCGGGCCGGGCCCGGTTCGGTTCTATATGTTTTTTTGGGTTTTCTTAATAAAAATTCAAAAAAAAAAATTAAATCCGGCCCGGACCGGGCCCGAACCGGCCGGGCCAGTTCACCAAAATGAAGGCCCGAGCCCGGAACCGGAAGCCACCGGGCCGAGTCCAACCCTAGACTGGATGAATACGTATAAGATGATAGGGAATTAGATTTATTGACGGATTGGGTTGCGGTTAGCCTTAGAGGAAATTATAGGAAATCACATACAACTCCACCAGTCTACCATGAGGTCATATGTCATGTGTGTGACTTCATCATGACCACTCATATGTATAGCGGTTTCCTCCATACAACTCTACATTATAAATGAGTGGCTACAATAAAGCCATATGTCATGTATGACTTCATAGTGAAACATAGATGGTTCCTTGAATTTTTTGCCAATTTGACACTAATTCACTTTATACGAGTTGTAGATCAATTTAAAAATAAAGATACATCTCCCTGTAAATTAAACACCTTTTTAGACCATCCCAAGAAACATACATCTCCCTGTAAATTAAACACCTTTTTGGCACAAAGGCCTTTCAGTGTAATTTAACAGACATTCTATCACATTTCTTAAGGCTAGAAATTCGTTTCCGGTGGCTACGGCCCTGTTTGTGTTGCTCCCATTCATGTGCACCTCTAAGAACCTTATTCCCACATGCCTACAATCAAGAGTTTTGTATGTACCTCATGCAGAAGACGATCAACTAAGAAAGCAAAGTTTTTAGACCACCACTTACCTCACAGATATATTGACTCCATAGATCCCTTAGCTTTAATGTTATATCTTTAGTATTATCATTGGTGTTCTCTGAGCATGATTCGCTGTTGAGAAAAGAGTTTATTATTTCAACCGCAGGCTCAACCACTTCTGCTGCCCAGATCTCATCAGAAGCCCCTACAGAGACCACACATCATTTTCAATTCATAAATTAAATATAATGAATTCCCAGGCTGTAAGATGATAAGTAGGCTGATTGGTTTATTAATTTCTTAACTTATAGCTTATACCTTAACACATATAGTTGTTAAGGTAGCTGATCTCATATATTGTTTAGTAAAAATTAGCTAATATAATAATAACATAAAAGAGTATGTTTCAATAATTTGAAGTAAAAACGATTTCAAGAATGGAACTACATACAATGAACTCCGTGAAGCTTATTAAATAAGTTATCTATACCAAACAAAGCTTATTCGAAAAGCAATCTTAAATAAAAACTAGTGTAGCTTATAGTGTGCCAAAATCATAGCCTACAATAGGAAATTTGATGGACAAAATAGCAGACAGAGAAGGTGGTTAGAACTTAGAAGCTACAAATTGTATACCCAATATGGAACTTGTAACATCAATATAATGTATCTCCCATCCAAATAGCACTTCCAGGCGTTGGATTCTTCTCTTCTGGGTATAAAAAAGGTCATCAACGACAAATAAATACCACTTTTGGTCCTAAATGTTTAAATCTGATCATTTATACTTTTATGAGCAGTAAGATAATATATCCTTACTTGGCGACGAACTAGTCTTCTGGTGTTCATTTTCACTTTGTCAATAGCTTCAGTCAGAAGAACTTTTCTATCGTCATCACTAGGCCCATACAGAATATCATGTACAGTTTGTTTAAAACTCTGGATACCATGTGATTGAGAGTAGCATGTGAAAAAGTGGTTGAATTCCCGAACACCAATGGCTTGGCGGAGGCCTTTTGTGTAGTCTGCATCTGTGCGGTAAATGTCAAAAACTTCATCAAGCAGACCAGATTCAATCATGTGATCAACCCTTTTATCAACAAAAGGGTCCAACACCGCTAGAGATGCATCCACACATATAAAACAGAAATTAAATCTTGAATTATCAACATGACCCCAGTTCTGTCCTGCCAGGTGAAAGATATAACATGAGTTACACAATGAGCATATGTATAAAATTGCACATTATTTCATCCATTTACAATGGTCAGTATGCTATTCAAGTATCGTAATCAGTTCTGAAACAATTTTTAATTTCTCAAAGATTAAGACATAAAAAGTAGGAATGATAAATAGAAAAATTCTTTAATTTGAAATGAAAAATTAGCACTAAATTATTGGAGGGCTTGAGTCGGCCTCATTAAATACTATGTCCATACATGTACACAAAACTACATTTCTAGTCCTGCGCGACTACTAGGTAATTCCAAATATTAGTACAGACATTGGGTGTGTCAAATTTTGGTGCACAGCTATGGATTTCATGCAACTTTTAATCATGCTGGGTCAATTATATGGCAAAAAAGTGGTAGGAAAGACATATATTGTCAAATAATCTATAGTGGTGCACTAAAAGTAAAAATAAATGGAAGGTAGGGACTAAATGTGCAAATAACATTATATTAATAGAACAGAAAGTGGAAGACTTTCTTATGGGAATATAAGAAGTCTAGTCCTTTCATACAGACAACCAGGCATTCAAGCATCACAGCAAAATAACATATGATCGAGACTCGAGTAGCAATCCTTTTGCTTGAAATAAACTGCTATTAATCTGGAAAATACAATGGTAAACTAAACAGAGTGCACATACCTTTGAAGTCTTTTCTTGTAGAACTTTACTTGGAGCAATACCAAATCGTGAATACAATTTTAGGTATTGATGGACCTGCAAATTTTACATGTAAAGAATGTAGAAGTAGTGAAGAGTGCAAGCATTATGCATCATAATTAAGAAACTGGTAATGCATTGCCTTTACTTTCACATTCAGAAGACCAGCAACACCTTCTCACTTAGAAAAAAAATTCAAATTTGACACCAGAGAAGAAATATGCATATAAAATGGATGCTTGTAGCATTACTAGGTGTATATAAAGTTTTAGACATCTGATATAAGCTAAACTGTTCAACCAGATGTCTATGGTGAGTACTCTAACTATTAACGGTCATGTTCTATGATTTGCAAACTGCAAGTTAAGTTTAGAATGTCAATCTTGTCATGGAAAGCGAGTATATCAATTATCTCAACTCATCACCATTCACCACCTCCTAACATTTTCCATGCATATAAATATGCAAAATTAACATTGATGATAACAGTTCCGAAATTTCATTTCATTATTCCTTCGTAAGAACTAGTTGGTTCTGATGATGATGGTGGTGGTGGTGGTGATGATGCCGCTCTAATATACACATACATAGAGACTATTGAGGCTGAAAAACTTCTCAACAAGGGAGGACCACCTAAGATAAAGTCCAAACTTCAAGTACTTTTATGAGACAAAATGAAGTAAAACAAGACATGCATCAAATATTTAAACAAGGACAATGCTATGATTTAACCTAAATACATAAATTTAAAGTTGAAAGGACCACATCACAATCAGTGATCCTCCGAGCAATAGAATGCTCAGTGTAATCCAAAGTACGATGTCCTAAAACAACTATTACAATTGCATCCATTAGATGTCACTCTAAATAAGCCGACTAGATTTTAAATGGCATAATGGATCACACAAAGAGACAGCTTTCCTTCAAATGTGGTTGAATTTAGTGTGAAATCTAAAAACACATTTTGCGTATTGAAATCACCTTCCTGTGATCATTTGGATGAATTCGAGCGCCTGCAACTGGATCGATGGCTTTAAGACAATCATAAGTATAACAAAAACCTTCCCGCTCAACTTCAAGTTCAGGATTGGATTTCTCACTGGCTGCAAAAAAAAACTTTTAGATGTCAAGAACGAAGTTTCCTATCGATCTAGCTAGATAGCATCATATCTGTATTCTGTTGGTACAAATTCACAAGCAAAAAATCTTTTACCAACGGTATCCAGTGAGCAATTTATTTCTGTATCTTCACAAGGAACCTCCATAAGGAATGGGCTAACAAGTCCCTGAATGAAAATGAATAATAATGTCATATATAAATTACAAATATTAGAATGACTTGGACAGGAGGGACAAAATATGAAATAAATTACCCAAATTTATGTTCATAACAACGATTTGAACTTATTTCTACTTGATGATATATTACTACTCCTCAACCTCAACCCCAACCCCAACTTAAAGGGACAACCGCAAAATAAACAAAAAAATACTTTATAATGATTATTAGTAGAAAAGTAAAAAATATTCAAGACTACAAAGTGCAGAATGTATTTTTAGAATACACTCTAACCTATTTAAAGTATTTATTCAATAGTACTGCACTACTGCTAACCTTGATTGGAATGACATTAAAACGAGTGACATCCACTTTGAAAGGTAATAATGATGTCATCAAACAACAACGTTATTGGCAGGGCAAACTGTATTTATTCACTTGAAACTATAAAAATTTGCCATTAAAGTGATTGGTGCAACAACAAAGAAAGGATAGTAAAATACAAATAAAAAGATTTATTCACATATAAAGAAAATCTCAATAGAAATGATAAATATTCACAACATGCACGTTCTAAAACGCATAGGGGCCACATCAGCAAAAGTCTCTCAAATATAACACCCTACATGATACAAGGACAAGTACACCTTCCTAGATAGTTAACTTTATCATCCAAACTCTAAGCCCTTTTCTGTTGAGAAACTTCAGAAGAGAGGAAGACTGGAAGAGGGGGGGTGATACTTATTTTATTAGTTTAATATTACTTATAGATGGTTGTAAATGAAGAGAAGATGAAAAATCATATAGAAATACATAATTTAACTGAAGATGTAACTTTCTAATCTATGGCTAACAAATAGAGATAAATTAGTAAAATATATGTAGTAAATAAATACTCCCCTCCCTTCAAAAATCACCAAACCAAACAAGCCCTAAAGGAAATGGCAATACCAACCTGTATATAGTAATTCGTTCCACCAACAATGACAGGCAAAAGATTGTGAGATGATATTTCATCAATGAGCTGGAATTTCAAAAGACCAATGTGTTGGTACTTGGTATATAATAGAAGAGATCTTAAGTTTAATCAAGAAGGGAAAGCAAACAAAGTGAGATTGCAAGATCAGTTATAACAGGTCAGGAACCAATAAATAACATGAGCATGTGAGGATGTGGCTACTAGCAGGATGGTAGATGAGAAAATGATGGACTCATTCAGTGGATATGACAGAACATACAATCTCTAGCAACTCAGTTTTTAATCAAGACAGGTTATAGCTTATATAAGTTATATTGAAAACAAATAGAAACATTTTGATACGCTTAGAGGAATTTATGTAGTCAATCTGGGATCAGAAACCATTTTTACAGAAATAACTCACACCTAAAACACTCTGTATATAACCAAATCAGAAAATGTTATCTCCTAAGGACAATAAAACATGCTTTTTCATCCACACATAAATAGCATAACTGGATGACAAGAACCAAGCCTCAATCCGTTCAGCTACATGGAGCTATGAAGTATGAACCAATAGAAGACTTTGAGATGTCATCCACCAAAAGCATAACTTGATAAAAGAAAAAGAGAAAACAAAATTTCAACACATAAATCAGAATTAAACCAAAATACATAAACAAATATTAAATTAAAACTTCAATATGAAATGGAAATGGTCAAGTGCTATACTGCTATATAGTATCATATAATGGAAAACATTGAAGAAAGTGACTCACTGGAATGGCAAAATCACGAAAATCCTTTGCTGTAAATTCTACATTTGAGCTGATAGTACCAAGAAGATGATGTGCCACACCTATCCCCAGCGAACAATAAAGGAATAAACAAAACACAAAACAGTACCCAATCAGATGTCTTGAACACATACAAGCATAGAATGGGAGATAAAACCAGGAATATTAAAAATAATGCCGAGAGTAAAGATTTTAAACGATAGAAAATTTTTGTAAGAAATCATCTGCATCCCTTTTACATTGCCCCATATGTCTTCAAATACGTACAAGGATTCTAACAACTAATATGAAGTTACCAGACATGCTTTTTTTAGCCCAAGCCTTAAAAAGCCTCTAAGGTCACTCTTGTTTGACTACCACAAGCGTCACCACGATAAGAAAAGAACTTCATCAAACATGCATAAGCATCAACATTTTAAATTTCGATACACATCATTATCATCAAACTTCCTCCGCTCTTTTTTAGTTGCTAACGCTTCCACTTTCACGTTTGCTAACGCACAACTTTGACTATCAACATATTAAATTCCCTAATTGTGAAAATTTCAAAAAAAATAACTTTTTGAAAATTTAAAGTGAGAAGAATTTAATTATATTTTTAAAAAAATAAAATTTTAATGTATTACTACCTCCTTCCCCCTAAGTTTGGGACAAAAGGGTGTGGTGTGGTTTTTAAGAAAAAGTGAAATTGTGTGGTTAGTATTGAATTGATAAAGTATGGATAAAGTAAGAATGAATTCTAACCACTCAAATATTACCAAATGTGGTATGGAACAAACTTAATGAAACGGATGAAAAAGGTAAAACGGGACAAAGATAGGGGGACGGAGGGAATAGTAAATAAAAAAAAGTCAAAGTAGAGCACGTCAATAGTGTAAAATTTCTAATGTTGCAGCTATTTAAGAACAAAGATAGTATATTATTTGAATTGCATGGAAGATATGGCAATGACTTTAGATCTATGAAATAGTCATCTCACATTGCAAGATTGAAACACCCTCCATCGTAATATAAAAAAGGCAGCTTGGTGTTGTGGTGCACATTGGCATCCCCGCAAGGCGAGAATCTTGGGAAGAGTCCCACCACACGGGGGTATATAAGGAGCAAGGCTTCCCTTATCATTTTGATAAGAGGCCACTCCCAAGACTTGAACCCATGACCTCTCAGTCACACAATAACACCATAACCGGTGCAATAAGGCTCTTCTTCCTCCATCATAATATAGAAATGCACAAATTCCAAGATAGCAGCATGCATACCATATAGAATCACATCATCAACGAAAAGTTTGGGAATGGTAAAGGGGCACACCTCTCTGCTCTTCAGGACGAACTTTATTGGTCAGCACATCTAATCCTTGGTAGACCTATAAATCATGAATGAGCATCCTTAGAGCATAATGGTATATATTCTATGATTTTAAATTGCGAACAACAACACCTATTCTAGCCGCAAACTCAGCGCAACCGCATTAAGTCGCAATTGTGGGGTGAATTCACTATTCAGATCACGTGTTACACCCGTAGCGTAATCGCATCGAGCTTAAACGCCATCTTCAGCTCTCCTTTATATTTATCATTATTTCTCTTTGATTTGATTGTCCATGTAAGAAAATAAAAATAGTCTACTTGTTCTTTTTATAATCAAAGTTTGCATCACCTAAATTTCTATATATGCTAGAAAATTAGGATTTGAATTGCTCATTGTCAAATAATACACAAAAAAGAGCATATATTATTAATAAAGCCACACTATTAAAAGAACAACTACAAACATGAATAATACGGAGTATAGTCGTATAGGATAAACACGACAAAAGAAAGTCTAGAAAAGAGCAATATAGCATGTTATTTCCTTCTGAAATCATTAACGCCTATCACGCTGGAATATCAATAATTGTGTTTTATAATAACTATTTACTTTAAAGATATTTCTAAAGATTATTCATTTTTCATATTATCACCTACTTATTTCTTTGTTTGTTGATTACTTATATGTGCTTAAAATAAATATTCACAATATATTTTCGCTATTGTTACATTTCATAGTTATTCAATCGTACAGATATGTAGTATACTAGTATCTTTAAAAAGAATATACTCATATAAACATTATGAATAAAAGATTCTTATAAAACATATTGAGCAAATACGAAATTAATTAACAGCACCTAATCCACACCAGACATGGCAACAGCAGGAATTGCAATGACTGTGACCACTAACAGCAATCGCAACTTAAAACCATGATATCTGTCGTTCTTCTTCGTCTCATAGATAAATATAAATGGACCTAATATCAATATACTGTTATAAACCTGCATGGAATCGGCATTTATGACTTCAACTGGGAAGTGGGAGGCAAGGTCTATTGCAAGTCTGGATTTTCCTGCCCCTGTTGCTCCCATGATCACAATTACCTTTGGCTTCGAATTTGAGTTTGGACAATCACTTCCATTCGGGCGTGTGTGGTGTTGTGTGGAGCTACTAGGGGTTAGCATCTTCTTTGCGCCCTGGAATTCGGTTTGAGTTTGGATTGTTAGGGTATTCGTGACTCTGATCACTAGTTAAAAGCCTGTTTCGAAGAGCCAGATTGGCTTTGGTGGATCATATTGTGCTTATCAGTTAATTTTTTTATAATTTTGATTTCGCTCGTTGAATTGTGTAATATTAAGAAATGTAATATTTGAGTTAATTTTCTGGCTGTATTGAATGAAGTTACCGTAGAAGATCTTTTTAACTTTTTTCATATAATCTTTTCTTTGTTTTATTAATAAAATGTATTTTAAATATAATTTTTTCATAAATTAGCAGAATCAACTAATTCAGTTACTATATTCAAAACTTCATAAATTTCTATAGATTCAGCAAATACAGCCGATTTGAGTATTATCAAACGGGCTCTAAAGTATTAAACTACTAAAGTGCTCCAGATTATAGTAAAAACTTATCAAAATAGGCTAAAAATGCTTGAGAAAATTAAGGATCGATATGACTATATATGAGAGGGCAGGCTTGTCTCGTTAACCTCCATCCTACAAGGTGATACCAACAAGCCCCTACCCGGCCCTCACACATTGAAGCCCTGCTCAAAAATGAATGGGAAGCCCTAAAAGTGAGCTTTTTTTAAGGATCTAGAGCCTCTACCTTGCTTTAGGGCAAGGTAAGGTACTTGCTCTTCACAACGGTCCGATCTAAAATTCAACGGTGAGAGGCCTTGGGGTTCACTCTTTTGCCGATCTCGATACCGTCCTCGTCGTTGTTCTGTCGTCCGATGCTGCAAGACACTCTGCCGCACGACAGAGGATCCCGATCCCCCTTTTAGACCTTTATTTCTTTTGTCTTCTTAAATTTTTCGTATCAATTATCCATATTCATATTTTGTAACTACGTGACTACGTGAGGGCATAATAAAATTGAAAAGGATAAAAATACTACCTCGTGCCATTTCATTTGTCCTACATTGATCTAGCACAAGTATTAATAAAGTATTTGAAAACATAAAAAATGTTATTGCGATTTGAGTATAATAGCATGAAATGTTGTAGACCACATATTTCCTTATATAAAGAAAGGGAAAATTATTATTAACCTCCTGAGGTTATGCCATAATTATTAATGCAATCTTGCATTTTCAAAAATCAATTAGTTACCCCTTGAGTTTTGATCATTCTCACTATATGCCCCTCTCATGTTAATATTTGTTAAATTAAATTTGATATAATTCTCAAATTCAATGAAAATTGTCTGTAAAATTAATTTTTAAAGTATAACACAAATTATTATCATAATTATGAGTCATTGTTTTTTATCATTTTTTTTCTTAGCTACTCGATCGTGGAATAAATATTGATCATAGTAGTTAAGGTAAAAGAGTCTCAATTGAGTAATATTCATGGGATACATAAAAGAAATATTATTTGAAATATGTGTTATCAACATTATATACACCTCTTCATCGTCAATATAAAAATCTTATTTGTAATTCATCCGGACGAATTAATCTCAACAACACTTCTTTCGTATGTAACAAAGAACCAAGAAAAAATGAATTTTATCAATCCATGATCTAAAAGATTGATCTAGTATTGATAAGAGACCTAAAAGACAAAAATGTATCGATATAAAGCCTGAACAAATGAAACCTATCGATCTAAGAACTAAAATATACTCCGTATATCATAGATTTTGATTTGTTTAATTTTTTATTAATTCTATTACTATTTTTGATGATTTCTTCTTCAAAAAAAAGTTTATTAATTTAATAAGCTTAAATGATATTTAATTTTTTTAAATAAAAAAATATAAATTCATAATATTTTATATCTTACTCGTGAGTCTTTTCCCTTAACTACTTTCATTATTCCACGATTGAATAGCTAAGTATAAAAATTAATGGTAAACAACAATGACTTATAATAATGATAATAAATTGTGATTCACTTTTAAATTTAATTGTATAGATAGTTTTTATTGAATTTAAGATTTATATTAAGTTAAATTTAATAAATATTAACATGAGGGGGCAAACGGTGAAAATAATCAAAACTTAGGGGGTAACTAAATGATTTTTGAAAATGCAAGGTTGCATTAATAATTATGGCATAACCTCAGGGGGCTAATCATAATTTTCTCAAATGTGACACTTATTTTGAAACAACATAAGAGGAAAATAGTACATGTAAAATGGAACCGAGAGATTAACTAATGACATAATAAAGAAAAATTAGAACGAGACAAACTGATGAGGCTATCCCTCAGGCTCTACGGCAGTGCGACTGCAGGCTGTTCTAGGAGCTAAAGTTAAAGCTTTAGCTCCGAAGAAGTTAGAGCTAAAGTCGAAAGCATAGTGAACAGGAAGAAGGCAACACGATTAGAAGCATTATATGCACTATTCTTTGGGAAAATGGTCAAATACGCCCTCGAACTTGTATAAAAAGGTCAAATAAGCCCTTATATAGGAAGTTCTGTCCGGCCGTCGCCATTTGGGGCAGTTCCCGGTGGAATTTTGTGATGAAATTTTTTGAGCATCTTATTCATTAAGGGGGTGTTTGGATCTGATTCTCAAAACTGATTCTGCTCCTTCAGGGAGCAGAAGCAGAAGCTGGAGTGTTTGGGTGAAATTCCAGAAGCACTTCTGGAGCTCTAATTTACTCTCAGAATCAGTTTTTTTAGAAGCTGGGAGGTACCAGCTTCTGAAAACTGATTCTGATTCTGCTTCTGCTTTTAAAAAAGAAGCAGAAGCAGAATCAGTTCCAAACACCCCCTAAGTCTAGTTTACTCATACCAAATTTCAGCTAACTATTTGATGGAGTATATGGCCCATGAACCCCCGGCCCATAGACTCCTACTTCTCCCACACGAATCCATTGAGCTCAGGAAACAACTCAGGCCCAAATACAACGGCCCAAGCCTCAAAGTAGCTCAGAATGCACACTGGGATACCTTCGGCCACCTTGGCCGAGGGCTCCAAAACTCACAGGATAGCCTTCTCTGGCATAAGAAGCTGCTGGGAGAAAACAGGCGAAGACATGAGCCTTCGGCATTCCCATGCCCTCGGCACCAAGGGAAGCCTTCGGCTGAACCAAGCCTTCGGCTACACAAGGAGCCCTCGGCTGCACAAGGGGCCCTCGGCTGCACAAGGAGCCCTCGGCTGCACAAGGAGCCCTCGGCTACACAGAGAGCCTTCGGCTGAACAGGCTCAATCATCGAAGATTCCTTTTAGAGACAGCCAACCACCGCATTTAATGCCGTGTCACATCCGCCAACCGCATTCAATGCGGTTGACGTACCACTGCCGGTGCCACCAGGCTGATGTGACCCTTCGGCCGTTGGATTGCTGACACGTGTACTCTCATCGCATTTATTGCTGCTATAAATAGCAGCCCATTTCTCCTTGTAATGGACACAACCTACATCTCAACTCCACGCTGAGTTCATTTAATAAAATCGACTCTCTCTCCTCCTATTTGCTCTGACTTCTCTCTAGTTATTTCCGCAATAACCCCTCGGATTAGATACCCCCCGGGTAGACTATCCATCATTTGGTGCTCTCGTTGAGAGGTCAGAACAAATCAAGTAAGAAACCCTCCCCCTCTACCAAACACAAACCCTCACCAAAAATGGGAAGAACCACCCGTGCCCAATCCAAGACCCTTGAGGAAAATTACGTAGCCCTCGGCGAGACTAACGGGGCTGAGGCCTCCAACAGGCTCTTAGTACCCGAGGGTGGTGTCATCCTCGAATTAGAGCAAGCCACCGCTGACCTACGTCAACAGCTGCAGAAGAACACCCCTGATGCCCGCATTGGCCTTGATAATCGAAGGAGGGATCGGAGTGAGAACCAAGTTCCCCCTCCGGCCCCGGCCATCGATCTTCAGGCTGCCTTTGCGGCCTTTGTTCAAAACATGGCTCTCAATTCCGGAGCCCTCGCCTCTCAGGCACCCCTCCAGCCCTATGCTGCAGGGAATGTTAGTCAATTACCACCGCTCCCTCCTCTGTTCACCAATCCTCCCCCGGGGATTGGAAACGCCGAAGGGGTCATGGCGCAGGACACCGCCTCCCAAGAGGCCCAATCCAGGGATAAACGTCCCTTGATGAAAGAGAAACCCCGGACCTCCGCACTTGAGAGGCTTGGGGGAGCTCCCGGACACCGAGGGGTCCAAGACCGCCTCGGGAAACAGGCATTTAGCAGGCCTCAGGAGAGCGGAGCCTCCGCTTCGGGAGCCGAGGGCATACCTCCGCCCCGAAGCAAGGGCAAAGCAATCCTCCATGCCGATGACGCCAGGCACCAAATCAATCAGGCGCAATCCTTCCGGGCCAACTCCCAAGGGGTTGCCCCGAAGGATCCCAAGGACGAAATTATCGAGGCCCTCCTCCGCCGACTTGAGGAGAATCGTCAGGCGCCGCCGACGGCTTCCACAGCTAGGCCAGATCCAGAGTACGCCGACCTCCGGGCGCAGGTGGAGGAAATGAAACGTAAACTTGCCGAAGGTTCAGGCGAGCCCCTCATTCAACTCCGCACTAGGACCCCCTTCACCCCAAGGGTGTTGGCGGCCAAAATCCCCCACAAATATCGGGGGCAACCCATCAAGCCGTATGAGGGGAAGACGGATCCCCAAGAACACTACAGCCGCTATCAAAATAGCATGATGATGACGGGGGCCTCGGATGAATACTTATGCCGTTGGTTCCTTTCCACCTTGGAAGGACCCGCGTATGAGTGGTTCAACCGGTTGCCCGAGGGCAGCATTGATTCTTGGCAAGAACTTGCCCACCGCTTCCTTACACAATTTGCAGGGAGGCACCGCTCAAAGAAACACTTCTCCCACCTCCTAAACGTGAGACAGCAGAAGGAGGAAACCCTTCGGAGTTTCCTAGAACGCTGGAGGCAGGCCTCCCTCGAGGTCGAAGGTGCGGATGACAGAACCTTGATGGCCCTCTTCCACACCGTCCTCCGCAACGGTAACTTCTCCCGGAGCCTTATCACTGATCCCCCCCGCGATTATACGAAGGCCCTTCAGCGGGGGGATCGATACGCTGAAGCAGAGGAAATCGAGAAGGACCGCCGCAACACGGACCCTTCTCAGAAGAATGAAGGCAGGAACCGGCCCGGAGGGCCTCCCCCTCCGGTCCACCGAGAGGCACAGTACAACGATCGCTCCCGGGGTGGCCAAGCCAGACCCGGGGGCGGTTATAAGAACAATCCGAAGGCTTGGGCGCAACCCGTCCTCCTGGAGCACCCACGCACTCCCCTGACGCACCCCGTCAGCGTCATTCTTGATCATGCGGAAGAGCGGGGGCTCGTTGAGCGAGACTCCCGCACACCCCTCGAGATTTATGCCATCGGCCCTGATGAGCCATATTGCCGCTTTCACCGCCACCATGGGCACAAGACCGACGACTGCCACCAACTGAAAAACGCAATTGAGAGGCTGATACAGGCAGGCCACTTATCTCAGTTTATCCGGGGCCCTCCTCCCCAGGGTCCCCCTCATCATCAAGGCCCTCCGCCGAAGACAAACAAGTGGGTGAACCCCAACACCATTCCCTTGGGAAACCCGCATGGGAAGAAGCGTGAAATTGGCGGCCTCGAAGACGAGGGAGAGGGCTCCCACCAACAATACAAGCGCCACATCCACATGATTAATGGTGGCAACACCGGAGGCGATTCTACGAGCCAAAGGAAGAAGTGGGCACAGTCCCTCTACGTTGGGGAGGTCAACCACATGCCCCCTACTAAACGGCCGAAGGCGGATCCAATTTTCTTCACAGATGCGGACCTCCCCTCGGGTTCTCTGCCGCATAGAGATGCCCTCGTCATCCGCACTGAGATCGACGACGCCATCATCCACCGGACTTACGTCGACACGGGGAGTTCTGTCAACGTCATGTATCTCAGCACTTTCCAAGAGCTGGGACTCGATAGGGGGTCCCTTCGACACATCAACACCCCCCTCTCCGGATTTACGGGGGACAGCATAGACGCCGAGGGCGTCATCACCCTCATGGTTGAATTCGGCGACGGATCCCATAGAGCCAAGCTCGAAGTGGAGTTCGTCATCGTCAACCTCGACTGCGCACACAACATCATCCTCGGCCGGCCTGCCCTCGAGGATTTGGAGGCTGTCATCTCCATGAGGCACCTCTTCCTCAAGTTCCCCACGCCTGACGGCATCGGCTACTCGAGGGGGAATCAGAAGCTCTCCAGGGCCTGCTACCTTCAACTTACCAAGAAGGTTAGTAAAACTGAATTTCGGATCGACACCATCACCGCCAAGGCCCTGGAGGAAGAAGAAGGTAGGCCGAGGGCTGAGCCTGCCGAGGAGACGGAAGACCTGATACTCAATCCGGCCAAGCCGGAGAGAGTCCTGAAGATCGGAGCCAAGCTCCCCGAAGACCTGAAGGCTGGCATCACCGAGGCCCTCCGCGCCTACTCCATTGTTTTTGCATGGGGGCCGGAGGATATGCCAGGAATCGACCGAAGGGTTATCACCCACCGCCTGGCGGTGGACCCTTCGGCCAAACCGGTACAGCAACGAAGAAGACCCCTCTCAGCCGAGAGAAGGGAGTTCGTAAAGAAAGAGGTGTCTATGCTCCTCTCCATCAAACACATTAAGGAGGTGAAGTACCCTTCTTGGTTGGCTAATGTAGTCCTCGCACAAAAACCTCCTACCTTCCGCATGTGCGTGGACTACACAGATCTGAATAAGGCGTGCCCTATGGACCCCTTCCCTCTGCCGAACATTGATCAACTTGTGGATGAGACCGCGGGATGCGAGATTATGTCATTCCTCGACGCATTCCGCGGATATCATCAAATCTACATGCATGAGGAAGACGCTGAAAAAACTGCCTTCATGACACCCGAAGGCATCTTCTGCTATCTTGTGATGGCCTTCGGCCTCAAAAATTCAGGCGCCACCTACACACGCATGGTGGCTAGGGTCTTTCAAGCTGTCCTAGGACGCACCATGGAGGCTTACGTTGACGATATGATCGTCAAAAGTAAGAAGGCAAGCACTCACGCCGACGACCTCCGAGAGATTTTTGCCATCATGCAAAAATTCAACCTCCGGCTAAATCCAAAGAAATGCACCTTCGGCGTGCAGGGAGGAAAATTCTTGGGCTACATGGTCAGCCGAAGGGGTATTGAGGCCAACCCCGAGAAGATTCAGGCCATCATCAACATGGAGCCCCCGCGCAACGTCAAAGAGGTTCAACGGTTGACGGGTCGCCTGGCGGCCCTCAACCGATTCCTCTCTAAGTCAGCCGAGAGGGCCCTCCCCTTCTTCCAAATCATGAGGAAGACGGCGGGGTTCCAATGGACATCTGAGTGTCAAGAGGCCTTCGACGAACTCAAGAAGTACCTCTCCTCTCCCCCAGTGCTCTCCAAACCAAAGGTGGGGGAGACCTTGTACTTATACCTCGGTGTTAGCCCTGCGGCTATCAGCTCAGTACTGATCCGAGAGGAAGACGGCATCCAACACGCCATCTTCTACGTCAGCAAAACCCTCCGGGAGGCCGAACTCAGGTATTCTCCCGTCGAGAAGACAGTGCTAGCGATCGTTTGGACCGTCAAGAAGCTTGGCCACTACTTTCAAGCTCATACAATATAGACATTCGTCCGAGGCCTGCCATTAAGGGCCAAGCCTTGGCAGACTTCGTGACGGAATGCACCGCAAGGTCAGCGACTGACGAGGAGCCCTCGGCACCCCTCGATGAATGGTGGACCCTCTATACCGACGGCTCCTCGGCCACCAAAGCATGCGGAGGGGGAGTAGTCCTAATCACACCCGAAGGCTTCCGCGCCTATTATGCCATCCGCTTCTCCTTCAAAGTCTCCAACAACGAAGCCGAGTACGAAGCCCTCCTCTGTGGCCTTCGGCTGGCAGCAAATCTGAAGGCTAAGATGATCCACGTCAAGTGTGACTCCAAACTTGTTGTGGGTCAAATTTCCGGGGAGTACGAAGCCAAAGAAGGGAGGATGAAACAATACAAAGAAGCGGCTAAGGAGTTGCTCAAGGTGTTTGAGGCGCATTCTCTCACCCAAATACCGAGGGCTCAAAACTCCGAGGCCGACATTCTATCCAAGCTCTCGGATGAATCCCCCGAGCACCTCTCGAAGATTGCAAGAATTGAGGAGCTCAGCCTCTCAAGCATCCACGCAAGCCCCGTCATGAGCATTAACCTAAGGCCGGAAGATTGGATCTCCGACATCGTCGCCTTCATCACCACAGGGCAACTACCCCAAGGCGAAGCCCGCGCAAAACTAACAAAGCTGAGGGCTCCCAGCTACACCATCGAAAACGGGAGGCTTTACAAGAGATCTTACAACGGCACCCTCCTTCGGTGCCTTCACCAAGATGAGGCCGAAGTCGCCATGGAGGAAGTGCACAGTGGCACTTGCTCAGCTCACCAGGGACCCTTCTCCATGTCCCGAAGGCTCATAGTTCAAGGCTACTTCTGGCCCACGATGGCTAGGGATTGTGCTGACCTAGCCCGAAGGTGCACCGCGTGCCAACACTTTCAGAAGGCCCCCGGAAGACCTGCGGTCAACTACGCCCCCATCAGCACCGCTATACCCTTCTCCAGATGGGGGATTGACTTAGTGGGCCCCCTGCCGAGGGGTACCTCCAACAGCAGGTATATCATTGTGGCCATTGACTACTTCACCAAGTGGGTAGAGGCCGAACCCCTCGCCAGCATCACGGAGGCCCGGTGCCGTCACTTTGTCCTCAAGAACATTCTCACAAGGTTTGGCGTCCCCCAACAAATCATCTCCGACAACGGGACCCAATTCGAGGCAGCCCCCTTCTGTGCCCTCCTTGAAGCTTGGGGCATCAAGCACACATTCTCTTCCGTTGCCTACCCTCAGGGCAACGGACAAGTAGAAAATGCCAACCGCACCCTCCTCGAAGGGTTGAAGAAGAAGCTGGAAGCCGAAGGGGGAGGATGGGTAGAAGAGCTCCATAACATCCTATGGGCCTACCGCACTACCCCTCGGCGTGCAACAGGTGAGACACCCTTCTCCCTATGCTATGGCTTTGAGGCTAAGGCTCCAACAGAAGTGACCCTTCCGACCCGAAGGGTGGAACAATATGAGCCCGAGGTCAACGACGCCAACATGGCCCTCGACCTTCACCTCATCTCAGAACGCCGAGAGCAAGCTTTCCTCAGGGCCGAAAACTATAGGAGACAAGTCAAAGGCTACATCGACGCCAAGGTCCGCTCCCGGGAATTCCAGGTGGGAGACTACGTCCTCCGACGAAGGGAGGCCAGTCTACCCACCGAAGGAGGAAAGATGGCGCCCAAGTTTGAAGGCCCCTACATCATCTCAGCCATCATCAAACCAGGGACATACAAGCTTAAACGCCTCAATGGGACGGAGGTCCCTAGACATTGGAATGTGCACCACCTTGTCAAATTCTATCAATAAGGCATGAGCGGCCAAGCCCTCATCCTCAGCAAGTGTAAATATCAATGGCCCAAGGCCCCATCTGTTCTTGAAGAATAATCACCTACAAGCCTTCATCACCTACATATTACACAAGTGGCCCAAAGCCCCCTTCTCCCATACAATTTAGGTACCAAGTACCAAGTGTATGGGTCACCCCCATCACTCTTTGAAAACACCAAGTGTTTTCTCACTAAGCCGTACCCCACGAGGACGCAACCATGCATACATTATGCATACTTTTACATACTCTCCTAAAAAAAAAAAAAAAAAAAAAAAAAAAAAAAAAAAAAAAAAAACCGGGGGGTGCAACACCCCTCGGCTCCGGCTGGTACCAAGTGCCCCCGGCTATTTGTGTTTCTACACAAATAAAACCCTTCCCAGGAACGCTTTCCGCGCCATCCCCCAAGGGGAGGCAGGCAACGGACCATGTCCCGGGCCCAGGATTCGACTTCCACAAACGAAACGCTCCCCGCGCTATCCCCCAAGGGGAAGCAGGCAACAGACCATGTCTCGGGCTGAGGGGACGACTTTCAAAACCGAGGCGCTTTCCGTGCTATCTCCCAAGGGGAAGCAGGCAACAGACGATGTCTCGGGCCGAGGAAACGACCCTCAAACCCTTCGGGATATCGGAAGGTCATTCCCGAAGGGGGAGCCAACGGTTTGTTCCGTTGCCTCCCATATAGGCCAAGCCTTCCCTAGAAACCAAGTTTCTAGACGCCTCTCCTACACCATCTAAAAAAAAAAAAAAAAAAAAAAAAAAAAAAAAAAAAAAAAAGAGATGTGTAGGGGGGAAGGAACTCCCCGGATACTATTCTCCCCGGAGGCTCAACAATTCGGATATACATTCCCGAAGGCTCCTACAAATTCACAAGAAAATCTCGCAAACGACAAGTTATCTGGCCACAAGGCCGAAGGCTTCACTGCGTAAAACTTTGGAGTACAAGAATTCCACCGAAGGCATAAGAAGAGGGCTTACTATCAGAGCTTCACTTAAATTTGGCTAAGTCCTAAATCTGGCTCGAATCAAAGACACCATGTTACATACCGAAGGCTACACAAAGTTCTAAGGCACGCGTAATCTATTATCTACGCGAACCAGAGAATTCGTACCGAAGGCAGAATGTCACCAGTCTCGTACCCCTCGGCAACCATATACACCGGGGGCTCAGGCAATCCTCACACTCGAGGGATTCACCACATTATCTATTGAAACTTCGTGGAAAAATGACTAAGCCCACAAATGGGGACCCTTCGGGAGGGCAACTCTTCACCTACAGACTCATCACTACACTACTAAATGAAAGCTTCCAATTCATCCTATCCCTCGGCATCACTACTACGAACATCCGAAGGGGGTCGGTCCTACACTACGACCGGGGGCTCACGACAAAAGTTCTTACTTAGAAAATTTTCTGAGTCCACAGCGGCAAGCCCCCCGATGGTCCTACGCTATGGCCGAGGGCTCATGATTGGACTTACACTTACAAAGATTTCTAAGTCCACATCAACGACCCCCGGCTATTCTACTCTACATCCGAAGGGTTCTGATCAAGTTGTACTTAGAAAATTCTCTAAGTCCACAAACTTGTGGCCTTCGGGAAGACAGGCTAAAGAAGGAAAACATACGTTCATCCAAATAAAGAAAGGCATACATTCATGAAGGAAAAAAGACGAAGGCGTACATTCAAAATTAAAAGCAAAGACATACATTCATTCACACAATAAAAGGAGACACGAAGGCAAAACATTCATCACCAAAATATACAAATACAGAAGATGTTTGTTTACAACACATGGCCGGGGCCGAGCACCTACAAACTAGTACAGAGCTTGATTTAGGATAATTCCTAAGTTTGGACATTCTCAGCAGCGTTCTCCTTCAGGTTGGAGGTAGCATCGCCCTCGGTCTCCTCATCAACATCTGCAGCCTCCATCAGCAGCTCTGAATCTTCGAGGTCTGGCCTCTCTTCGCCTGGGGGGAAGGGTACTCTGACATCGGGCTGCAGGAGGGGTAGACCATATGATGCAGGGTCAAACTCCTTCGGCTCGATCTTCAGGTGGCGAGCCAGCCTTCGGTACACGAGACGTTGAGTGAAGAACTCCCCGCCATCATAGTAATCTTTACCCTTTCGGGCCATCCACTCAGCCCCGGGGCCAGCGACCCATGCATCCACAGATTGTTCGACGACCGAGGCTAGCCACTGCTTCCTTTCCTCGGCCTTCCACCCCTCGGAGGTGAAGGAGTCCACTGCGGCCTTCCCAGCCTCAGCGATGGCCTCCTTCATCGCCACTTCGGCAGCCTCAGCAGCTAGCTTGGCGGCGGCAGTCGCAGCCTCCTCGGCAGTAGTCTTGCCTTTTACCTCCGCCTCCCTGAGCCTTTGCTCCATGCCCTCCTCTGCCACCCGGAGAGCTGTCTCCATCTCTGTCAATTTTTTCCGGAAGGAGGCATTCTCCTCGACCGCCTTCTTCAAAGCGAGATCAGCCTGCGCCTTCTGAATACGCAACCTGTCCACCCTCCGGAGTTGTTCTCCGAGGGCCATGGTAGCCTGCAATCACATAAAATATACCGAGGGTCAAGATAAGCAAAAGAAATATGCTAAGGCAAACCAATTAGGTAAAGAAATGGCCGAGGGGACTTACGGTAACAGAAGCCTGCATGATCCTGCAGTCGAGGACATCATCCTCATACTTGGACAGCACAAGCCTGTCCTTCGAAGGGGTGACCCCCCTCATGAACTCCAATGGGTCGAGAGACCCAAGCATCACGGCATTCCCCTTCTTGAGGGGAAAATGAACCTCCTCCCGAGGCCATGTTGTTTCCGGATCCGCAGGGGAGCGCGGGGTAGTCACCCACCCAAGGTGGGGCTCGGGGGAAGAAGGCTGATCATCAACAACCACCAAGGGGGCATCACTCCCGGGGGCGATCTCCACTTTCTTCTGTTTTTTCTCCGGGGGCGCTACACCCTTCCCGGACCGCTTCCTTTTCAGCTCCTCTGCTGGGGAGCTTCCGGCGTTAGCACCGGCGACGACGGAAGCTGCATTCACCGAAGGCTCCTCGCGTCCTTGGGTCTGGGGGGCCTCACCCTTCTTGAAAAACTCGTCCACCGGCTTCTGCTGGGACGGCCCGTCTTTCTTCTTCGACACCTTCGATGCCTTCTTCTTCAGTGCGGCGTACGCCTTGACGTCCATTACCTGACCTGAAAGGGAAGGGAAATAAATGTCAGACGGCGACAATTATGGAAATGGAAAGACTACTAAGTGCTAAAAATGTAAGCCCTCGGCAACAACCTCCGGCGCCTTGGTAGCCCCTGTCGACGAGGGGATATCTTTCGTCCTTCTCCCCGACAAGACGGTATCGCCGAAAACCGAGGCGGAATAACTCATCCGAGAGGGTAGCTTCCTTTATCTTCATCACATTATCTGAGCCCGCCACCTTGGCCGTCAGCTTCTTCCCCTCCTTAGCAAGGGCAGCGCTTCCCACCTTCAGATGCCTCCGGAAATGATCTCGAAGGGGAACGGAAAAGGGATTCTCTGCCATCCTTATGTAGCAGAAGCGGTCCTTCCAATTCTTGTGGGAAGAAGGGACCTCCGAGAACAATCTCCATTCCGGGATTTGTTGAAGATTCGCGAAGCCTCCCGCGTGCGAGTGCCCCCCCCGACACAGGTTGAAGGATTGGAAGAATAAGTCTAATGTGGGGGTGACCCCCCGGCTCAGACATAGGGACAGGAAGCCTGCCAAATAGGAGTGACTATTTGGCGTCAGTTGGCAGGGAGCTAGCTTCACAAAGCGCAAGTACTCCAAGACAAACCAGTGGAGGGGGAATCGGAGCCCCAATTCCACCGAGAGGATATGCACGGCGAAGCAACCCTCCGGAGGATGCAGCAACACATCATTAGGCCCCGGCTCTACCACTTGCGCCGACGGCCCCACCAAGAGCTGGGTCTTGAGGTACTCAGCCTCCCCGGCCTTCGTCTTCACGTCGAGGGCTGCTGTGTTAAGATATGAGTGGCCTTCGGGGATGCCAACTGGCTGCCCAGCATCAGCAGCTGCCTTCTTCTTCTTCGGGGCCGCCCTCAGCTTCTTCTTCCTCTTACCCGGAGCCACGCTGAGAGGCTCCGGATCCAGGGGCTTGGAACAACTGGCTTCTGCATCATCGCGCGCCGGCAAAACGGCCACGGTCACCTGCTGCCTTTCCTTTTCTTCCTCCTCCTCGGCAATCTGAACGGCGAGAGCCAACTCCTCGTCTTCCGCTACCTGTTCAAATTCCTCGGCCTCAGCCTCGGTCCTGAGGGTGTCCTGGACCTCCTCGGCAAAAGCAAGATCGTCATTCTCCGAAGACGGCATGCTGGAGGACTCTACCTCGGACTGGCTCTCCGACGCCACCGAAGCCTCCCGGGAAATATCTTGAGAGTCGCTTGCCGACGACATTCCTCAGTAGTGAGAAGATAGCAATTTGGGAAGAGAGGGAGGCTGGGGGCTTCCTAAGGGTACTCTAACACTGAACCGAAAGGAGTAAGGGAAAATGCGCTAAGTGTTTCAACAGGTGGAAGGACTAACCTCGGGGATGAGCTTCGACCGAAGGGAATACTTTCTCTCTCTCAAAATTTTGGCAGAGCTCCGCTGTATCTCAGGATCGCACAGCGACAAATGAATCAGACTTGGGGTATTTATAGGCGACTGGGCCTCGGAAACTGGGCCTCGATTTGAAAAGCCCATCATTGCGGGCCGCCACCTTGGCCAATGGGTGGCACCCGCCCACCCCCAACCAACGAGGACACGCCACGTCAACCCCTCTTCCAACGGCCATATTGCAACGGCTATATTTCAGAAACACTGGGATGCCCCCGAATGATAGCCTCCGGCTATCACTCACCGCAGCCTTCAGGCAACGAATTCCACCTAACGCCTTCGAGCCCATAGCAACATAGGCCTTCGGCTTATCAATGTAACCACCCCTCGGGGGGCTCGTCAACTCATCATAACTCCTTCAGCCCGAACTTGCCTTCGGCCTCAAGGAGTGGGGGACTGGGATACACCCCTCGGGAATCATACAGAACGAAAATTTCTTCATAAACAATTTACAATTGACGCAGGCAGCCTCCGGACAAACATCAAAGTGCAAACCCTTCGGCAAAGGCAGGATATCACAAGTTTTCACCAAGTCACTTGCGGAAATGCGGCTTCCCCCGTCATCATCACATACAGGCAATACATCTATGCTTTCCCCAGAAAACCCTCGACATGTGAGGGACTGAGGGAAGCCTTCGGCAATCAACAGAAGACAAGTTCTCAAACAAAGGCACCCAGACAGGCGATGAAGCCCCCGGAAGAATCAACACATCTACTCCTTTTCCCTCAAGTATCTTTCGGCAAAAGGAGTGAGGGACTCCTGATGGAGTATATGGCCCATGAACCCCCGGCCCATAGACTCCTACTTCTCCCACACGAATCCATTGAGCTCAGGAAACAACTCAGGCCCAAATACAACGGCCCAAGCCTCAAAGTAGCTCAGAATGCACACTGGGATACCTTCGGCCACCTTGGCCGAGGGCTCCAAAACTCACAGGATAGCCTTCTCTGGCATAAGAAGCTGCTGGGAGAAAACAGGCGAAGACATGAGCCTTCGGCATTCCCATGCCCTCGGCACCAGGGGAAGCCTTCGGCTGAACCAAGCCTTCGGCTACACAAGGAGCCCTCGGCTGCACAAGGGGCCCTCGGCTGCACAAGGAGCCCTCGGCTGCACAAGGAGCCCTCGGCTACACAGAGAGCCTTCGGCTGAACAGGCTCAATCATCGAAGATTCCTTTTAGAGACAGCCAACCACCGCATTTAATGCCGTGTCACATCCGCCAACCGCATTCAATGCGGTTGACGTACCACTGCCGGTGCCACCAGGCTGATGTGACCCTTCGGCCGTTGGATTGCTGACACGTGTACTCTCATCGCATTTATTGCTGCTATAAATAGCAGCCCATTTCTCCTTGTAATGGACACAACCTACATCTCAACTCCACGCTGAGTTCATTTAATAAAATCGACTCTCTCTCCTCCTATTTGCTCTGACTTCTCTCTAGTTATTTCCGCAATAACCCCTCGGATTAGATACCCCCCGGGTAGACTATCCATCACTATTCAATTGAGAAGGCATTGAAATGGATTCTTGAAGATAACTGCGCTTTTAACTGCGCAATTATCTTCAAGAATTTATTTGAATGCCTTCTCGATTGAAGTTTTAGCTCACATTTGGTATGAGTAAACTAGACGTAATGAATAAGATTCTAAAAAAAATCATTAAAAAATTCCACCGGGAACCGTCCCAAATGGCGACGGCCGGACAGAGTCTTCTATATAAGGGCTTATTTGATCTTTTTATGTAAGTTCGAGGGCTTATCTGACCCTTTTCCCCTATTCTTTTAATCTAATATGATCTGTTTAAAAGAAGGCAACTTTAGTTTAATTTAATCTAATTTGCTCTGCCTAGCCCCTCTTGGCCAAATAAGGAGTAGAAGAATAGGAACAAATTTTACTTACATTTAAACAGATCATATTGGATTAAATTAAACTTTACTACATCAAACCAGACTTCGGTGATTATAAAGTACTCATACACCATGCATCTACCGGATCAAATTAGATTTAGACAAGCCAAACCAAAATTTTTTAATCCAATGAAAATATTGTGAACTTCCTAGAGAAATTGGCTTTATTGAGCGCCTCAAGTCAAGGAATCCAAAATTTAGTTGTAAAAAAGTTGGATGATGAGGGTGAAGTCCATGTTTTGTATGTATAAAGAAGATAGTAATTGCAACAGTGTACACCCAAAAAGAAATTCCCTAAATGTATCCAAATTATTTAAGCATTCAAGTAATTGAAAAAGACAATATTACCTGAAATATGACTAAAAAGGTCCAATTGAAAAATTGTTGTTGTATATTATACATGTTTTTTCTCGCCCCTAATTGTTAACGTACACAGTCAATCATAAAAAAGGCAAAGAGAATTTTAAAAATACTACATATAAAATAGGTTGCGTGAACGTGTAAAATCCGAGGTGTACACACTGAACGTGTAAATGAAACATGGCTCAAACAATTAGAGGAAAGTTTATTTGTCCATCAAAAGCCAATAGCGTTCAAAAATTACATTTTATGAATAAGTGAATTGTTTCTAGTAATGAGATGAATTGGCTATGGCGGGCTACACAAATTGTAATTGTTGAATGGAAGTACCTCTAATGATACAATCACAGGGTTATATCAAAATAAGATAAATTGAAGCTTGAGAAGAAACCTCCAAGGAAAATAATTGAAGGAAAACATATATGAGTCGTGCTTTGTATACACGTTTAGGTGAGTATATGCCAATTTTACATGTTCACTAAGAGAATTGTCTTACTTTTTTTTTTTTACAAATTGCTTGACTACACGAACAACTAGAGGTAAGCGTGTATAAAAATGTGTAAAATGGCGTGATAAATAGAAAAATCCAACATTTATTCTCTTTGTTCCTACTAGGGAGAGTTTTATCATACTCGATCATCTTATTTATTAGAACCTTTACCCGAAAGAAAATCTTGCAGTGTTAATCAATAAAAAAACTGATTGTTTCTATTTTCTAATGAAAACCTAGTCATTACCAAAAAAAAAAAAAAAAAAAATGAAAACCTAGTCATAGGCCCCGCAATTTGTCATCTTTGAATCTTTTTAGTCAATAGAATTAAGAATTATACTTTGAGTATGATATATTTTTATATGAAGTCATTTATAATATAAAAATGATGTGGAAATGTTCATTGTGAAAATAATTTCAAAAGTATAAAAATAATAACTTTCATAAAATTATACTAATTACAATCATTATCTAAATTTACAATCATTGATTTAAAAAATCAAAGATTACTAAGTTTTAAGGAAGGAATTTAGTATATAGGTGCCAGACTGACAGCCTTATATGTAATTATGAGCCTTAAGGGTGCTTAATCGGCCTCGTTGAAGACATCGAATCCACGTCCTTGCTTAGCTCATCCAGTTTCTTCATTCTCTGTCTTTCACTTTCGGTCACGACCTGACCAATTATGATCCAACAAATTAAAGAATACACCAATTCGGGTTAATTGCCACGAGCATGATGATGAAAGATATAGGTATAGGTTTCTATAAATCAGAACCAATTAAACTTGGGAATTTGAAAAAATAGGAGTAAAATAATGCGGTTTCCCTAATAGAATTAGAGGACACACTCTTTTTTCCTCTTATCACCCAACTTTTTCACCAAACACGTAACTTTTGCTTTCGCGCACTGAATTGTGTAATAAACAGAAAATGTAAGATTGAAGTTACTTTTGCAGCTGTATTGGCTGAAATTGTTATAGATGACCATTTTAACTGTTTTTACATATAATTTTTTCTTTATTTTATTAATAAAATATATTTTAAAAATAAGTTTTTCTTAAATCAACAGAATCAGCCAACGCAGCCACTTCAGCCAGAACTTCATAAATTTCAGAAGAATCAGCCAAATCAGCCGATTTTCGTGCTACCAAACGGGGTGTTAATGTGCCCCTTTTACTAAAATTATAAGTAGAGTACTCTCATAGTCTCATCTAAGATTCTGGTATAAAATCATTTCAGCCCGGGGTGGATGGAGGTTTGTAGCGATGGGGCACAATGACTTCTCAAAAAATATAGAAAAGTCATTATTACGTTGTATTTTAATGTAATTATGTAATGCCCACTAGGAAATAGATAAAATTCTCCTTCTAGGAGTGAATAGTTTCTTTAAAAAATCAATGATAAACTTATTTGAAAATTGTGTTATATTTTGATCATATTTGAAGAATATTCTAGTTAAAAGTGTATATTAGATGAGATGAATATAATTTAGTGGAGTTGGAAAAATCAGATATGATTTTAGAACTGATGACAAAAGAAAGTGAGAAAACTAGTTAGGGATATAAGAAATGCCTTTTCCCATTATATGAAAATACCACATTATTTGAATTAAATATATGTTTAGTTAGTCACACTTTACATATAACTAAGTCTTTATTATTTGATCAAGATGTTCCAATAACAGAATTTTCTAGATCTGCTTCTGAGTTCACTCTCAATTTCTTATTAAAATTTAACAAGACAACTTTCTCAAATTATGCATGCATAATATTAATGTATGCATGTATGCATACATGTTAATAGAGCTATGTGACTGTATGTGCAATATTAATTAACTATACCTCCATTAGTACGGTGATGAGTTGAGCCTTTTCCTTACTCTTCACATTATATAAATCCAGAACCTGTTGATACTCATGTTCCTGCAAAATTGATATACTGTGAGTTTTCATAGTTAGGAAAAGGTATAGATGAAGGTAACAAGTTAATAACCTTTAACCGTCTTCCGATCGACCTCATAAGAACATGTCGGCAGTTAGCGTAAGAGCACTTAAATTAATAGAAATGGTGGTTAATGCCTAAACTCCTACTATCTGATCTTCTAATTAAAACTTGTCTAAAATTGTAGAATTGCTTGGAATTGAGGCCAAAACTTTTGCCTCTTCTTACAAAACGCTAGTAGAAGAATCCACTTCGAGAGAATTTGGAAATTACACTTAAATTTTATGGGAGGTCAAATAGTCAATTATCCATAAATAAAAGTACACTCATGATATAATTCAGAGGTACTGAGGTAGTAAAGGTGTCGTTTTAGTTTCCTAGAAATAAATTAGAGGGGAAATAATACTCCCTCTGGTCCTTATTAAAGTTCTCAGTTTTACTTCACACAAATTAAGAAAATAAATTTGACTTTACTGTGGAGTGCACTGTTTGGCACTGTTTGGACACTATTTGAACACTGTTTGGCACTGTTTTGTTTCCTAAAATGGAAGTGTGAACTTAAATAAGGGACATCCCGAAATGAAAAGTGAGAACTTTAATAAGGACCGGAGGGAGTATAATATAATATAATATAATATAATATAATATAATATAATATAATATAATATAATATAATATAATATAATATAATATAATATAATATAATATAATATAATATAATATAATATAATATAATATAATATAATATAATATAATATAATATAATATAATATAATATAATATAATATAATATAATATAATATAATATAATATAATATAATATAATATAATATAATATAATATAATATAATATAATATAATATAATAATATAAAATAAAAAAGAAAGCAACTTTAATTAAAAAGTTAATATGAACATATGCATGTTTCACCTTGCGCTGGCAGGTCTGGCCCAGCGACTTCAAATCTTTGTTGACCGCATCTATCTTCTTGCGCAGTTTTGCAGCTTCCTTCCCAATCGGATCAACAAATCCTTCCACTGCCTGTTATCATTTCAGTTCTAATTTAAGAGAGTTTTGGTAGGGGTTACACATTTTACACCTTTTTTGTACATTTGTCTGTCTCCAGCATACAAATTGTCTGTCATAGACAACTCAAATATGAGTTGTACACATTTTGTGTACACCACACATTTTTCAATTTAAGATGGAACATTTTTATGCAAGTTCAATATTAGACAGGCTTGATAAATAATCTACCTAAAACATAAGTTAGTGTTACGTTACACAATAACACAAACAAATAAATGACAATTATGAGTATGAAACATGGCAACATGCTACACTAAACTTCGTCTTAATTCTACCAAAAGGATAAAAGAAGAGTTGAAGATGATCGCACCCTTAAAATGGCACGTGCACGAGAAACAAATTACATGTTTTAAATGGTACCGTAATTACCGGTTATGGTACTAAAATGAATCAATTTAATATCATAATTATATATAAATATTTCAATTGACAATATTATATTCAAATTTGCATTCAGAAAATTCTACATTGCAATCAAAATTCTATGAGCAGAGTCCACCACAAAGTGACTACATGGGAAGTAAGGTGAAAGAGACTTTATGTATAGAATTCTGGACCACAAACATGGTTTTTTGGCCAGAAATTTAAACAATATTGTCAATTGAAACATTTATGTATAGTTATTGTAATGTTTGATTCATTTAAAAATTAATGTACCAAAATGCAACAATATCAATAACTAAACTCCAAAAGACATACTACAAATGAGATGTTAGTACTGCATTTTGGGGGTTTATGATGTCTCGGTTATGTTCCTGAACTCCTACCGTCCATTTTTATAGTTCCGTATTGAGGAAACTGCTCATATTAGGACTAAAACATAATTATTTAAAAAAAAATGGAATCATACCCTGTATTTTTTATTTTCTTTAAAAATAACTAAATATTACACAAAAATTGAGCTTATACTCCCTCCGTCCCGGGGAGAAGTTCCTAATTTCCTTATTTGGATGTTCCAAAAGAAACTTCCCATTTCCCTAAATGGAAAGTTATCCTACATTGAAACAGTGCCAAACAGTGTCGAAACAGTGCTAAACAGTGTCGAAACAGTGCCAAACAGTGTCGAAACAGTGCAAAACAGTAAAATTTACCCCTCAGTAACTTTATCTCCTAAAAATGTGTGAAAGTCAACCCGGGAACTTCTCCCCGGGACGGAGGGAGTATTATTTAAAAAAGATTGAATCTCCAACTCCAAGGTCCAACCGCTAAAGCATGTTGTAAATCACACTGACTCGATGTGTCTATTTGACGGTAGTAAACCTCATACTCGTGTAGACCACATTATAACTGTATTCTTCGTACGGTCAATCGGCCATTATCATTGTACAAACTTTTTCACTGCTTTGCTAATTGACTACTGTATAAAAATTGATCTTATTATATACTCCCTTCGTCCCGGAAACAAGTTCTCACTTTTCTTATTTGGATGTCCCAAAATAAACTTTCTACTTCCTTATTTGACAAATTATCTACGTAAAACAGTGCAAAACAATATAAATAGTGTAAAAGAGTGTGAAAGTCAACTTGATTCTGGGACAAGGGAGTAAATGTATACAGAGTATGTACTGTAATTATTAAGAGAATGCAGAAAGAAAAGGCAAGATAGTGCAATTGGAGGCGATCCAGGGATGCCGAGTTAACTGATAGACGAGCAAGGCATGAACTTTACCTTATGGAGTTCTGCCAAACGCCTATGTTCTTCCCCGACGCGCCCTAAATGCGCCTGCAACCTGTCCGTCACTTCCTTCTTTCTCCTCTCGAACTCTTCTTCCCTCGCACGATAGGCGGCCAGAGCAGTTCTCGTCATGTCCTCTGCCTCATCCTCACCGATTTGAGAATCATTCGTCGCCGACGAGTTCTTCGACTGAGGATTTTCCAGATCTGATCGCGGCTGCTCCTTCACCTGTTTTTTGGTGGCCATTGCCGTTTTAGCATGTATCTCCTCCAAACCTGCCCTTTTGAATTCTGGTGATTTGTTTGTTTTTTCCCCTTCCCGTTTGGCCTTTTATGCTTTAAAAGGATGAATTGTAAATTGTAAGCTTAGGATTCTTAGCTACTCCCTCCGTCCCTTATAACTTTGCCAACTTTCCTTTTTTGGACGTCCCACTAACTTTGCCACTTTCCCTTTTAAGTAAAGAATTTGTGGTTCCAGTTAATTCTCTCTCCTCTGCACAAACCTCAACCACACAGTTTTTACTTTATTAATCCCCGTGCCGGTCAAACTTGGCAAAGTATTGAGGGACGGAGGGAGTACCTTTTCTTTTCCTCTATTTTGGACCTTCCTGGTCTACTGGATAGGTTACTTTAATGAGTACTATAGACTATAGAGTAGTATCTGGGTTCACTATTTCTGCCTTTCTTGCTTTGCCAGCATTTTGTTGGTCGGAAATGGAAATGTGGAACGGCTCATTCACATGTGACTGAGGTGAGGATGTTTTTTTGGATTGATATTTGCTGGTCTTGTGTGTCTAGTCTGATAAATATTTGGTTTCTGTACATTTTATAATTACAGAAACCTAACCTGGTTTGGTCTGATCAGGTTTAGAACTGAAAACGGTTGAAAAGAATTCATCATAATTCTTGGGAGACTATAATTCAACACGGTAGAATGCCAAAGTTTGAAAAGAATATACATAGAATTAATGGCACGGATATCATTGTGCTGTTTCCACAAAATTATGACTGTTAAACTTTAGATTGAAAAGCAATTCAACAACTAATGAATTGTTAAGAAAGTCATTCGATATGGAGTAATTAATTAAAAACCCTCATTGATTTGTTGCAAGCCTGCCATTGCTTAACTTTGTCATTGATTACTAGACTCTCAAGAATTCACCTCAAGCCGTTGAGAGAAGTATAAATGAGTAATGAGTTGCTCGAATAATCCGACAGGCGTGCATGTTCTCACATTTGGGTGATATTCTGTTTTTGAAATAGCTATTCCAAGGCTAACCGCAACTCATTTCCATTAATAAATCAATTTTGCCATCATTTTATGATGACACGGCAGACCCCTCGGTCTCAACGTGATGATGACACGGCAGACCCCTCGGTCTTAACGTGATCATCTATTTGAAGACCGGTCTCATCCTCCCAATTCATGGATGAGGACCGTTGTGTGGATTTCCGGACCGACCCCTAAGTGTCGACGTCCTTGCATCACAGCAGACCCCTCGGTCTCAACGTGATCATTTATCTGAATACCGATCTCATCCTCCCACTTCATGGATGAGGACCGTTGTGTGGATTTCCGAACCGGCCCCTCAGTGCCGACGTCCTTGCATCACTGCAGACCCCTCGGTCTCAACGTGATAATTTATCTGAAGACCGGTCTCATCCCCTCAGGCCCTCACTCCATGGATGAGGACCGTTGCGTGGATTTTTCGGACAGGTCCCTCAGTGTCGTTGTCCTTTGCATCACGGCAAGCCCCTCAGCCTCGGCGTGATTCTCATCTCGAGACCGGCTCTCCAGAGCCGAGTGTCTCGTTATAGCGATTGGGCTCGCTATCCCTTCCCGGATGGTGACCGTCGCCTTTACATGATGATCGTCTCATCATCGCCTCGTCATCGTTATTCGGATTGGCTCATCATATTCGCCATCCTCATATCACGACCGACCCCCTCGGCTACGGCGTGATTCTCATCTCGAGATCGGCTCTCCAGTGCCGAGTGTCTCATTATAGCGATTGGGCTCGCCATCCCTTCCCGGATGGTGACTGTCGCCTTTACATGACGACCGACTCATCATCGCCTCGTCATCGTTATTCGGATTGGCTCCTCATGATCGCCATCCTCACATCATGACCGCCCCCCTCGGCTACGACGTTATTCTCATCTTGAGACCGGCTCTTCGGTGTCGAGTGTCTCGTTGTAGCGATTGGGTTCGCCATCCCTTCCCGGATGGTGACCGTCGCCTTTACATGACGACCGACCCATCATCGTCTCGTCATCATTATTTCGGATCAGCTCCTCATGACCGTCATCCTCATATCACGACCAGCCCCTCGTCCTCGGCGCGATTATTTATCATCGAGACCGGCTCCTCAACGTCGAATTCTTGGTCTATCGACCGGGCTCGTCATCCTTCCCCGGATGGTGACCATCGCCATTACATGACGACTGACCCATCATTGCCTCGTCCTCATATTCAGACAGGCGTCCCATGCATCGTCCTCATATTTAGACCCGCGTTCAATGCCTCGTCCTCATATTCAGACAGGCGTCCCACGCCTCGCTCCGTCATCTTTATTTGATGATGAGAAGTTCATTTATAAGCCCCTCGGCCATATATCGCTCTGTCATCTTTATTTGATGATAGGAAGCTCATCTACGGGCCCATCGGCCATATGTCGCTCCGTCATCTTTATTTGATGATGGGAAGCTCATCTACGGGCCCATTGGTCATATATCGCTCCGTCATCTTTATTTGATGATGAGAAGCTCATCTACGGGCCCATCGGTCATATCTCGCTCTGTCATCTTTATTTGATGACGAGAAGCTCATTTATAGGCCACTCGGCCATATGTCGCTCCGTCATCTTTATTTGATAACGAGAAGCTCATCTATAGGCCCCTCGACCACATATCACCCTGTCATCTTTATTTGATGATGTGGCTCATTCACAGGCCCATCGGCCATGTATCGCCCTGTCATCTTTGTTTGATGACATGAGACTCTCATATAGGCCCGTCGGCCATACATCGCCCTGTCATCTTTATTTGATGACGTGGAGCTCTCATACAGGCCCATCGCCACATATCGCCCCGTCATCTTTATTTGGAGCTCTCGTACAGGCCTCTCGCCACATATCGCCCCGTCATCTTTATTTGGAGTTCTCGTACAGGCCTCTCGCCATATGCCTCCCAATCATCTTTATTAGATGACATGGAGCTCATGCAATATCTGCCTACCATATGCCTCTCGGCCATTCCTCCTAGCCACCTTTATTTGATGGCGCGGAGTTCAGACAGACCTCTCGGACATACCTCATAGTCATCTTTATTTGATGACGTGGAGCTCATATTGGCCCATCGGCCTTATATTTTGGTCATCTTTATTTGATGAACCGGACATCATATTACGGACGGTCGCTCGACCCATCGTTTAGTCATCTTTATTTGATGACTAAGACTACTTATCATGACGAGCTACCCACATCTAGAGATCAGCCTCGGCCATCCCCTCAGCAGACGGATACCGCTGCAGCTCCATCCTTTGGCCGAAGGGCTCACACCTTTTGTTTCGTTTTGGGGGGATCCAGTGTATTCTTTTTCCCTCATTAGGATTTTTTCCCACTGAGTTTTTCCTAATGAGATTTTTAACGAGACATGCATTACTCTACTCCCTTTCACCTCATTATATTGATGCAACTTGCAACTTGCATAGAGCGGGAGCCTCAGTTTTTTATTTTTAAATTAAGAGAACTGTATATGAATTATGTTAATAATACTATCGTACTATCTACGGAGTAATTGAGTAGGACATTGTCAAACGTACAATGGGTTTTCCCAGAAAAAAACGATAGGCAATTCCGGATCGGGGTTCAAAACAAAGTATGCCAACGGGAAATGATAAACTCAAGCAGTCAAGCGGCAATTCGGACGAAAGGCAAATTCCAAAACTCGCTGATTTTCCCTCCACTCCTGTTCTGTGCTAAAATGCGCTCCAAGGACAGGATCTCGTACTTCTACGATGGTGAGTTCCCCTGTTCTCCAATTTCCTATACTCGCGTCTTCAATTTCCGGACCCTTTAGTTCCTAAAACCCTTGCTCTAGAACAGGCGTGTGTGGTATAGATTGATGTAAATTGGTCCGTGTTTGTACTAACTTTTGATTCGGTGAGAGCTGCAGGGGACGTCGGGAATGTCTACTTCGGGCCTAACCATCCGATGAAGCCTCACCGGCTGTGTATGACCCATCATCTGGTTCTAGCTTATGGTCTTCACAATAAGATGGAAATATATGTTCGTATTTAATTTTCTTTGTTTCCGCTTCCAGCTCTCTTTTTCCGGGTAACAGTTATGCTGCTATCTTGCTAGTTCTATTTTTTCTCGTTATATATTTTGTATGTGTATGTTTTGATTGGAGTAGAGGCCTCACAAGGCATATCCAATGGAGCTGGCTCAATTTCATACAGCTGAGTACGTTGAGTTTCTGCACAGGATAACGCCTGAAACTCAGAATCTATTTGGGACTGAACTGAAAAGATGTAATTTTACCCGCTTATTTTCTGTTATTACTGCTATTTGCCCCTAAACATATGCTAGTGATTTCTGTTTTTTCTGAAATACACCTGCATAATAGCAAAGTATTGCAGAGTATGTAAGTGAGAAAGAGAGGTGTAGGTGGGGTGTCTTAGAGTACGTTTGTGAGTTAGACATTGGATTATTTTATAGGGGAAGGGAGGTGAGGGGTCTTTTTTTATTTTTAAATTAAGAGAACTGTATATGATTTATGGTAATAATTGATTAGGACATTGTAACTATACTAATTTTTCATTTTATGCCTTTTATTTTAAAGTAAAGAAAAGAATACCCCCCCCCAAAAAAAAAATGCCCAATTCTTCCAAACATACTCATAAGGTATCTTTGCATTAACAGGTTTGGAATGGTTTAGAGGGACAAGATTTGGAGGGTTAGTCTACATAAAGATAGCTATTTGATATTTTATAAAAACCAAAATTTACCAAAATATGTGATGATGTTATACTTCATTCACCTTTTGTTTGTTTTCAGAAACATTCTATTTATCAACATACAGACTAACTCACTAACCCCATTTCTTTCCTCCCAAACCCTCCATCTAAACAGACCCTTACTTTCTTAATTCATGGACAAAGAAGGATGTATGAGTCATTAGTTGTGCAACAATGAGTGGTCTTCTAATTCTAACCTTCTATTCATTGGATTGTATTCACTTTCAGTAACCCTGTGTGTTCTAACCAAATCCTATTTTTCTTCTTACCAGATAATCTCGGAGAGGATTGTCCTGTATTTGATAACCTGTTTGAGTTTTGTCAAATTTATGCGGGCGGGACAATAGGTAAACTAATCCTGATAGATTCCTAATTCAAATCAAGCCACCATGCCATTTCTGACTCTCTATCAGCACAAATTGGCAGATGCAGCACGTAGATTAAACAATCAACTATGTGACATAGCTATAAATTGGGCGGGTGGTTTGCACCATGCTAAGAAATGTCAGGCCTCAGGATTTTGCTATATCAATGACTTAGTTCTTGGAATTCTGGAGCTTCTTAAGTATCATCCACGAGTTTTGTATATCGATATCGATGTTCATCATGGAGATGGCGTAGAAGAGGCTTTTTATTTTACAGATAGGTAAATTTTCTCGCTTCAATCTTCACTCATCTCATAATTGGTTTAGTGGTCCCGCCCCCTCAAAAAAGATTCTCCTTTCACTGGATACAACTTTATAACTTTAGTAAGGTCCAACTATTAGAATAGATCAGTCCTAGCTATATTTTTAACCAGTTCGAGACACCTTTGATCAAATACACTAAATGTACTAAAAAGCTGCTTCTTTGCTTCTAATATGACTTTTTGTGGGATAAAAAATTTGTTTTCGAAATGATTCTCTTTTGGGAGAGGGGGGAATAAATGTTATGCCAAATTCAATTGTCATTAATTTAATCCTACTTTATGCTCGATAAGTTTCACTTTGAAGCTTGCAAATGGTATAGGCGTAGCAAGTGACTAGAAGTTATCGTAATTGGTTGGTTCTTCCATGTATTTGGGCCAACTATTGATAAGGAGTTCATGTATCCTTGCCACAGCCTGTTAATATTTTTCATGGTAGCAAAAGCATCAACTTTCTATTTTATACTTCATTTATCTGTTTTTGTAGTTGATCCAATTTCTTTATCTGGATGGGTAGTTAAGAATACAATGGTCATAGTGGACCATTTACTTTGGACTTCTCCTACTCAGTAGAGAAAATACTTTCCTCTTATCTGGTTCATGCACTCATCATCTATGCCATTAAATTACCATCTAATAGTTTTCATAGCTTATTTAGTAAAAGATAGATACATTTTATTCTCGAGTTCTTAGAAAAAGATCTAAGATCAAAAGAAAAGTATAGCACATATTAAAAGTTATAACTATATTAATTGAACTTTACATAATATATTTAGTATTTTGCCTCCAAAGAGTGTCAAGTGTATGGGAAAATACATGCTACATATCCTGTTTTGTGAGATTCGAATTGATGATAAAAGTCTAAATTGCAACTTTTTAGGGTAATGACAGTCAGTTTCCACAAGTATGGGGATAAGTTCTTTCCTGGAACTGGTGAAATGAAGGTTCACTTCCTTGCTGCATTCTTGTTCTTATTTTTTATTTGTGAATTTTCGCTATTCTCCATTTGACAAAAGTGAAGGGGAGCCTTGGGGCATTGGTTACAGTGTTGGTGTGTGACTGAGAGGTCATAGGTTCAAGTCTTGGGAGCAGCCTCTTGTCAAAATGACAAGGGAAAGCTTGCTCTTTATACACCCTTGTGGTGGGAACCATCGTTAGACCCTCTCCTTGTGGGGATGCCAATGTGCACCTGGCTGCCCTTTATCTATTTGACAAAAGTAATGCATTATATGAAGATAGAGTGATTACCAGGGTGCTAGTGCATTTTAGGATCTTGCTCCACCTACTTTAAAGTTAACGTGAGTGTATTTTGTTGGCCGAAGATATTTAAGGTGGCCTACCTTGTTAAGGAATTGCTAGTTGATACTCCTTGCTTGGCTATTGTTTCATTATTTTTTGGAGATGATTAGTAAAAAAACATCAGTACAATTTTAAAAAGAGTTCTGTTTCATACTTTCATTTTATCCATGCTTGCGAATTCTTATTCTTAGATTTTAATTTAATGCATGAATTGTCTTTTATTTTTCTTCTCCATCCCAATTCCTTTTTCCCCTATGCCAACATAGTGAAAAAGTGTGCAAATTACCTGTATAATTATTTCTGCACACTTTAAACATGAAACTAATATTATTTGTAGTGTCTCCCAAGGCCTGAACTGTTGGCGTAGTGATAAAGTGATAGTTTAATTTTGAAGGATGTAGGAGAAAGAGATGGGAAATTTTATGCAATAAATGTGCCGTTCAAAGACGGGATAGATGATTCCAGCTTCACTCGTCTCTTTAGAACAGTAAGATTGTGCCATGAAACACAAACATCTTCATTTTTTATATATTTTTTAATGGTTGTTCCTTCTTAGATTCTTTCTTTGGGTTTGGCATTTGTAGGTCATTTCAAAGGTGGTTGAGACATATTTACCTGGAGCAATTGTTCTGCAATGTGGGGCAGACTCCCTAGCTGGTGACCGCTTGGGCTGCTTTAACCTCTCCATTGATGGTGTTACTCTGCTTGTAATTACAATTTTGTGTTCTATTATGTCTTTATAGGCTGTTTTTATGTGGTGTATAATTATCTGATGCTTCTTCTTGCAGGGCATGCTGAATGTGTTCGGTTTGTGAAGAAATTTAATGTACCCCTGCTGGTAGTTTTTTTCCCAGTCACAAGGTGTGCTTAATGTGGAACTGTGTGATACTGTGATTGATTAACAATGAGGGGCACCCATTTCACAGGTAACTGGTGGAGGGGGGTACACAAAAGAAAATGTGGCTAGATGTTGGACTTACGAAACCGGGGTTCTTCTAGATACAGAGCTTCCTAATGGTATGTTCACTAGTAACTATGTTGTCTTTTTATTTTGTTTAATTGTTTGGTTCATCGAGGTCCCCAAAATCTTTTGGCAATAAGGCTTGGATGTTGTTGTTTGGTTCAACTAGGACTATTGTACATTTGTATTAGTTGTAAGGTAGATGCACAACAACCATTTTCAAGAAGCGACTGACTTCTTAAACATTATAATTGGGTGGGATATTATGTGTGTTTTGTTATTTCAAATTTTGCTTTCCATTTAATTAACTGGGGTATGTGATTACATCCTGATAAGGTACTTGCATTGTTGGGTTAATTTCGAGTTGACCAGCAAATGTATTTATAGTACTTGGTACTCAACATCTATGCATCAATAAATAAGCATCATATATCTTCCCCCCACAGATATACCAGATAATGACTACATCAAATATTTTGGCCCTGATTATTCATTGAAGATTCCTGGTGGGCACCTGGTATGTTGAGTTTTCTATTCTAGTTTTACAGTAATATTAAGAATGAAAATCGTTTTTAAATGTGTGTTTTTTATATCAGAACTATCCTTGCATATTTTATACTCCCTCACTTCTTTATGAATGTTTTTTATATCAGAACTATCCTTGCATATTTTATGCTCCCTCACTTCTTTATGAATTGTCTGGTATTCCTTTTTGGGATGTTTTTTTTATTATTTGTCCTTTTCTTTTTAGTAAGTTTTTCAATAAAAATACCTTTATACCTTAACTTTATTACCCTTACCCTTTTACAAACTACTTTCTCTTTTCTACTTTTTCTTTACTTTCATCTGCATAATATATTCTCTTTCCTACATTTTCATTTACCCTACACCCTCTATACTACCCCTATTATTTTCTGCTTATAAATCACAAAAAACCCAAGGGGTCAGTTAAGAAAGAACGGAGAGAGTATAAGAACTACCTTTGATATTACTATCTTTTTTTTTGGAACAGGAAAACATGAACAGCAAATCATATCTTGGCACCATAAAAACACATGTATTGGAAAATCTTCGTAGCATCCAGCATGCTCCTAGTGTGCAGCTGCAGGAGGCAAGTTTTGTTTGTTGCCTCTAAATAACTGCTATAATAAAAATAATGATAATTAATAAAACAATATGTTGTGCTTATTTTAATCCCACAAGGCGATAACCCTTGGTTTAAGTTGGATTCTTGCACCTCATCTTTGATCCTAAGACCACCAAAACCTGAGTTGACTTCTTTATTGCTTATCTTTTTCTTGTTTTGCAGGTACCTCCAGACTTTTATATACCGGATTTTGATGAAGATGAGCAAAATCCTGATGAACACTTGCATCGTAAGTGAAAAGTTGAAAATGCACATATTTCATTTATAGTTGCCTAATTTTGTTATGAAGCAACAATCAATCCATGCAATTTTCGACGCGATGTTTACCTTGGGTCATCCGGAAACAGTCTCTCTGTGCTTTAGTACAGGGGGTAAGGCTGTGTACATCCAACCCCTCTTACCCCACCGTAGGTGGAAGCCTTTACAGCACTGGGGTGATGATGATGATGATGAATTAACATTATAAATTTCATACAACATTCCCAGTATAGTTGAAACTTGAAATTAAGGTGACATATCTCAACTGCAGTTGTTGCAAAAATTGATGTTTACATTTAAATTTATTAATTTCCTTTTGTCTCCCACATATTACACAGAGCATACACGAGACAAGCAAATCCAGCGAGATGATGAATATTATGAAGGTGACAATGACAACGATCACTCCATGGATGATGCATGAGCTTCCTGCATCTTACGAAGGGAGATAATGGACTGCGCCCAGTTGATTACATCAACGAAGAAACTTGTTCAAAACTGTTAATCGGTCTGGGTCTGGTCCGAACATGGTGCCATTCTATTTTTTCGTTTCCCCCCATTTCCAAGCAAACGAAAATAGCTGGTGTGGAACCTAAACTGGGACCGGAATCGGACTTGGTCATTCTCCGGTCATCTTTATTTAATGACTTGCTTCATAATTAAAGACCTCCTGGTCCATTTATTATGAACGATGAACTTAGGCGTTTCCTAGTTATCTTTATTTGATGGCCCGGTCCCTTTATTATGGGCGATTACGGTCCATCTCTCGATCATCTCCATTTGGTGACTTCTATTATTTAGCGTTGATTGTTTGATCATATTGGTTGTATCTCTTTATTTTGTTTGATTAGCTCGGCCCATCTTCGAGTCATCTTTATTTGATGATATGATTTTCATATTTTGTTTGATTTTGTCTATCTATCTATCATCTTTATTTAATGATGAGGACTTAATATTGTGCTAAGACAATTGGCGGAGCTCGACATGGCCAAGGGCCCAAGGCCCAGTGCGAGGTACAACCAATAATGACTATCTTACTCCTTTTCATCTCTTATCCACTCACCTCAAGGAGTGAGGAACAAGGATGATGTCTGAGGAAACAAGGGATGAGCTAGCACAAAAGATTACCAAGGCCGGGCCCGCTACACTTGAGGCCAAGCTTGACATTAATGATGTTTAGCTCGCGACACTCGAGGCCAAGCCTGACATCATCGAGCTGAGGCTGAGCTAGACGCCTAGACAAGCATACTAGTCACACTAGGTGTTAGAGAATACCGGTCTTAGCCATTCTAATCACGGATGACGACCGTTGCAATAAAGGCCGAGGAGTTTACCCGTTGCAAGTGTACTCTTTTGTCCCTTCATTACAATTTTTTCCCATTGGGATTTGTTCCCAGTGAAGGTTTTTAATAAGGCATGACATGGACGAGGGTGGAGATCTTCTGGTCTAGGAAAAGAGCAGCTGACACATTTGAGGAGTAATCCCTTTCACCTCGACTGCTCTCACCTCATAAACTGGCGACTCATGATGGATATATACTATATCATACATCAAGGGCGATAGCCGCCATTTGTTTGGTATTGAGCCTAACCTGTTTCATATACCGGCCCACGGTGTAATCTATATGCACATGGATCCTATTTATATTTGATTCATATATTCATACTACACATTCTATCCCTCTTGCTTGTTCATTTCTCTCTATCTTCTCTTTAGATTTATTTTTTATTGATTCCATTGCTCGTTTTTGAAAAGTTTTTCCACAAAAGTTTATTAGTTTAATAAGATTAAATAATATTAAAAACTTTTAAAATAAAAATTATTAAAATTTATGATATTTTAGGTCTAAATTCGATAGTTTTTGATCATTCGAATTCTCTATCGACGCATTTGATCTTTGAGATTACTTTTTGATAGTTAACCTATCTTTCAAGTCCTATATTTGATAAAATTCCTATTTTTAAACTAATTCAGATTTGCAAAGTTTTGCAACACAAATAGACTCCTGGACGACGTCGTATGCAACTTACAAGGACCTCTTTTGAACTGCCAACCAATCTTCCCAAGCCATATACGCAAAACCTTTGACCTGTCTGTCACTCACCCTACCGCCCATACTCCATACCATACTTCTTCTCATCCGTGTAAGCAAAAACATCTTTTTGTTCTTTACTCTTTTTCCCATCAAATTTATTCACATGAATTCCGAACCAACTCCAACTTTGCTGTTCAAGATTTCTCCTTCCCATCATACGCACTCTTATTTGGGTTAGCAATTATAATTTGTCTCTCGATGTCGTCGAGACATTTTCTACTGTTCTAACTGACTTGCATCCTTTTCAGCATGAAAAGGTTCAAAGATTGGATCTTTATTTTTATCTAGTTCTCAATTTACTTCCCATTTATTTAATTGAGGAGTTTTCTTTTGCTTATTATCATGCTGTGCTTCCCCTTCAAAGCTGGTGTTTTTTAATTACCACTAACTTTATTTATAGATTGTTTTGAGGGAATAATATTTTTTCCTGGTTCTGGAATGTGGAGTAATTTAAGTAGGCTAACAATTAGGTCAAGTGTTTGTTATGATTCAGATAGAACTAAATGTATACCCATTTTCAGATCCTTGACCTCAATGGGTCTGCAAGTCCTCTCAGGGGATATGTCTTGCCGTTCTTTCTATAGATGTTCATCCGCTGTGACTTCGTGTTCATTTCCTTTATTCAAAGGAAGGAATTCGAGATATAGATACTCAGGGAATTCAAGAACGTCCACAAGTTTCTCCACACAGGCAATTCATGGTTTCCCCGGCTTGTGTAAAGCGGGGAAACTGAAATCATTACATTGCAATTGCTTACCAGCCGAAAGGGTAATTGAAAAAGTTTTTGAGGATGAAAAGGGAAGAAAAATGCATACTGCTGCTACTCAGCAATTGAAGAGTGGCAATGGAGCTTTACCATCCAGTAAAGGGTTGTCAAACTCAATAGAGGATGAGGCATGGAAGTTGTTGCAAGAATCAATGGTGTATTATTGTGGTAATCCTGTCGGAACAATTGCTGCAAATGATCCCAATGATTCTAGTTGTCTCAACTATGACCAAGTGTTCATCCGTGACTTCATACCCTCTGGGATTGCTTTCCTGTTGAAAGGGGAGTATGATATTGTACGGAACTTCCTCCTTCATACTCTTCAATTACAGGTGAGATAACTTTTACTTAACAGCTATTTGTGGTTAAGGCTTCACTTCTATTTTGTTATGGTTTATCACTTTATCTGTTTATGTTTAGTATGGGATAATGTATGGCAACATGAAACCTGGTAATAGAATTGAGGTTGGTTGTTATAAAAAATGAATTGAGGCTGGTTGGGTCACTCAATTGAGAATAAGACACTTGGGCCAAACCACCTAAAAGATTGAATTCAATTGGTTGACTGGTTCAACCAATTTTCCTGTTAATGCATTATTCCAATGTGTCTTTTATTAGAGTACAATACATCTATGCTTTTATTTATATGACAGTTAACATTTGTTAATATGACAGACTATCTGATAGTATGTTTAATGAAGAGGTAAGTTGTTAAAACCTGCACATTTTTCTGAATATGGAAGTTACTATAATCATTGTGCTGCATGCAAATAGTAGCCACCATTGTTTGCGCACATTTTTGCACTTGATATTTTCTTTAGGGTTTTCTGGCTTCTTGAAGGCTTGGGTATGCCCTATTTTATTAATCTTGGATATTAAAGGATGATATATAGATTTTCAGTATTGTGAAAGAAACCTCTAACAAACTTCTAACAAGTGAAGACCGGGAAGTTTTCTTTTGGATGTTAGGAAAAGTTGGTTTTTGAAAAAGCCCCAGTTCGGAGCTACATATACAAGGGGAAATCCTTACCCTACTGTTAGAGTTGATTTGGATGGACGGTTTTGGAAGCGGTGTCTTTGGAGGACTTAGTATTTATCTGGAAATACATATGTATGCATATCTAGATGACTTAGTCATCTAAAGTCTTCTTGTTCATATCTGTTTGGATGGAGGAGAAGACTTTGGATGGGCTTATACTTGAGATTTATACAAAATTGTAAGATTAAATCATTAAATTAACATTTCAAGAAGTGGACAAGCCTTTCCAAAACCTTCTTCTCCATCCAAACAGACCCTTTGTGTTTACCCAGTTTATATTTCTTGTAGATCAGCTCAAAAGTAAGGTCGGACAAATTATAATCTAAAGCACCAAGTTCATTGGTAGTTTGGTACATTACATTCCATTCTGAATTCATTCAGCTAGATATCATGTACTTCATCATCTTGTTAAATAATCTCACTATTCACTTTTTTCATGCAAACAGAGTTGGGAGAAAACAATGGATTGCTATAGTCCTGGACAAGGACTAATGCCTGCAAGCTTCAAAGTGCGTACTGTTCCATTGGAAAATGATGAGGGTGGAACTGAAGATGTTTTGGATCCTGACTTTGGTGAAGCAGCGATTGGCCGTGTTGCACCTGTTGATTCTGGTATGTCTTTTACTCTTCTCTAAAAAAGAATATTCTCTTCATATTTGTCTTTCTTTAATGAACTTTTGCGGTGTTCCAGGATTATGGTGGATTATATTACTGCGGGCATATGGGAAATGTTCGGGAGACCTATCTCTAGTAGAGAGGGTGGATGTTCAAACGGGAATGAAAATGGTATTAAAGCTATGTCTTGCTGATGGTTTTGATATGTTCCCTACTTTATTGGTGACTGACGGCTCCTGCATGATTGATCGCCGCATGGGCATTCATGGCCACCCTCTTGAAATTCAGGTTTTTCTCTCCAGTCAAACTAACTCCCTATAAACATAAGTTGTTAGTAACTTTTTTAGTTCTTAATGATATAAAAAGCAAGAACATTTTATTCAGAATAGAATTTGCCACAGGTCAGTCAAGTTCCATGATGTGCAATGCTGTATTTAAAATGTCATTTTCAAGGGGGGCACAATATACTTTTATATCTATACACTGAACAACAACATCCAAGCCTTAGTTACAGTAGAGTTTGGGGTTGGATAACATGAATTGAGATAGTATAAGGCTGAACCAGTTAAAGTGTATTTATCTATACACTATATATAACAAAAATATATTAAAATTAGACTTTACGGTCTAGATTACACTATTTGATTTGCATTGAATTGATGAGGCCCACATTTGGAAACATTCAAGTGTGAGTCCCATAAGTTCAGTGCAAATCAAATGGTGCCACTTAGGCCGAACTCTCCATAGAAAAATCCGGGGCCTGCATGTATAAATTTTTTTGTACAATTTTCTACGTATATTAATCTTCTCTTATCAACTTGAGGGTGGTTGGCATTTCAGGTTCAACTGTTTTTTTGGGTTTCATTTCAGTTTAGTTTGAAATGATTATTATTAAATTACAACTAAACTAGATTTGCTTGATTTAATCCAGTTCGGGTCCGGTTTGAATTTGTTGGTTTATTATTTTATTGAGGTTTTCCATCATTTGCAATGGAGCTAAAGATTCATTATTTTTTTGGCTTGAGAATATGATGGAATAAAGCAAAATGGCTTACTAAACTGTCTGCGCTTCTTTGTTATGAAGCAGCAGTCAGTCCATGCAATTTTGGACGCTATTTTCACTATGGGTCATCCGGAAACAGTCTCTCTGTTCTTTAGTACAGGGGTAAGACTGCGTACATCAGACCCCCCCCTTACCCCACCGTAGGCGGGAGCCTTTGCGGCACTGGGGTAAATGAAAATGATGATGAAAATGAATTATTTTATTGAGGTTTTATTATTTTACCCCACTGTAGGTGGGAGCCTTTGCGGCACAGGGGTAATGATGATGACTATTTTATTAAGGTTTTACTTTTTTATTGGGTTAAGTTTGATTATGTTCTGTTTGGAAAAACCATTGCCAAACTAAAACCAAATGCATATGGTTTGGGTTCAGTTTGGCCCGGTCAAATCAAAGCCTAATGCCACCCCTACTAGGCTACCTCCCTTTCCAGGTTCCTTCTTTAGACTGCTGTTCTTGATGACAGTTTTGGAATTTCATATACATTTCATATACTATACCTCAAGAACGTATGAATTTTATCACAATGTTTTTGCATGAATTTATAATATTAAATAGTTTTACAAAATTAGTTCCCACTACAATTTTCATGGTTGCCTAACACAACACGAGGATGACGACGACAAAGAATTTTTCAGCAGGGAATGACTTTTATACCTAGTTCATAACTGTAAATCAGTTAAGTGCCAATTGAAGCCTCTTTTTAGAAAAGAAGAAAGAGGACAAAAAATGAAAGAATGGCCAAAATATAACACATAGAACTTCAATAGACAAAAATATGACTAATTTTAAATATTTCTAAAAAAGTGTTAATAGTTTCTAAACCAAAATCTATCCCAATTTCTTCTCTCTCTCATCTACTACCCAGCCGTCAACAACTGCATCAGCTGGAAAATTTTCCAGAAAAAGTTGACAGAAACTGCCAATGCTGGTCACAATGACATTTGACGCAGTGTCACTGCCAGTGACATATTAGAAATGTTTTTTTATTTGTTTTTTTAAAAAGTAATCATATTTGTTTGGTGTTTTAAGCATGTTTAATCATACTTGGGCCAAAACGCCTCAAAATAACTTGAAGACTATCTCTTCATTCACATATGGGATGTGATTGGCAGGCATTGTTTTATTCAGCCCTACTATGTGCAAGGGAGATGCTTGCTCCTGAAGAAGCTTCCATCGACCTTCTAACCGCCCTTCACAATCGTCTTCTCGCACTCTCATTTCACATCCGTGAATATTACTGGATTGATGTAAAAAAACTAAATGAAATCTACCGTTACAAAACAGAAGAATACTCTTATGAAGCGATCAACAAGTTCAACATATATCCTGACCAGATTCCTCACTGGCTGGTAGACTGGATGCCAAGTGCAGGTGGCTATTTAATTGGCAACTTGCAGCCAGCTCACATGGACTTCCGCTTTTTCTCTCTTGGGAATTTGTGGTCAATTGTGAGCAGTCTTGCCACGACGGATCAGTCTCATGCCATATTGGATCTTATTGAAGCGAAATGGGATGATTTAGTGGCAAATATGCCCCTCAAGATATGTTATCCCGCTCTTGAAGGTCAGGAGTGGCGTATCATAACCGGTGGCGATCCAAAGAACACGTAATGTTATTCTAATTGCTCTATTTTACTAATTAGATTTTGTTCAGAACCTACAATTTCAGATTCTTTTTTTAATTTAGTTTTTTTAATATAGTCTTGTGTGGGAACATTCTGCTCTTTCGAGAACATTCTTCCATAAGTTTTTAGCTGGTTTTAAGAAGTTGGGAATTTGTAGCTTATGATTATTTTTGCAACGTTTTTATCTTTGAGCTACTCTTATACTGTACTACTTAACTTTGTTAAATGCTAATATTTTGCTGAATCTAAATGAGAGTAGACATTTTCTAACCACTTTTCAGCAAACTTTATACAAACAATAACTGATTGTGATTATAATGACCTTTAACAATGATCAATTTTACATTCTTACTTTGTAGGAAAATATATAAATTGTCCTGTAGTTGCTGTTAATGTTTACTTTTCCACTTGACACAGGCCTTGGTCTTATCACAATGCTGGTTCTTGGCCAACTTTGCTTTGGCAGGTTAGTTTTCACCACTTAGTTTTTGCTGGAGAATGTTTTACACATCTAGTCCCATAAAATATTAGGTGACCTCCTACTTATGTTTGACTTTTTTTTGTGTGCACAACTATGAATTTCTCGCCACCTTTAATCCTTTCTGATCACCTACCCAACGACAAACTCTTTGCGCAAGAATTGGCCAGACAAGTAGGTCAGATGGTCTAAGAGTGATCAGGAACCCGCTTTGGTGCACCAAGGGTTGATAAAATGAAAATCCCACACCAAACATGTGAATGTCAAAATAGTTGTGCGACTAAAAATGGGTAACTGTAAAATGTTGCTCCTATAACTCTTTGTTGCCAGCTTGTTTTGTACCCCGAAGTTAACCAAATACGGGTTAATTACCCACAAATGTGCTGTTGTATTTTTTTGGTGGATAACATAACTGCATTTTAGAGCCCGTTAGGTTAGGAAAGAAATTGGCCGAAGCTGTTGAATGAAGTGAAATTCTTGAAATTATGGTTGAATTGCCAGAACTAACTAGAAATGAAATAGAAGTGTCATTACCATTCATTTCAAAGGGTGATGACCTGTGCACTTGAAAAAACTGATTCAGCTAACTTAGCCAAATAAGTTCATGTTTGGTAAAAAAAATTGGAAGATAAGGCTAAGAAGCAAAGATAGAAGATTCTGCATCCAAGTTTTGCCATTGCATATTTCAAATTCTTATTGGGCTCATACCTTTTTTCAGCTGACAGTGGCATGCATTAAAATGAAGAGGCCAGAGATTGCTGAAAATGCAATTAAGATTGTGGAGAAGCGCATAAGTAGAGACAAGTGGCCTGAATATTATGACACGAAACGGGGTTCTTTCATCGGGAAGCAGGCACGCCTCTTCCAAACATGGTCTATTGCTGGTTATCTTGTGGCAAAGCTCCTTGTTGCCAATCCTAATGCGGCAAAGATGTTAATTACCATTGAGGATACAGAGCTTCTTAGTGCTTTTTCCAGCATCCTCAGTTCTAATCCCCGTAGAAAACGATCTCGGAAAGCAACTGCAAAGCAGAGTTACATAATATGAATTTAGTCGAAAATTGATTAATGATTACTGATTATTGTCCGTCCCAAGCAGCCACGTTTGTTTTTGTTATTCTGCTTGGTTCGTACATTGTATCATAATGATAGGATATATTATTATATTGAATGGTGAGACTTCTTGGGTTATGTAATAACTCATACGCACATTTTATATAGGAATTACATAAATGTTTGCCTTTTGGTCTGGATGGATAATTTCTTTCCATTCTCACTGACAAAGCTTGTTCACTCGTTTACGTCCTAGTGATCTCTTTGGGCTTTGTTTGGGTTTTTCTTTTTGGTTAAAAAAAAAGTTTTAAGAATAATTATGCTTGTTCAAACTTCAAAGTGCTTCTACTAAACAGAATCACACACACAAGTGACACAACGCATATTTGTGTGTATTGTATGCATTGCAAAAAGGACTTTTAAAAAGAATCACATGTCAATGTGTCCTAAAAAACAGATGACAGTGTTTCTTTCAAAAGCACTTCATGCGTATTTTGACTTCTTGACAACAGTTACAAAAATGTCACACAAGCATCATTTGATAAATATAGAAGTGTATTGTCCCTCCAAAGCACACGTTATTAATCCTCTCCAAATATCCATTCTTTCCCGTTTACTATATTTTGCTTTACTTTGCGTGTTTTTAGGAAACCAAACGTTAATATATACTCCGTATTAGGGCTTGAACCGGTTCGGTTCTTATTCAAAATGAGTGGAACCGTTATAAAAATTTTAACTAATGAAATCGGCTCGGTTCCTATATAAAAAATCAAGAACCGTTATGGAATTGAACCGGTAGTAAACATTTGGTTCTTCCTTTTACTGGTTTCTAGAATAATTTTCTCATCTAAGAATTGAAACATAATTTTCTTTCTACAACATAAACACGTTGAAAATTCAAAACACGAGTATAAAATTTTATTTGAAGCTCTAATCACTTCAAACATCAAAGCACAAACTTAACTAATGATCTGTGAACACTTAATAGAACAAAAGATGATTTAAATTTTCATGGAATAAATAAAACATAAAAATCGTTGTAGTGTGGGAGCAATGAAGGTTAGTCGTCATCATAGTAGCAAGAATATGACGTCTACTTCATGTCCTTCAAAACATAAAAAATACATTGAGTTCGTATGTATAGATATAAAAAAACATTATTACATTCTACTTGCTAGTAGCATGATTCATAATAAATCTAATAATGAAATATCATGAAAATAGTAAAGTAAAATATATGCAATCAACTACAAGTTATTTGGGTTATTTTATATTTATAAAATTTATGTGATGGAACAAAACTTGATTTGTAAAAATAAGTTTAATGTATTATATCAACCTCATGTACAATATTTATTACTGTGTTTTCGTTGATTGAATTACAATTGTTAGTTAAATATCTTTTTTTTAATAACGATTTCTTAACGGTTCCATGCACGTATTTTTTATAAGAACCATGAACGGTTAACAACATCTAGGAACCGAACCGTTAACAACTAATATCTCACTTGTAGGAACCGAACCGTGTTATAACGGGTTGGTTCTAACCAGTTCTGAGGTTCCAGGTTCCAAAATCCCACCCCTACTCCGTATTATAATAATAATAATAATAATAATAATAATAATAATAATAATAATAATAATAATAATAATAATAATAATAATTTTCTTTTTATTAGGGTTGGGTTAGCTATTCAAAAAGGTGTTGGAGCTCAACTTGTTGCTAGGCTCCCTACTTGTTCTTTGTAATTTTCAACTCTCCTTATCCTAATAAAATGCCATTTCCATAATAATAATAATAGGTATTATAAATATAATTGTAAATGTTATAGTATTACTATTATTATATTATTGTTATAAGATTATAGTATTATTATTTATTATTATCATTATATATTTTGATTCGTGTGCTCTTCACCATTTCAGCCGACTCTACATTACAGACCTTTGTGAATGTTACTCTCAGGTAATCACTAATCAAGCACCTTAAAGCCTAATTTTAATTTTTTTTTCCTAAAATATTACCAATAAAAAACCTATGGAAAAAAATGTGATTATAAGTTCCTATGAGTACGTTTTATAGTCACTATAATGTAAAATTTCAATACAATTATAGTCACTTAAATTACTAGGATTACATTTTTGTCTACTACCTTTATTTTGATTATATATTTGAATTGGACTTATTTCGTAATTAAAACATGCTATATAATGCTTTGGATTGCACCTAATTAAATTGACTTCTTAGATGAAACCTTAAAATTCAATTCTGTATCAACTATTTACTATCAAACTCTAACTAGCAATTTAATTATATCAAAGCTCAAAGATAACAGACTCGAACAAAACACCATCTTGTAAGATTTGTTAAATCATCCTACATGATCCAATGAGTTACTATGTTGCGGGACAGCCTTACATATGAATTATGATTGACATATGATACAATCATACTATCCATTCGGCATTCTCCATGAAACATTCATTTCACATTCACCCTACTATTTCCTTAACTATTTCCATTCTTAACTCTTTATTATGTAATACAGGATAGACTGAAACGTGTATTTCATCGTGGTATTTTCGTCCATTTCAAATTTCACATCCCAACAAACTGGAACGATGTTATTTCATGCACCGTATTTCAGCAATATATAAGCACTTAAATGTACACTATGTGCTAAAATATCTCAAATCCAATGCCCTCTGCATTGCTTGTGACTTCTTTCTCACCCTGCTTCTTCTTCTGTGAGTTGTTTGTTGTGGCAGATAACCTTGGAATTTCTGGTGGGCTTTCGCATCGTATCAAAGCCCAATTCAGTCCGACGAAGAACGAATGGCTCTTGATCTCAGATGCTCCTTTGGAGTATCCCAACCTCTTCTCAGGCTCTTTCTCTAACAACCGTCTGATCAAATCTCTGGCATTAGAGCTTATCATAGGACTCTCTGGGAACTTGAGAGATTGCGATACCACATTGACCAAAGTACCCTCATCGGTAGTCCCTTTGAAAGGCGTCTTCCCGTAAAGAAGCTCATACATGAACACCCCATAAGTCCACCAATCCACAGCACTTCCGTGACCTTCTCCTTTGATGATCTCAGGAGCTAAATATTCTTGCGTTCCTACGAAGGAATTGGAACGGGCACTAGTAGGCTCCACCACAAGCTGGGTCATTTGGGCGGCTTCGAACTCGGCAGTTTTTAACTTGGGGGTGAAGCAAGATACTTGCCAGGATGGATTGAGGCAGAAAGACTGCTCTAAGCATCTCGAATGTGAAGAACATGGGCTGGACATCCTGTTTGAAGGTTCAGGAAGAGGAGAAGGTGATTTGAGCAGTTTTGGGTCATTGTTAGCTGCACATCTGAAGGATAGATCAAAATCTAAAAGCATTATATGACCATCTTCTCGGACCAGTATGTTCTCAGGTTTCAAATCTCTGTACACAATGCCAAGCATGTGAAGGTACTCGAGTGCAAGAAGAACTTCAGCAACATAGAATCTGTAAATTCAATGGCAAGATTTTATTAGTACGAACATTATTAAAAATCCTTGCCATTTCTAAAAAAAGTAACCCTTCCCTTAATTAACTTCTCGTTTGACTTTGCAAAAGTGAAAACTGTGTGGTTAGAAGAGAGAAACGATAGCAACCACAATATTGTTGCTTCCTTAAAACAAGAAGATTATTTAGGGAGTGACGAGAAAAAAGAATGAAGATAAATACGGGACACAAGCATGAAGCAAATAATAATATATTTGGTAGCTTGGTAAGGAGTTTCCAGACCTTATTCCTCACAATGAGGTTCACCTTCCAGCATTAAAAAAAAATTATGAGTTCAATACATCATGATCATAAAAAAGATGGGTATTTCTTGCAAAGTTTTCAGGGAATCAAAGACAATTAGACATATCATACGGATTATAGTCAAGCATTCAATGCTTTATCTCTAAAGCTGAAAAAACAAATAACTTTTTGGTCATGATGCACATTAGTCAATCCAAAACTATAAGATACTCCAGAGTCTAACCAATTAGCTAGTTAGGCTACAACATTATAGCCTCAGTTTTTCTACTCTATTTTTTATTTTTCCCCGTAAAATATAACTAAAATGAAATTTAAGGTTAAAAATATAACTCAATGGTCCCTTTCAGCACCATAACAGACTCATAGTCACTTCATAGTTCAAATATAGTCACTATGCACTATAAGGTTCACATTTTTGTCCGTGACTTTAATTGTGGTAAATATATTTGCCATTATTTCTCTATTTTTTCAATTTGAGACACTCTTGACCATTCTAGGAACTTACTCAAAATAGCTACTCAGTATAATTTACCATGTATAATTAGCCAATATATCTTACTGAGTTTTAAAAATACAGGAAATTACTGCACGCAGGAGTAAAATATGAATCATGCGTATAGACAGGCATATACTTTTCTTAAGTTAAAATACTATGTAGAATTCATTTAGTCCTAAAAATAGTAAAACATACTACGTAGTTAATAATTCTTCTTCTTTTTATACAACGGAAGGAAGTTAATAATTCTTCTTTAGAAGTGAATCAGATTTACTTTCACAAAAAAAAAACAATGATGGTCCTAATTTCAGAAATGTCTTACATTTTGTAGCCTTGTTTATGAAATTTTCTCGATAATTATCTTTAAGCATAATATCTCAGAGTCAAATGCACAAAACCTTCAACTAGACTCTAATGAAATATTTGAATAGCATAGCATGATTAGGTCATTTAAGTAAATAATGATCAGGTAAGTTGTACATGGTTTGGTAAGAATGTGAGACTCTGGATCAAGACAAACCTTTTATAATGCCTACTATTGTCAAATGACGCCATGTTGAATAAGCAAGTGAGTAGACTACAATTTTTTTGTTTTCCAGCAAATGTTTCTTAAATTTCAAAATAGATTCACATATTTGATGCTTGAAAGTCAGGAATAGAGAACAGTAAACGTGTACCTAACTGCATGTTCAGAAAAAGTCTTGTTTGGTTGCCTTTGGCGAAGAACATGCAGATCACCGCCTGGACAATAATCAATCACTAAGCACGCATATTTATCTGTTGTGAAATGTGCATAGAGTGTGGGGAGAAAGGGGTGATCCAACGTTTCCAATATATCCCTTTCTGTTTGAGCCCTTATTGTCTTTCTCTTGCTTACCAAAAACTCATTATCCATTATCTTCAAAGCAAACAAACATCCCGTCCCGATTAGTTCAGACAGGTAAACACTTCCAATGTCACCACCCCCAACCTTTTTCATGAATTTAAAATGTCTCAACCCTAAATACCCATGCTGCTTCTCAACAGAACGAATGGCTTCCCATCTCATATCCTTTGACATGTGAGGTCTATGTCCACTCTGATTGGATCTACTCAAATGACAGGTTTCCTCATTGCTACTCTTTGAGCTTGACCCTTCATCAGGTTTAGCAACGACATCTAATGTTTTCACAGCACAGTTCAACTCAGGGCCCATCTTAGTAACTCCATATTGTTCAGATTCCACTTCCATTGATTCACAACCACCTGGAGGCGAAAAAGGTACAATGCCAATTCTTGACAACCGCTTATTCATAGCAGCCATCTCTGATGCATGAGAAATGCATAGTCCTCTAAGAGCTTGCTTCAAATTTACTGCTTGAGAAGAAGAGTATGGTCTGATTGGTCTTTTCATTGCACTCTTTTGAGATGCATCCTTACTGCCCTTTTGAGAACTTTTTATTTCTATAGCCTCAAAAAGTCTGTTGATGTCTTGCTTGATATAATACCTTTTCCCTGTCTTCATCACATTCCGGTTTTGCAAATATTCTTCAATTTGCTTATTTTCATCGTCTACTGACTCTGTAATTTCACTAGTGCCAGAAAAAGTGGTCATCGCTTTTAGATATATCTAAATGAACTTAGATGATGCCCTAAAATACTTCTTCAGGCCATTTCAGCCGAAGCATTGTGGAAAGGAAGATTCTTGGATGTCCAGAGAGAAACCACACAATCTCATATTAAATCACAACATTTACGAGCATTTAAACTTTCACTCTTTCAGTGATTCTGACCATTTAGCAGCACATGATTCTGCGAGAAATCAAGGCACTACTCAGAAACCTGATATTACTATTAGTTTGTGTGCATGAAGTATTAATTAACCAATCAAGATATCAACTTTATTGCGTTGCCAAAAACGTAAATTCCAGAACACATGGCATTTAATATGATGATTGAACCTAGTAACTGAATCCATGTGGTAAGCAAAATTTGAATGAGAGCACATGTACGTGATCATCTGTACTTTGTCTATATTCATTTTCTGAAAAGGGTCGTACTGTTGACATTTTAACTTCACTGATGTTAAAATCACACAAGATTTCTCTAACAATAAATAAATGCCTAAATTATTGCACCCCAGAACCAATCCAGGGCCCTTCTTCCACATTTTTCCAATAGTAATCCATTGATTTCCCCTGTAGTTGAATTACTGTCCCACTGGTATTAACTTTCACCAACAGAACTAAACTAGAAGGGGGAAACTGAATAAAACTCTCAACAGCAGATACAGCAAAAACGTCAACTTTCAAAAATAAAAGTGAAATCGAAGTCAAACAAAACTACTCCTATTCCATAATATAAAAATAAAAGGCTAACCACAGAAATCCCCTAACTCCCATTGAAGCGATCCTAAAATACATACTTTAAATATTTGTCCACACCGGAAAACTGTAAAACAATAAAACGTAAGACTTTGGACTATTAACCTGGACTTATAACTACATACTACGCATGTACTTAAAAGCCAAGCTAAACTAAGGCAGACGAGCAGTTACCTGGAAAAGGCGTGGAGGAAAACAATGAAGCTTAGGGTTCATCACTGCGTAATCGGCTCCAGGAAAGAAGACGGTGAATACTGGTTTCATTTCAGTTAAGAGAGAACACGGGAGGAAGCGTGATTCGCAGTTATGAACTTGAAGATTGAATTGAATGAAGAAAGAGAATAAGAGAGGGAGAAGGCGCTGCGGATCACGAGAAGTTACCCTGCTAGTTTCTCCCTTGCCGGTCGGTCAGTCGGTCTGCGTTTCTGAAATTTGGCGCAAAAAATAAAGGTTTTGCAGAAATATGTTTAAATGCGAAGGCAAGTTGATTTATTTGTTTATTTGGTTATTTATATTTCTAGAAGACCATCATCATCATATTGTAATGGAGGATCCATTATTCCATTCCACGGGAAGAAAGGGATAGGATTATTAATTTATTATTGTTTGGGTGCATGAATGCTAGATTCTAGATAGATATGATTGTTTATTATTGTTTGTTTCCGGTAAGGCCTCCTCATATTAATATTGATGATCAAATTCTGTCTATTCTACAGTAATGGTCCATCTCCCATTCTACAATTAAATTCTTAATTTCACTTTTATGATCTTTTAAAGTAAAAATTTGATCTTAAGTATTTATAAATTTATACTTGTAAAATTTGTAATAACTTAAAACTTGAATAATACATATTGCAGTGAAGTAAAGGGAATTAAATTTGTGAAAAGAACCCTAGCGGCCGTCTCCCATCTTTGTAGGGGTTGAAATTTTCCACCACCCTATCAATATGGGGTTGGAACAGCAGATTATACTGATCTTAAGTGTCTTAACACTTGGAATCACAACTACGGTGGAGGAAATAGTGTTGGCGGATGAACGAGTTGCGGCTGGGAGGTTGTATTGGTGCTGGATCGTGAAGCCTTGATCATCCGCTCTGACGATGGTGGAGTTGGTATTCACCCGAGGAAGCAGTCCAGCCCAGCTGATCGCCGACTCACTTTCCCTTACTGGAGGTTTCAGGTTCGAAACTCAATGGAGTGAGTTTCAGCCTTGATTACTCTAGGCCCCCCTCCCCCGGACGCCCCCTGGAGTAAAAAAAAAAGCTCGTATTCACCCATATTGTAAGAGCTCGTCCACCTCCGGAACCACCTCCATACCAGGAAGAGTTTTGTTGAAAGATTTTATTTCAATATTATGTTCCCTTTAGTAGTACTTGTTTATGTTTTTGTCCGAGTAGATTTGATTTGAATGTTTGGATTTTTGGAATTCTTTTGTTAGACAGGGTTTCAGATATGTTCGTTTTAGGCTTAAATTTGTGCATTTCAAGTTTAATGAGTCAGATTGCTTTGTATGAGATGACTGACTCTATGTCTACTCCTAGAGTTCACAATTGGATCTGTAAAATCTGTCTGAAGGTTGTCTCGTATACGTTTTCGTTTTTAATATAAAGCCACTCTTTTTTATGATAATAAAAGATGGAATTAAATTTATGTGGTAAAGTAATATTATTTTTGAGTATTTGACAGCCAAAATTTATATAAAATTTGACTCATGAATTTAATTGTGGAACAGAGGTAATGCTCCCTGCGTCCCGCTAAGATTGTCCCATTTTACCTTTTAGGGATGCCCCACAAAGATTGTCCCATACCAAATTTGGTAAAGTTTGTGTGACTTTAAACCATTCTTACTTTATTCTTACTTTATCAATTTAATATCAACAACACAAACTCAGTTTTCTTAATAACCGTGCCACCTTTTCATGTCCCAATCTTAGTGGGACGGAGGTAGTATATACTACCTCCGTTCTTAAATAAATGCAACACTTTGACTTTTACACTATTCATATGTTCTACTTTGACTACGTTTTATTTATTAATGTAATAATATTATTTTATGGAAAAAATATTGTTAAACATGTCTCATTGTAAATTTTCATAATGTAATTTTTTTAATTCTTTTACTAATACAAAATCATTTATATTAATGGTCAAAGTTGTGCCTTGGCAAGTGTGAAATGTTGACCGTTGCATTTATTTAAGAACGGAGGAAGTACTTACTTATGAAAGAATGACGAAAATAATACTACAAGCTATTCAATGGACAATAATAGGGTCGATTTTGAATTTAGATAAAAAAGACCAGAAATTAATAAATAAATTAAAATATCCTATTATAAATTAATAAGCAAACCTGAATTCTATAACTCTCTTCCCATTACACATTTACACTTCTTCATGTGGCTGCTATCTCCTCGACGCAAAGTGGTCTCCACATTGTTGCCATCTTCACGTCGTCATTGTCTTCACGGTGTTGCCGCAGCCATTCCACACAGATACATTGTTAGTGCGACACTCTTTTCTTTTCTTCTTTCTCTTTTTCTTTCTCGTTCCCTGCTGAACTCCTGCACATGTTCCACATTGTAGCACTACTCCATCGTCGTAGCTCCTCTACCATCACAACTCGTCCATCACTGCCAGTGTCTTCATCAGTGGAATCCACACGATCTTTGCAAAATCAACACTGTCCATTTCAATATACAAAAGAACAAATGATCAATCAATGGAATCCACATGAAGATGGGTTGATAAGGTTGATTTTTCAGGCGGGCAGCGGAGCGGTGGAAGGGGTAGGAGGCACTTTGTGTTGGTCATTAATGGGTACCGTTATCAACAAAAAGATGGTGAAATTTGTAGTGTTTAGGTAAGTCCTGGCTTATACCTGGTGAGTGGTGACCTAGTAAAGGGGTCTCTATTAGAGACTGGAGAAAGTAGGTACTTGTTTATCCCATCTGAAGTATATCATAAAACTAATATGAGTTGTGTCCTAGATTGAGGTCCTTAGATTATTGAACAAAATATTTTAGTGTTTTGTGAATTGAAAGATGGTGATTTGCTCTTAGGACTGCGCTACATTCAGCAGAATTTTGGCAACAAGTTCATAAATGCCAGTTGGATTTTGTACCCTAAAAGTGGCCCAGAGGGTTGAGAATTCTTTAGGAAGATTTATAAAAGTAGTTGATATTTGGAAGCCACTTGGAAAGAGTATGAATACTAAAAGTGAAAATGGAGATTTCTTCTAGATTGATTTTATGAACGAAAAGTTGTCTAGTTTTGTCTTGCATGGGGTATCATTGGGCATGCAGACATGCTTTGCCCTTTGGATCTCGGACAGGGGTTATCAAACAATACAAAGGCTTACAACCTTAGTTGAGGGCTATCAATGGACGTAACAGTTACAATGTAGGGAATAAATGGATGGTTCGAGGACTTATAATTAAGATGGGAAAAGATAATAATTTTGGGGTGATTATGATGGATGAGCACAAAGGTGAACACATCTCAAACAAGGATAGGGGATGGGAGTTCTAAGAGGTGGTTGGTTACTACAACAAGCCTAAAAGCAATGGAGGACTTGGGAGAATCGCCAATTATACCTCAAACAGGATAGGTCATACGACGCAGAATGGAGTAAATGCTAATGGGAAATATAATGATCAAGCTAGGGTGGAAGTCACCGCGGACGATCCAAAAAGTGGGATTGGGGTGGATTGTGGTATCTAGACCCGCCTAGGAGTTTGTTCATTACTGTATTTTTTTCTTTTTTCTTGTTTTTAATTATTTAAATTTGTGAATTTTGTTTACTATTTAAATTTGTAAATAAAAACAATGTTGATTCTCATTTTGTGAAGAATAAAAGAAACTCTTCATTTTCACATTCATTTTCAAGTTCTCATTTGTAATCAGAGGAAACCAATATCATATCCCACCAACAATTTATCAAATTTTACACTACAACTATAAATTTTACAGCAAGGGTGTATAAGTCCAAAACTTATCAAATCCCACCAACAATTTATCAAATTCTTTTCTCCGTGCGCTGGGGCTCAAGATCCTAGCCGCGCGGCCGGTGGGGATACAAAGCTCCGATCCGGCTTTGTCTATCTCCTTTAGATACAGTATTAGATTTGTGTGTGTGTATTCTCCTGGTAGCGGCGGCAATGCAGATTGCTATGGATTCTCTGTTTTCTCTTAGACCCCGTTTGGTAGCACGAAAATCGGCTGTTTTTGCTGTTTCTGCTGAAATTTATGAAGTTCTGGCTGAAGAGGCTGCATTGGCTGATTCTGGTGATTTAAGAAAAAATTATTTTTAAAATATATTAAATAGCTAAAATGGCTAAATAGCTAAAATGGTCATTAACTTCAGCCAATACAACCAGAAAAGTAACTCCAACCTTACTTTTTCTGTTTATTACACAATTCAGCGCGCGAAAGCAAAAGTTACGTGTTTGGTGAAAAAGCTGGCTGATAAGCCTGATAAGCCGAAAAACAGTGGTTCCAAACGGCCTCTTAATTAGTTATTGAATTGTGAATTGTCGGCTGGGAAAAACAGAGACGAACGAGGGTTGTTTGGGGCTGTCTTTTAGGCTTTTCTCGACATCTGCATCCGCGAAGGGTACTTGGTGGGTGAGATTATGGGATGATTATTTGAACATAGTCTAGAATCAATCACAAGTAACTCTTACTTGTGAGTAGCTAGTCGATCAATTCAACCTTAAACTACTTCTGCTCCATGTTATGCACTCCAAGCCACGTCAGCTAAGGAGTAATAAGGGAATGAGTGCCAGATCAGCTATGAACTAATTGACAGCTCGAGTGGAAGATACTGGAAGAAGTTAGAAGCAGGAGTCTTCTTCAATTAGTTGTATAGTTAGTTACGAGCAGTTAGTTTAGCTGATATCTTTCTTCATTACATATACTGTAATTAGATGGTATGAGAGCAATGATGAATAAACTTCCTTCTTCTCCTTTCCTGTTAATGAGCTAAAACCTTCTTTACACTATTAGTTCGAATTCCATTCTTTTCATTGGAATTCCTGCAATAGATGTTAGAATTTTCGAAGTTTCTTCCTAAATTCTACCAATTGGTATCAGAGCACGATTCTGAGGACTCACTTCTGCCATTAAATTCAAGCTAAGCTTCCTATCTTTCACCCTGGCCAAGAAGGCGACTATAGCAAGTTTGTCGGCTAAAATGGAGGAACGAATGACACAACTGGAGCAACGATTGCTGGAGCAATCCTTAACGAATGAGCAAAAATTTCTGGATACCTCACGGAAGCTGGATGCTCTGTTAGGGCTTTTGCAGAAGAAAAATGATGACGAAGATAATCATTCTCTGCACAGTACTCCCATCCGTGAGCACAATCAGGTTAGAACTTTAGGTTTTACACCTAAAGTTGAATTCCCCTGCTTTAATGGAAGTAACCCTAGAATTTGGATTCAAAAGTGTGTGAAGTACTTTGAATTATGCAAAATTGATAATCATCAAAAGGTTGACCTAGCCTCCTTGTACTTAAATGGAAGAGCAGAATCTTGGTATAACAGTTACAGTGCAGTACATAAATCTGTCTTATGGGAGCAATTTATAATAGATTTGTGTGCAAGATTTAATGAAGAAATAGGGGGTAATGTGGTGGAGGAATTTAATAAATTGCAGCAGACTGGTTCCCTTGATGAGTATTTGGATTCCTTTGAACATCTCAAGAGCCTGATGCTTCAAAGAAATAATCAGTTACCAGATTCATATTTCTTGGATAGTTTTGTGGGAGGGCTGAAAGTGACCATCAAATCTTTTGTAAGGGCTTTCAAACCAACTTCATTATATGGTGCTATGGAGTATGCCAGATTGTTAGAAAACAGTCTCTTACCTATGAAAAGAACAGATAAACCAAATCCAGATAAACCACTCCTGAAAACTCCTACGTATCCACCTTACACTGGACTGAAACCAAACATGACTAAAACTGATCAAGGGGGATCTTCCAACCAATTTATTCCCAGAAGAAGGCCTCCTTTACCTGCAGATGTGGAAGAAAGGAGGAGGAGAAATTTGTGTTTCCACTGTGATGAGACCTATTCACCAGGCCATAAATGTAAGTCTCAACTCTATCAAATACATATCATACCGTTGGAAAAAGAGGAAGAAATAATAGAAGAATCAAAGGGAACATATTCTGATATGCTATTACAAGAAGGAGGAAGCAGGGGTGCTGAAATAACATTAGAAGAGCAACCACTCATATCCTTAAATGCCTTGTCTGGTAGAAATGATTTCCAGACCATGAGGGTCACTGGCAGGGTCAAGAAGAATGATCTACATGTATTAATTGATTCGGGAAGCACTCATAACTTCCTAGATCTACACACTGCTAAAAGGCTGGGCTGCAAAATCACTAAATCTTATCCTTTAGAGGTTTCTGTGGCTAATGGGGAGAAGTTAATCACAACTCAGATATGCAAACAATTTACATGGTCTTTACATGGAGTTGAATTCACTACAGATGCTATGATAGTAGCATTAGGGGGTTGTGAAATGGTCTTGGGGGTCCAATGGCTAGCCTCTTTGGGTCCCGTATTATGGGATTTTGAAAAACTACAAATGGAGTTCCAATATCATGGCAGAAAGGTGGTTCTAAGAGGCATAAAAAGTGGCAAGCCCCTGGGATTTCAAGGGGAACCAATGGGAGAAATAGTCAGAAAAGAGGGAAGGAATAGCATGGGAGAGTTGTTTGCTATTCAAGTGCAACAAGTGCCTCAAAATTCAGAATCTGAGAAGGAGCAAACCCCTGAGATTATCAAACAAGTTTTGGCAGAATTTGAAGATGTTTTTGAGGAACCTAAGCAGTTACCTCCTCCTAGAAAACAAGATCACCAAATCCACCTTAAACCGGGCACTCTTCCCATTAATGTAAGGCCCTATAGATACCCTGTGAGTCAAAAAGATGCCATTGAGCAGATCACTAAAGAGATGTTATCTACTGGCATTATAAGAAACAGTAAGGGCCCTTATTCTTCTCCTGTAGTGTTGATAAAGAAAAAAGACGGGAGCTGGAGGTTCTGCGTAGACTATAGGGAGTTGAACAAGCACACAATCAAGGATAAGTTTCCTATACCTGTGATTGATGAGCTCATTGATGAACTTCATGGATCATACTATTTTTCTAAAATAGACTTAAGATCAGGTTACTGGCAGATAAGGATGAAGGAAGAAGACATTGAAAAAACTGCATTCAGAACACATGAAGGCCACTATGAATTCATAGTGATGTCTTTTGGCCTTACCAATGCACCTTCAACATTTCAGAGTCTGATGAATGACATTTTCAAGCCTTTTCTGAGGAAGTTTATACTTGTCTTCTTTGATGATATACTCATCTATAGTACAGATCTCAATTCTCATGCCCAACATCTACATAAAACCTTGAGTATTCTGAGACATCACTCTTTATTTGCTAAAAAGAGTAAATGCTTCTTTGGAGTAAAGAAGGTTGAATACCTAGGGCATTTGATTTCAGGAAAAGGAGTGGAAACTGACCCCTCTAAAATACAAGCTATGAAAGAGTGGCCAATTCCTAAAAACATTAAGGGGTTAAGAGGATTTTTAGGCCTCACGGGGTACTACAGGAAATTCATAAAAGGATATGGCCTTATCAGCAAACCCCTTACCAATCTACTCCAGAAGAATGCTTTTCACTGGAATCAAGAAGCTGAGCAAGCTTTCAATCAGTTGAAAGAAGCAATGTGTCACACTCCAGTACTGGCTCTCCCCAATTTTGCAGCCCCATTTACAATTGAAACGGATGCATCTGACAAGGGAATTGGTGCAGTCTTGTCTCAAGAAAATCACCCACTTGCTTACATAAGTAAGGCACTCTCTGAAAGGCATCAATCTTTATCTACCTATGAGAAAGAACTACTAGCTATAATCTTAGCAGTAGAAAAATGGAGGCCTTACCTGGTGGGAAGACATTTCTTGATCAAAACTGATCATTTCAGTTTGAAATATCTGTTGGAGCAGAAAATTACCACTTCCTTCCAAAGCAAATGCTTGCCAAAATTGCTTGGCCTGGATTATGAGATTCTTTATAGAAAGGGAAAGGAGAATGTAGCCGCTGATGCTTTGTCTAGGGTCAAAGGAGGAGAACTGCAGAGTCTAATATTGACTCAATTGAGATCTGACTTATTGCAAAGAATCCAGGAAAGTTGGGAGGATGAGACTTGCAAAAATATTATTCAGAACCTGCAAACGGATGCCTTATCAAATAGTCCTTATGTATGGCAGAATGGAAAGTTAATGAAGAAGGGAAGGTTGGTTATTGGAGATCAAGGAAATCTCAGAACCGAGCTCATTGCTATGATACACAACTCAGCATTAGGAGGACATTCAGGTGTTCAAGCTACTTACCAAAGAATGAAACCCCTCTTTTATTGGAAAGGAATGAAAAAGGATATCAGGAAGTACATCAGAACCTGCACCATCTGCCAAAGGAGCAAACCCTTGCTAGAAGCACCCTCTGGTCTATTACAGCCTCTATCTATCCCTGGAGCTATTTGGGTAGACATCTCTATGGATTTTATTGAAGGACTGCCTAAATCACAAGGGAAAGACACCATATTTGTTGTTGTGGATCGTCTGAGTAAGTATGCACATTTCATACTACTCACCCATCCTTTTTCTGCTTCTACAGTTGCTAAAGCCTACTTTGACAACATTTATAAACTGCATGGTCTGCCCAAAACCATTATAAGTGATAGGGATAAGGTTTTCCTTAGTCACTTTTGGAAGGAATTGTTCAAATTGCAGCAGGTTGAGCTATTAATGTCCACAGCCTATCACCCCCAAACAGATGGGCAAACGGAAGTAGTCAATAAATGCCTAGAAACCTATCTTAGGTGTATGACAGGGGAGAATCCGAAGGATTGGGCGAATTGGATACCCTTAGCTGAGTGGTGGTATAACACGAATTACCACACCGCCATTGGCAGAACCCCTTATGAGGTGGTATATGGACAATCTCCGGCTCTACATATTCCTTATGTGAATGGAGATAGTGCAGTAGCAGAAGTGGACAGAAGTTTAACTTCCAGAGAGGAATGTATTTCCATGCTTAAATTTCATTTGAAAAGAGCCAAAGACAGAATGAAGGTGCAAGCTGATAGGCACAGAACTGATAAGGATTACGCTGAAGGAGATTGGGTATATATTAAACTTCAGCCCTATAGACAACAATCTGTAGTCTATAGGAGCAATCAGAAGTTAGCTCCCAAGTACTTTGGACCATTTATGATTACTCATAAGATTGGTAAGGTGGCCTATAAAGTGAAACTGCCAGAAGGGACAAGGATCCATCCAGTTTTCCATGTCTCTCAGCTCAAGAAACATCATGGTCCTCTACCTTTGACCAGTTCTATTCCTGTGATGGATAACTCCCTGCAATTGCAGATAGAACCTACTGCTATTTTGGACAGAAAACTTGCTAAAAAGGGGAATGCAGCAGCTGTTTATCTATTGGTTCAATGGTCAAATGGATCAGCTGAAGATGCTACGTGGGAGTGGTATGAAGATTTTGTCAAAAGATACCCAAATTTTCCTTTAAACTGACAGAATTTTCAAAGCTTGAGGACAAGCTTTGTTTAAGGGGGAAGGATTGTTATGCACTCCAAGCCACGTCAGCTAAGGAGTAATAAGGGAATGAGTGCCAGATCAGCTATGAACTAATTGACAGCTCGAGTGGAAGATACTGGAAGAAGTTAGAAGCAGGAGTCTTCTTCAATTAGTTGTATAGTTAGTTACGAGCAGTTAGTTTAGCTGATATCTTTCTTCATTACATATACTGTAATTAGATGGTATGAGAGCAATGATGAATAAACTTCCTTCTTCTCCTTTCCTGTTAATGAGCTAAAACCTTCTTTACACTATTAGTTCGAATTCCATTCTTTTCATTGGAATTCCTGCAATAGATGTTAGAATTTTCGAAGTTTCTTCCTAAATTCTACCACTCCATGGAACAAAATTAGAAGTTGGAGTTTTTGGGTAACAGTGCAAAAGTGATTTTGGTGCTCTAATTTACTCATAGAATCAGTTTTTTTTAGAAACGGGGGAAACCAGCCTCTGAATACTGATTCTGATTCTGCTTCTGCTTTAAAATAGAAGCAGAAGCAGTTCCAAACACCCCTGAATCTCACTAGTTTCTGTTGACATGCATTTTAATAGGAGTAAAACGTTAGTATTCCTTCTTCCTAAATAAGAATTCCACCTAAGAGTCTGTTTGGTAACATTGAAATCGGTTGAATCGGCTGATTCTGCTGAAATTTATGAAGATTGAAGTGACTGTTTTGGCTGATTTTGCTGATATATAAAAAAATTAAAATATATTTTATTAATAAAATGATGAATAAATTATATGAAAAACCACTAAAATGGTCATCTACGGTAACTTCAGCCAATATAGTCAGAAAAATAATTGTAACCTTACTTTTTCTTATTATTACACAATTTAGCGCACGAAATCAAAAGTTACGTGTTTGGTTAAGATTTAAGAAGTTGGTTGATAAGCTGAAAAACAGTCACCGAACAGGCACCAAATCTTCCCTTAATAGAAGTAAACATTAATTTTGTACTCTTAATATCTCTAATCAAATTCATCGATACACTTTATTGTTTTTTATTTTCTTTTCTTTTGAGCACCTGTGTAATTTTATACTACGTATTTTATTTTTACATGAAGATTACATAGATATTATTAAGGAACAAACACATCTAAAAAAAAGATTTAGAATAAGATTAGATGCACTTATGTTGTCAAAATCTAAATCCTTTTGCATAATAGCATTACTTTCAACGTGAAACCGACTTGGTTTTTTGCATGTTTGATAGGGCATGACCGCACGAGTCCCTACCTTCTACCTTTAAATCATTTAATAAATCTTTAAAAGTTTCTAGTTGTATATTTGACATGACAATTTTTAAGAGTTTTTATAAAAAAGTAAAGATCTTTTTGAAATGCTACAGTGAGTAGCGTTTGAGAAAAGTTTATATCTTTTAGCATCAATTGTACCTCTTTGAAATAAAAAAGTTTGTATATCAAACATATACAATTAGATCAAACACTCAATTTCTTATCAAACAGCTAACACCTTTTCTTTTTAAGATATCTCTTATCACCAAAAGCTAACGGTTATTAGGGTATGTTTGGCACACCTAGCTGAAAAGACACTTTTACAGACTTTTTTGTAACTGTTTGATTTTAGAAACTCAAAAGATATTAAAAGTAAAAGGTGGTAGCCGTTTGGTAAAAAGCTGGATGTTTATTTTAGTTTTGTTTGGTATACAAGCTATTGAGACTAATTAATGCTAAAAGTCACATACTTTTCTCATATGCTACTCCTTGTACCATCTGAAAAAATTGTCATACCAAACATATAACTAGGAGTTTTTAGAGACTTTTAAATAGTATAAAAGCTAGAAGGCAGAGACTTATGCCCCAAACATAGCCTTAAAAAGTTGATAAAAGTATCTTTTTCACTTTTTTAAAGCTTCTTTCATTGTGATCTGAAGTCTTAGAGGCCGTTTGGTAACACTGTTTTTTGGCTTATCAGGCTTATCAGGCAACTTTTTCACCAAACACGTAACTTTTGCTTTCGTGCGATGAACTGCGTAATAATAAGAAAAAGTAATGTTGGAGTTACTTTTCTGTCTATATTGGCTGAAGTTACTGTAGATGACCATTTTAGCTATTTTTACATATAATTTTTTCTTTATTTTATTAATAAAATATATTTTAAATTTTTTCTCTTAAATCAGCAGAATCAGTCAATGCAGCCACTTCAGCCAGAACTTCATAAATTTCAAAAAATTCAGCCGAATTCAGCCGAATTAGACGATTTCAAAAAATTCAGCCGAATTAGATGATTCAAAAAATTCAGCCGAATTAAACTTAATAAAATATATTTTAAATTTTTTCTCTTAAATTTTTTTATTAAGAAGGAAATAAAGATATTAATGGTCAAAGTTGAGTGTTGCCAAACGTGAAACTTGTGTGTTGACAAATTTTGAGAACTATACAAATATTAGTAAAAAATAGATTTTGAAATTTGAAAATGAGAGGAATTTAACACTTTTTTTTAAATTTATTTTATAATATATACATTACTCCGTATTAAATAAAATAGAGTCAAAGTAGAACATATGAATAGTGCAAAAAGTCCAATGTTGCATTTAAAAGAAAACGGATATAGTATATTACGATAGTATGTCTTAACGCATTATATTATGATTTGATAGTAGTTTTGATTCTAATTTATTTAGATATTAAATCAGATTTTTATAAGTTATATTTTGTCTTGTAAGCATTTTGATTTACACATACATGCACTAACTAAGTACATTCCGTTAGTTTAACGTCAAAATATAGATAGGAGGACCGAACTAATATGGATTACATAGATTAGGGACTGAAAAGATAGATTTGTTAGTTCGGGGACCAAAATGATATGAGACTGATAATTTAGGGACTAGTTATGCATTTTACTCAACTATTAAACTGATAAAGTGGTACATAATCACGGATTGGGATCCTCTGCCCGACTAGGACATTGCCTTGCGCATCGGACGGTCAGACGGTAGCAAAGCAGGCCTCAAGATTAGCGAAAAAGTGGAGCCCAAGATTCCCTAAAGTTGGGATTATTTTGAGATAATCGGTAGTTGGAATTGTTATGAGCGGACCGCCAATAGTTGAGATTATTATTATCAAATTTTCCTAAAACTTAAGTCTCACCTTTACGAGAACTAATATTAAAAAAAATTCTGACAATCTTATACCATACCTTTTATCTTCTTTAGAAAAATAAGAAGTTAAATTTGTACGGAGTACACAAAAAACAGAAAGAGGCAAAAATTCAAATTTTTTATAAAAAGTTTTTCGCAAACAGGATAATTGACTTCCAATTTGGGACACTTAAATTAGAAAAATTGAGACCTAATATTGGATCGGAAGGAGTTAAAGTAATCATTTTGGTTTAAATTTTCTCATCCCGCTTAAATCAGACTATTTTGGTCTAGTAATTAACATCTCCATTAGTGTGTAATCTTCTATTATCGGAGTCAGGTTTGATGTTTGTCGTTTAAGTTTTGTTTTACTCGTTTAAGTATGGTCAAATTACTTATATATGTCTGGTCTAGACAAAAACTGTCCAATTAAAAAAAATTAGTACTCTCCACCTGTGCGTTGCACGAGATGTAAAATGAAGAATTTTATAAATGTTAACATATAAAAATAATTAGACCGTGATATTTTTTCAAATATTATTAACAAATAAATAAGAATTTTAATATCAATCAATAAATAAATAATAACAAATACGGAGCATTATAATTTTAATAAGCACTAAATTACAAATTATTGAAGATTTCCTTGTAGACAACACATTCGTAATTTTATTTCCTGAATATCTCTATCGTCGCATATCACGAATTACAAGTCTCACGAAATTCTCACCTTTGAAAGTGCAACTGACAACCGTCCACACATAAAAACTGGATGTCGCACAAAACACCCATAATTTCCAACAATAACCCAATCATTGATAAGACCCTTCATTCCCGATCAGTTCTTTCTTTTCATTACATCTCCAAACCAATCAATGACATTGATAAGAGTTATTATCGCTGTCATCTTCTTCCTCAACTTCCTCATCAAGAAATGTCTTAACCGAGTCACCTCTTGCAGAACTATTCTTGAGAACAAATATTCCAAGAAATGCTTCTTCAATACTACAATTTCCAATGAGATGCACAACTTTTTTGGATGATAACATGAGTATTCTCAGACATACACGAAAAAATGCAACTTGTACTCCATCTGGTTTTGACAAAACCAAACCAAGGTTTGTACAACTTTCTAGATATAGAAATTGGTCTTCATTAAACAATGTTCTTTGTTTCGATTGTTGGTGATCTCCACTTTTGATCAAGAACATAAGAACTAAATGTATTAATGCAGCATGAAATTTATTATCTTTGCCATTATTTTGTATTGAAAATTTAGCACAAGAAAATACGTATGTTTTAGATTAAAGAAAAAAAAGTTACAAAGTTGATCGACTCACCATCACGGTGCTTAAAAGATTTAGTTCGAGAGTAGAAAAATTAAAAGAAATAAAATGTTTTTGTCTACCTTTACAATGTTGGTCAAGAGTACTCTATTTTTTATCATCAAATCCAACTCTTATATTAAATCATCAGGAAGTAGATCATTACAACAGACTCAAAAAGACCAATCATGACAAAAACTATCCCTAACCAACTATCGCAATCAACGCTACGGCTAGACTCTGAGACAATCACCCCTGAAAGAGCAATACGAATCGCTAACCATCAAATGGGTGTGACACATCAATCACTGGCCATATAGATCCTTCTAATGACATAATATCTATCAGAATTGACAATCATTATTGTAGACCCAAACCTAAAGACTTCAACAAACATATCATGAAACCATAAAAAATAGAATAACAAACAAATAATCCAAACTTCTTGAAATTTCACCTTCCACACCCCGACATCTCGATCAATCCAAGGCGGCGGCTCAGGAGGGGGACGGACCGCGGATCTGTATTCTATAGAACGCAGAATCTCCCTTTCCCGCTGACATCTGAGTTTTGTCTCTATCAAGATAATAATAGAAGAGCGATTCTCTTGAACCAAATCTGTCAGACACTGAAGCGCGCTACTAGAAACCCCAACCCTCTGCAATTCCATGTGATGATACACATCTTCCCCTGAACAACACACCCCCACGACTTTGATTTCTGGAAACTGCAAGAAGTATGCACACGTCCAACACTCCTACCAATTCGGAAAAATCCGAAAGTAATAACAAAAACCAGCGCCATGATCATAATCGATCACAACCGGACAACCAGGCTAGGTGTTGCCTTACGGCAACCCTAGAGAGATTGTCAAGAGTACTCTTTTTCTTACCTTTTTTGTGTTTAAAATCTCAACCCAATAAAAGTTAACAAAATAATTGAATACAAAATTTTGCAATTTTTAGTTTTGCTTGCTGTCATAGTGCCAAAAAATAGCCCATAAACAATATTTTTCTCTTAAACTAATACTCTTATTGTTCTTCCGTTATCATAGCCCATGATAATGACTAAATAATAACGACATTATATTCTACTTTTACCACTTAATATATTTTAAGGCATTTACACCAACTCTTTGACATAACTAAATAAGATGATTTGCATTCCATTCTACTTCATGTCACCTAATATAGCTCACACTATTAGTTTGATGAAGTATTCTTATGGCATTAATTAAAATAAAGCTTACAACATTTCATTAACCCATTGACATAAGTACTACATCAAAGGTCTAATAACTACTATTAGACTTGTTGTCTTGCTTGTTTGAGTTCTTGTTCTAACCATGTTAGCTTGAGCATGCCATTCTCTAGATGTTGCGAATATGCCTGGTAATAATGGGATTCACGCCAGGGGTAAAATGCATAAGTCTAATATAGACAATCAAATGTATATTGGGAAGCTCAAATGAAGGCATATTTTCTTTCTCAATCTACCTTTTCTAGCATCTCTGCGGTTCTGTGCAAGTCTTCTTAGCGTCTGCAAAATGATATGTTTAGCAACATATGTTCCAATCAAACATGGTACTCATTTAACATTCAATGTGACCTAGAGAAGTTAATTGGGACCTAGAGAATGTTGAAAAAAACATGAAATAGAGCATAAGATACTAAAAAATGAATAATGGCTTTCAGATTTCTGTCATTTTTATGCAAAAATAGTTATTTTAAGTCCTGAAACTTTATCCCATATAATCTAAGAAAATAATTTAAAATAATAATATTAATAGTAACTTCTGATTATTTCTTTACATGTTTTATGTCCTGAAGTTTTCAGCCAAATGAACCGATCTATTTTTGACATATACCTTTTGATCGTGATACTACACATTTAGTTTTTTGTGATTTTTTTATATCTTTGCTCAGATTGTAAAATGAATTTAACCAACAAGCATATATGATTTTATTATAATAGAAGTAGATATTGTTTTTGAATACTAAGGTTATATATTATCTGGGCAGTCAAAGTATGTTTCAATACTACACTGAAAAGTTTCTAAATATAATCTAAGCGAAGATTGAAAAGGGCTGATTAATACCACTAGGTTGACATATCAAGAAATGATACACCTTTAATCCTTTAGTCAATATGTAAAGTTAAAGAAATCAATCAAAACAACATAGAAATTTTTGAAAATTGGAATATTTTTTCACATACCATACTTTTAAAACATGTTCCATTAGATCTGTTTGCCCCAGGTTGATTATGAAATATCACATTCAAATGTACTAGTAATCTCACCCGTGCGATGCACGGCATGATATATTTCTTTTGTAAATTCTATTTTAGGTAATAAGGTCCAAGACACTCTATTCATTGACGACATTAAGCAATGTCATGCAATAAAGATACCGTAAGCACAATCAACAAAATACATCTTTAATATTATGGTGAACTGAGATTCTAAAGCATGACATTAAAGTAAAAAAACAACAGCCAAATATTCCTACACAATGAGTCTCTAAATATCTGTTTCAAGCAACCTTAAACATTGTTGAAAACTTCTTTGAATACCACGTTCTGAGTTTTGTTGGTGGTTCTCCCATCATCATCAACAATTAGAATTTTCAAACCACATCGGTTGGTCACCCTCGAAATTGCAACATACAATTGTCCGTGTGTAAATACAGGTTTTTTCAACAATAAACCAACACGGGACAAAGATTGACCTTGACTTTTATTTATCGTCATCGCATATGAAATCATAACAGGATATTGGCGCCGATGAAACTTGAAAGGCAGGGAAGTATCCGATGGGGTCAAGGACAATCTTGGAATTAAGACTTTTTGACCGACACTCACACCAGTTAAAATCTTCCCCTCCAAAACATGATCACCAAGCCTCGTCAGAATCAGACGTGTCCCATTACACAATCCCATTGAATGATCTATATTTCGCAGAAGCATCACCGGAGTCCCTACCTTTAACGTCAATGCATGATTCGGTAGACCAGACAATTTTATACTATTTAAGAACTCGGGAGTGTGCAACTCCGCCATAAGATCTGTTGTGGAATCCAATTTAGAAACAGTGTCAGAACTAAGATATGTCCTTGAAACCTCGCCAACATTGAGCGTCGTCATATAGTCATTAACAGCCTCAACAATAGCCAGTGTCGGTGCCAAAATTGCACGATCTCGCAAACAACTGACATCACCTGTACATTGAACATATTCTGGAAATATGCTTTCTACGATCGCAGCTATAGGATCTCCATCTGTGTGAATTAATAGATCATCGGGAATAGGAATACAAACATGGCCATCATTCGACTCACCAGCAACACCATCACCAACGCTGGCAATCCAATCCGAAAATAGCTTCAAATCGTAAGAATCCGATGGATTTGTCAAGTTTTGCAAGCGCATATTTTTGGTGAGGCGGAGGACTGTACATTCTGACCAAAGATATGATGAATTAATGGTTGCATTCACGACATCCTGCCTACTCCCATGCGGTATAACCGGCAACACTTGCCGAAAATCACCGCCAAATACCATTGTTTTTCCACCATATGGAAGAGCACCACAATTCGGGTTATGGAATCGCAAAATGTCCCTCATACTCCGGTCCAATGCCTCGAAACAAAATCTATGTAACATTGGAGCTTCATCCCATATAATCAACTTACAGCGTACAATTAGCTTGGCCAGCGGGCTTCCCTGTTTAATATGACACGTCGAGTCTTCGTTAAGACTTATCGGTATTGCAAATCTAGAGTGTGCGGTGCGTCCTCCAGGCAGCAGAAGAGATGCAATACCACTCGATGCAACATTAAGGACAATCTCCCCTTTAGACCTAATGGCAGCAGAAAGGGTCTTCCACACAAATGTCTTACCTGAACCTCCGTAGCCATAAACAAAAAATATACCACCAACCTCTTCATCAACAGACCGCATTATTGTCTCATACACTTGCAGTTGCTCATTCGTAAGAGATTTGAACAACGTAGAGTGTTCCTCTTTCATTGCGCATTGATCATAACGCATTTCTTCAAATATAAGCCTGTCATTAGAGGATAATAACGAATCGAGAACCACCGTAGGCATCGGAGGGTAATCGCGCAAACTTTTCCCACGGGTTTGTAACAACCTTTCTATTTCTTCCAAAGCAAACCTCACCAATTGGTCGTCAGAAAGAATAAGATCTGGAATATGAAAATAGTTAATTTGAGGAAAAATTGAAAGTAACGGGAAACAAATTAAAATCTACAAATAATAAGTAGGAATGGCAATCATAACCTGGATGTTGTAGTATTCGCCTTCGAGTATATTGAATGTCATCGGCCATGAATGACCAACATTTTTCCCAAACGTACTCAGGTCTAGCCATTGACTCTGTCCATAACAATATAACAAAAAGAATTCTCAAACAATAGGCAGATGAGAAATGGCTTGCCTCAATAAAAGCATCAATGAATTCTTTATCATCGTCCAGCAAGCCCAACGCATAACATGCATCACGAAAAGAATCATAAGTGACACCATTCAAGGTTCTCAAATCCTGATGACTTGTTGCACCGCGAATGTGATTCAAAAGACAGCGGAGGTAATAAGATTCACCACTGCCGGGATGGACATGGTAAACTCTACCAATAGCAAATTTTTGTTTTCTTGGAGACCATTCTCTTATCTTTTTTTTCCAAACAAACTTTTGAGGAAACTCTGCGTACGTCAAAAGTCTAGCTTCCGGGTACTTCTTATTGGCCTCCATCCAAGCAGTGAACATACTCTCTTTAACAGAACATGCACGAACCACTGAATCCAGTGACTGATCATCGCGAAAAACAACACTCTGCTCTTCCGGTAAATGGAAGCTTAGACGCTCAACCGGCGGGGTTTTATATTGAATTTCAAAACCAAATATGCGCCAAGCAGCCTCGCAAGAGGAAATGTATCTGCAATCATAGTACATTTGTATCTCATCAACTGGCTTTTGTCCTGCATCACCATCTGCCGTCTGGTAAAACCCTGCCGTGACCCGGTCACGACCTTTGTTTATGTATTTAAACAAATATTTGATTGACCTTGACTGATTACACCACTCTACATTCATATGGGCTCCATACTTCATCAATAAATAACGGCTGTGCGGAACAACAAACCTATTGTCCAAATCAACCTTATTTTTCGTTATTCTGCGGTCATCATATCTCCTCTTATACATTGGGTAACCGTCGTCGTCGATTGTCGTCTCTGCACACCATTTTTTAGGAAAATGCTTGGTACATTTACCATCAACCATGCAAGGCGCAGATTTTGCAATATTACCGCAAGGTCCATGCATCATAAAGTCCCTCACAGCAGCATAATACATTGGGTCAACGTTAATATCTGGAATTTCGGCAGATATTACCCTGTCTATATCAACCGGTGAGGGCAATTTATCCTCGTTCGCTAACCATAACAGAATATGCGCATGAGGCAAACCACGCTTCTGAAACTCAATTGTGTAGACGACTGCAAAACAAACAAATGATGTAAAATTATATGCATTATGATGTTAATGTAATAATAAGGATTGAAGGGAGAGAAACTACCTCCTCGAACGTTTCCAAATACTTTATTTTTACGCAGATCTCTAATCAAACCATCGAGCTTGACCTTGAAAACACGACTTATTATATCGGGACGATCTTCCGCTCTCAAATTCCGCGGATGCAAAAAACGATCTATCTCAGGCCATCTTGGATTGCACGTAAAAGTTATGAATAAATCTGGATAACCTGCCCACCTACATATGGCCATTGCATCCTGATAATTTTGTATCATATAACGTGCCCCCCCAGTAAAGGTAGGAGGTAACACAATTCTCTTACCCTGTGTGCGTGAATCGTTCTCTCCACGTAAAAAAGCATCACTCAAACCTTTATACATCTCACAACGAAGCTCCGTTTGATGGGTCCTAACAAATCTCAACCGCGCAGCCTCAATCAAGGTATAACCGTCAACAATGAATTGTTGAAAAAGTCTTTTTGTCTTCAACATTGATGAATGATTGTCACACCGGTCTTGAAGCCGAAATGCAAGAAACTCCCTAACACTCACTCTTTTCCTGCCACCTCCAACAATATTACCACACCTAGACAATGGCGTATCCTCACGGTAACCGTCCTCCCCGTAAGGGAACAATAATGGATATTGCAACGCAAAATAGGCTGGATTTAGTTCATTTATTCGTTGAAGTGCACCTGATTGTGTCTCAACCAAAATATCTCTCTCACCCAAAGACTCGTCAAAATCTCCAACGACCAAAGCCGCTACTTCAGAAACAGAAGGTAAATTATATGTTCTCGCATCACCGCAACGCTTCCCAATTAACTTGAGCCTCACATTCGGCGCAGTGTTCGTATCTATCTTGTCCTTAGCAAGCCGAAAACATTTTACCAAAACATTATTTTCGTTGAGCATCTTAGTCAACCCAACAACTAAACCTTCATGTAACTTCCTCGTCCTAGTATCATCACTGCAAGAAATTTTTTACAATTATATTCATAAATCATTTATAAAATGTGCAAGGAAAAAATGGACAATCGCCTTACCCAACGGATGAAACTCTATTTCGAATTTCATTTTCCGTGTCATAAATATACAATTGGGCAAACTTGGGTTTTGATCCAGGTGGAGGCAACAGGCTACCAATCAGGTGATAATTCTGCCCATGAAGCTTAAAAATTGGTGGAGACTTTCCTTTATTGACATTTTGTTCAACTTTACCGCCCATCGACGTGAATGAAAACATACTGTTGTATGATCTAACGTTTTCAATGAAATGTTTGCTCCGTTCATCAAATCCATGGATCAATTCAGATAGAAATGAGGGCGGTTCTTTCATAAAAGGCAAGACAACCTTTCCTTGACAGCAACACAACGAACACTTAAGATTATCCTTAGCAGACGCAGAACCAACACGTTCCTCAAACCAAAAAAATGCATTGCAAAATTCACACACATACTGTGCATCACCAATGTCCCAATACTCTACAATACAGGAACAAACAACAATATTATAAAATCATAAATACAGAAAACAACATATTTGTTAATGTGGATAATATTACTGATCATTTAACAGCACGCACCGACAGCTCTGTTATGGTTGTGTGCAGGAAAGGTCTCATAATCTACGTACTCATCATCAACATCACTATCATCAATTGGTGGCTCATCCTCCACGTGAAGAAACGTTGAAGACATATGATGTGGAAACTGAGGCTCTGTGGGAGCTTGTTTACTGCAACCTTCTGTGAAAATATTAACACATTTTACCAATTTTTTTTATGCAATATATGATTACCATACAACGTTGGTTAAGAAACCTAGAGTGTGTCATTATCCAGGTTACCACTATAGATATCAACAAAGGGGGTGCTTTGTATTGTACCGCATTGTTGTCATATTGTACACTACCTTCTGTCGAACGCTTATCAACTTCGCGAGGTTGAGTTGGATATTGACAGACAAATTCGTCTTCAAAAGCGCCTACATAAATATTAAAAGCACAACCAAGGGCAACCCAAAAAAAATTGGGCAGCATGAACAAAGGAATTAAAGACAAAAAACATCCCCATTAGTGAAAAAATCAATTGAAATTGGAATGAAGACAATCTTTCAATTGAAATAATAACTGAACAATATATTTATGAAAAGTAAAGAACCGGGTACCATAATAACCGACCCATTGATTATGCAAAACCCAACAAAATGAAATCTACATCATCGAATTAGAAATAATGTCTTGGAAAAAAATTATTAACCAAAAAACAAAAAAAACCATAGTAAACCATTAAAAAGAGGTCAAGTTTTTTTTTAAAGGGATTGATTTAATACATATATTTAATACATATATTTAATAATGATATAAGAAGTTGTAGTAGTATGGTGCATATAAATAAACGCCTTTTTTATTAGTTGTGACCAATGATGCCAAAAGAATTAACAATAATAATTTATTTTTAACATCGAAATAATAAAATTTAATTGAGAAGGATTACCCAAAAGAAATTAAATCTATTAATATATAAAAGCACCCCAACCATCCAATAAGTGTATTGGACAGTCAATATAGAGGAGCAACATGTGTAATAAAAATGACCATGCATTAGTGAATACATCTACCTCCAAAAAAAGTTTCTCATAATTATTATGTTCAAATAATAACTTTGAATTTAAAAAAACATTAAAGCTATGCTTAAAAATGTTTTATTTCAAAATACAAAAAAGCAATTTACTCTAATCTCGAGCAATTCTTAACAAATAACAAATTGTTTCCGAAACATTACGATTTATACATATATAAAAAACACACGAATTTCAAATTCGAACTGTTTTACAAAGATACACATTGGATAAAATTTATTACATTTCATTGAAAGCAATTGAAAAATTCACACGAAATATGTTGTCAAATCTATTAATATAACAAAGCAAAGTAAATTTAATAATAAGACTATAAAGGATGTTGGATATATTATGAAGAGCATAAAAATTGAAAATTCAGGATGCAAAATGATTGATAAAAAGTTGGTTTGATGCTTAAATACGGAAGAACAGCCCAAGCATTATGACGGCCTGGCCCAGAAATGGAATTACACCCGACCCATGAACCCATAACATATAAGCTGCCACTCAGACACACCCTATTCGAAACCCTCCTGATTTTACGCCGGCAGGCTGACATGCTATCTCTCTCTCTAACGACCGACTGCCGAACGATTAAAAACATGCGCAGCGCCCTTCAGATCTGAGATGAACACCACCGGCGAACAAAAAGATGATGGACTCTCCACACTTAAACTCCATGCTTGAGGCGGCTACTCTACATAGAGATAGATGGCACACCAGACATGCAGAACTCCTTCGCGATTCCACCATCCACAAAGCCGACGCGCAGAGCAGCAAAAAGTGACGGTCCAAGATGGCTCCACACAACATCGGGCCTAAGATCTCAGGCGTTCCACGGCTTCTCCTTCGCAGGTATCTTCCTCACCACGCAGAACACAAAAACAGAAACAGAAACCCTCAACCTTACACGAACGAAAACAACACAAACCACACACATCGTATACTCATAGATCTGTTTAACACAACTCGATCTGTCACAGTCTACGTCCGCGGATTTGAGATGAACACGCCCTCTCACCGCTGGTACAGTTTAGTGCGTATATTACTCGTTTATTTGCAAAAGTCGAATAATAAAGCTTTAACCAAAAAAACTTCGAAGTCTAACAGATCTGCAAACCCTACTCTGAAAAGAGTATGTATTTTAATTTTCTGGTTTTTTGGTTAATTTTTTCATTACCTATAAATTATATAATTTTTTCGAATATTAAAGATCATGGCCAACATGATATTCACAGTAACAGTTTAAAAAAATTTATTCCACACGACATATTTTCTGAAAAATTTAGTTTATAAAAATTCACCATAGCCCCTATTTCCATACATTTTTAGCATCTCGAAGTTTATTTTCCCCATAAATTATAATACACGAATGTTTCCAGTCCGTATAATTTAGTACTCCGTATAACAATACACTGGAATCGGCAGCTCTAAGGGTTAAGGAAATGGAATTTATATTTCATCTTAATTAATCAAGAAGTATATCATAAGACTGTTTTCATAGAACATAAACTGATGATTAGATTTTAAATTTTATTACAATTACTATTATTACACTATAAGAAGAATCATGAAAATAGAGGTAAAAAGTAACTCTGTGAAAAAGAATCTACACTTTCGGTTAAAAGGACCGACAACCCACTGTACACACAGTGTAATAAAACAGCCTGCCCCACCAACTTTCAGTTTTTTTAATATTTAAACCACACATTACCCTACACATCAATTAATGCGCACCACTCACCACCCAATTAATATTCTCACACAACCCAACAATCAACCTAACTTATTATTCTCGAACACCTACCACATTAATTGTCTTAAATAAAAACCTATCTTAAATAAAAACCTACACAGCCATCTTCACAATTTCAAAATCCCACCCACCACAGTTATTAGTCCCAACCACCCACACAGCATTAGTTCTGCTACCACCCATCACATTAATTTTATTAATTTTATTTAAAAAACAGACCACAAAGAGCACACTGTAGATAAAAATACACACCACAAACCATTTTAAAATCTCAAACACACAACATCACTTTTCCTGTATCCTTTAATTAATGAACACCCACTCACCCAAATCAATACTTGCGTTCATATTTCACACACAATCTTTTTCTTCAACTTTCATCCCAACTCTTCAACTACATTTAACAACAACCCATTTCCCTTTATGTTAACACCCTTACCCACTTAACTAAATACTCTGCTACCACCCATTCAACATGGTGAAGGGGGAATGCTCATCCTCACCGTGCTGCTGACGACAGGGTAGGTACACTCGGTTTTTGTTATTATTTCACATACATTTATACTCAATGTCCATTGTTTTATTTTTTTCTTAACATGCAGTGTCAATTTTAGGAAATGGTACTGCATCAAATTGTTGCAGTGCAATGAGCTAAGGTGGAAAGTTCTTAAGTTCATAACAACTACAAAATAGCAGGTGACAAAGCACTACTAATAATGAGCAGCTTTGTTTGGCGAATTCATTTAAAATGAACTGGTATTAATTTTGGAATCTGTTACTGTCAGGATCAATGAAATGAGGATAGAAAACATCACAGAGCCATAAGGATGACCAAAGTCATATATGTGTCTTGAATGGTAAGAATCTTAAGTAATTTGCTCTAAATAATCCTGATTTATAAACCATGCCTCAGGTAACAACTTTAGACGACAATTTTTTCCCCAATAGCTTATTATATACATTTCGACACATTTGATTATATCTAATTTAAGCATCAACTCTATGTTTAACCATTTAGGAAAAATGAAGAACAAATAGATAATCCTTACTTACATGTTAGCATTTATGATATCACACATGACATGTATGCATTAATCTATCTATGTATCCATATAATAATAAACATACAGTTTCCCCTAGACAGTTACTGAAAAAGCAACATTTAACAACCATTTATTCACAATTAATATTCCAAACAATAGACACTCTAAAAAGATTTTCATTGCCTCAACAATAATAGAACACCAAATATCACAATTTAGACACAAATTAATTTTCACACATTCATGACACGTATAAATACCTGAATTAGGTCGTTTGCGACCGATTACCACCGACCTTGTTAGCTTAGGCATTGACGATGACCGCGGCAAGAATTCACTCAGTTGCTTCTGGACACAAACTTTGACCACCTAATATCTAGGTATGAAAAGAATTTTATATCAAATTACAAAGACCTAAATAATATTTTCATCAAGCGTTATCCCACATACACACATCGAACAAACACAGTTTAATATTTTAAAAGTCAACAACAAAATACTTAAAACATTCATACTATTGAACATTGGGGGGCAAAACACAGTAGCAGTACATGAGTCTAACTAAGCAACAGTCAACCACTTATACCGTGGGTAAAATATCCCTTCAAAGTGATATTACATAAGGTCTTAACTATCTAGTAAGAAAACCGAAATCGTAGTTCACAATAAACTCGTCGTTGAAGTAATGCTTGTTCAAACTGACTGTGCGCGTAGAACGCCTTAAGATAACCTTGTCACTTTCACCACCGGGGGGCGTTCCAGGGGCTGTCCCAGGAGCCTCACCAACCGTCTCAAAGGACCACCCAAGATCATAATCCCCATACATAGGTGACATAACTGCTGGTGTCACCGGGGGAGTCTCCGAAGCCTCACCAACCGTCTGAAAGCACCAATGGAGATCATAATCTCCATACATGGGCGGCACAACTGCCGGTGAAGGTGGTGTCGGTATCAGCGAGACTCCATCAATGAGAAAATGCAGGTCGTGTTTAACATAACACCTAACACAGATCTCCAGCTGAGTATCAACAACCTTACGCATAAGGGTTTCGGGAAACATTAAAAAACAGTTATCACATTGCATAACAAAACTGGAACCGTCGATACCCCCGTCCAAATTTACCAATACTGCCTCGGTTTCCATTCCTGGATTTTGCAAACAAATATGTAAAAGCAGGTAACCGTAAAATCTTTGATAAATTTAATAATACATTATTCATCATTCAATATTACAAATAGCCCCATTCATAGATTTACTTCAAAGTGATTCACAACCAAGGACAATAAATTCTCCATATACACTTGCCAAAGTTTTTCCAGGATCGTATATTCATCCTAAAATATCCGCTCTATAATAAAAGGTGCTGAACCCTCATGATTGAGTGTCACCCTCAAAGATTTAAACATAAACTGAAGACAAATTCAACTGAAGGCTGAAAAATGATGAATTTAACTAAAAAAAATGTGTGAACAAAATCAATCTCATCTCGATGGCAGATGGGCAAGACACACCTATAAATCAATTAAAAAAAATTTAAGCGCACAACAAAAAATGACAACCACTGCGAAAATTTTGGGTTTTTAGAAAGAAAAAAATAACCTCAATTAAATAAACATCAGGGAAGTGCAGAAAATAGGATTTATAGTAGATGAAACTTTAACCCTATTCTTTAGGAGATTACCAAAGGTAGAAACATTTACTATTCTCACTCACCTAAATGACACAGCTATAGTTTGCACAATGTTGATGGATGGTTTGAGGAAATGAAGGCTTAAGAAAGAGATAGAGTTAAGCTTTTGCTTGATTTTTTACTAACACAGGGGTATACTTATATATATATGTATATATTTTCTATCAGCATGACAACCCTATCAGATCTCTAAGCCACAAAAGGTTATACGAAATCTGCAAAGAATCACCATAACCATGTTTTTGGGCCAAAAACAGTAAAACAAAATGATTACCTCCACTCAGCCTACTAACTATCCACTAAAACACTGTTTGCGCAGAAAAAGCAACCAATGCTGCCTCTCTTACCCTGCAATGTGATAATTTACCCTCAAAATCTTTATGTGTCAAATTTTCTACCACAAAATTAACTGACAAAGGTCAGATTTACACGCCAAGCCCATTCTTCCCACACTGTTTTTACAAAATATCTCTTAATCAAATCTCTGTGAGATCTGTATTGGTACAATTGACAGCTCGATATCTCCCATAGACCTACTTTTTTATTGATTTATCAATTTTCAAAAATTTGAAAACACAAAGAAATTTTTTCACTTTCTGCATGACTTTACCCATGCTATGGTAAAAACTGCTACACCTCCAATTAATGAATCTTGCACCCATTTTTTCTCAGCTATTCATTGACCTGAAATACAACATTTTGTTTTCCCATTGTAAGGTAATAAATCAAATTTCCCGCAATTTAATCTTAAACAAAAGACCCAGGTATTTATTTCCTTAAAGCAAATTTTGGTCATAATTTTTTTTAAAAAAATATGGTGATCAATGGTGTTTTCTTGAGACATTGAAATGTATTATACACTCAAACCAATTGGCCTGAAAATGCAACTCAAAATGCCTTTCTAGCTATATAGGGCTGGTTTGCAAACGCTTTAAAAAAAGCACTTCTCAGCTTTTGGCTTTAAAAAAGCACTTCATTTACCAAACACTACAACTTTTATTTTTCTCGGCTTTCGTGTCAAAAGTACTTTTACTTTTTCTATTACACAAAAAGCACTTATTTTACCAAACACTACCATTTTTTACTTTTCAAATTCACTTTTTTCTCAAACACAATCAACTTTTATTTAATCACTTTTCCCTATTTCATTAAAAAAAGCACTTTTTTAAAAGCAAAAGTTGTTGCAAACAGACCCATACTGTCACAAACGATGCTTTACACATTCACCCAGCACAAAATCATTAATGGTGTGTTTTCAATCTCTTGGCATTTGTCATTCACATTATGCCCTATAAAATAAACATGAATGAAGATTATTTCCAAGAAAAAGGTGCAAATGTGACAGTATCCTGTTTTGATTTAAGGCTTGATTTGGTATGATTCCAAGTATTTCCCAGTATTATTGACTTATGGCCGGTTGTAAATTTATAGTATAACATACGAATTGCCACTGTGTAACTCGCTGCCCTGGTAATGCCACCCTATCAGCGGGGGTGGCAAAATATTATTAATTCTGATTATCCTCAAATTAACTATATGATTTCCGTATTTACACTGAACTCAGGGGAGGGGAGGGGGGTCAAAACGACTTTCTATCTAAATACTGTCACAAATGACGTTTTACACATTCACCCACCTAAAAATCATTAATGGTTTCTTTTCAATATCTTGGCATCTGTCATTCACATTGTGCCCTATAAAATGCCATATTAAATAATGTACTGATTTAAGTCCTGATTTGGTATAATTCTAAGTATTTCCTAGTATTACTGCCTTATGGCCGGTTGTAAATTTATAGTATAAGATATGAAATGCCACTGCGTAACTCGCTGCCCTGGTAATGCCAGCCAATCAGGGGGGTGGTGATATATGGTGTAATTCTGATTATCCCCACCTCAACTATATGATTTGTGCATTTTGGCTCCCCGAAATTATGGCAGCACATTCAACTTTAATCTGCATTACCATTTCCCAAACTGGAAATTACATATAAGAATGTTCTAACGCAGACCGCATGTTGTAAATTGCAGGCCTAACATGGGAAATTAAATGAACTGTGGTTTTTGATTGAGTTATGTAATTTTTTAGTATTGCCGTCTTGTTTTAATTGAAAATGTTGTAATAATTAGACCTAGAATAGATTCAGGACATTCCCCGCTCAAGCCAGACCCCAGGTATGTTTTTCATTCAACTTATCTTTAAATTTATACGCAGCTATTTTTCTACTACGTGTATGTTGATGAGAAATGCTCTTTAGGTTTGCTGCAGAAATTTTACTCATGAACTCCCTGGCCACCAAAAAATCTTCCATTGAGAAGTGAAAATTTTACACTTTTAAAAAAGCAGCCTGCTTTACTAAAGGAAGAACAATGCCACTTGCACAATTTTTTTTTCCCAAACCGAAAGCATAAGTTTTAAAATGTTCACACACCTGCACCATTGATTATTTTCCTCTGAAACGTTTAGACACGGACATATGAATGTTTGTTTAACCAAAAACAATATGTATTCTATTTAGATAGATTTTGACTACATGATAGATGATGCTGGCTTTACAGATTACTTATGTGAAGACCAATATACCTACACGTTTTGTCAAAGCCTTTAGCTCTTTGACTAATTGTTACGTGAGTCATCATGAATTGCTGAAAACATATTTCATATTCATGTCTTTATACATGACTTAAGTAATCATAGAAGACAATAATGTTAGGTTTTATTGCCTTCTGAAAATTACCTCTCCGGGCAGAAAGGTCTTATTTAGACATTCTTACATATACTCATTGCAACCCATAAATATCATAACATATTATTACACAGCTGCTACACCATGTTTTTATGAGTGCCACACATTTTATATGGGTTTAAGTATGATTGATTGAACTTAACGATTGAGCATTTGTTTGTTGCTAAAACTGTATGACATGAGCACTCAAGACAGGCATAAACATTTCACATTATATATTTTCCACACATTTAGATTGGAATAGACCACATATTTGACCCTAGATAGTAGTATACATATAAGACCGTAGACATGGATCATACAATAATATGGGGGTACTTGGGTTATAATGATCACACTTTAGGTAGTAGTGTGTCAACAGTTAACAAAATCCAAAAAAGGGAAACATTAGAGACGCTGACTATATCTATCGCAGCATATCTATCCTTCATAACAGTGTCCATCCCGCAGGTTTTATTTAGGCCTTTTTACTAAACACTTATTAATACCCGTCGCACACCCCAAATATATTTGAAATCCATGGGATAGCTTCAGGTTTTAGGTTCCTCGATCTTGATCCCCTTCATCTTTTTGGCTGGTATTTTTTTAGCTGGCTCGGTGGATGAGGATTCTCCAAACAGGTTCCTCTTGATCTTCTCAGTATCAACTTCCAGAGCACTTCTCTTCTCCTTGTCTAGTAAGGGGCTGCTCGAATTCACCTGCTCCGTAGACGCAACCTGGAATTGGGTCATTGGTTAGGCCTTCAAAAAACAGAAGCTGACATACAAAACAATAACACTGTGTTTACCCTTTCTCCACCAGCAAACTCTCTCCTCAACAAAGAAAACTCATCCTCATCCTGCGTAGGTAAATAGACACTTTACTACATCCAATTCATTTTAGATAAGGTCCCCGAATACTTAGTAGGGAAATTTACACATCTAACCTCTGATAATGTCGTCTCAGTGACATAAAGTGATATAACCCTGGGGTCAGTATTCATTCGAAGGACGCTATAGTTCTGATTACCCTTGTAATTTCGGCTATCACGTTTACACTGAACGCGGAACAGGGCCTTGATGTCCATCAAGGCATTGATCTCGGAAGGGAAATAATGCGGTCCAAAATTTCTCTGCACCAAATTAGAAAATGATTATGGTGTCCCAAAATTACACTCACAAAAATCTATCAATAAAAATAACAATTCGACCTTATTTACTTGTTCTTTCAATGATGAAGCAGATCGCCCGATCAAGCACGACACCTCTCTGTCCCACAGCAGAAAGGACGCGTGCGATGTTTTATCGACCACTCGAATGTTGACTTTGTACCTACGACAATATTATTAGTTAGATCAAAAAAATTTAGCGAGAAAAACAGTTCTTTAGGAAACAATACCTCAAAACAGCGTCTGAAGAATTGCAAGAGAGGCACTGAAACCCGTCACCATTGGGAGTCACTTTTCGATTACAACCAATGCACGAAACATAAGACCAGTCTTTGTGGCTATCAATGCCGGCAATCTCTCCATATATCCAGTGCTTGCCATCCTTATCAAGACATGAGAAGTCAATAAAAACCTATATAGAAACCCTAAAACGTTAAAGAATTAGCCCTGAATACCTAACCTCTTCCATTTTAGTGAGCTGTTCAATAGTAACCAACTGAATCTGACCAGAACTGATGTCTGCGTCATTGGATGTATCGGATGCGATTGTGAAGCTCAAACCTTCGCCACACCTGCTAGCCATCTTTGATTTAAAATCGTTGAACTCGTCTTCTACCCCGTTGAGAATAACCTTGGTTGTGTTAAACATGTTGGATACATGCACTTGCCCTAAGTTTATTTAAATAAAAAACATTAGAAACTATATTTACTCATGTAACAGCATGTAAACATTCAGAAAAGAAATACCTTGGTATTTCTTAGCCCGGCAGCATTGAAGCAACATGACTATGGGTTCGCCCGTAGTCAGTTTATACGACATCAACATATCGACCATTGGACCCCAAAGAGTGCATGCGATGACATTGCCCCTTTAAAAATAAGCACAAAACCTTAGATAAACGTTTAGTGGCGAGAGTGTATGTGAAAAAACCATATTCACAAAGTTACTAACTCTGTATCTCCAAGGATTAGCTCCACTAACTTTTTTGGGCGATCATTTTTTAGAATTGTCTTTGGATCCTTATCATGGACGACTTGTCCAATGATATCTGCATTATGTCATATATAACTCAATTGGCTGCAAATTTAACACAGCCTTATTTAAAAAAAAAACACAACAATGTATTTACTAACAAACTTACCAATCGCTGCCTTGTCGTCGATAGAGTCTTGTGCCTGCAAGTGTGCAAAGGACACCAAGGAAAACGTCCTTAAGGGAAATGGAACCTTAATTTCGAAGGCCTCACTCTTTTTGAAGAATCGTAGCCTATATGCGCTTGTTGTGGTTTTGAAAAACATGAAATTTTCTTCCACCATAAAATTTTTTATGGCATAAACTCGTCCCTCCCTGAACAAACCGAAAAACTTGGCAATGAATTGATCCGGGATGTGTCCGTGAATCTTAGACCCCTACAAAAAATAAAGATTATGATTAAAAAACTGGAAAGCGTTTCTCTCGTATAGAATGAAAGGTATTTTCAGCACCTCTTCATCATGGAATATGACTTCCATTGAAGGGGGAAATCCATCATGTGCTGGTTCTCGGTAGACCCTTGTTGCCCTTGCCTTTATGGCCCATGTAGTTTTTGATTGATCAATTTGCCTAATCATTGACCACATTCCAACCATTTTTCCAAAGAAATACTTTACGCACAAAGATTTTAGTTTCTGATGCTTGGGATGCATATTGTGCTAGCACGCCCTTGTATTTAAATGGGCTGTTGAGTATACAAACAATAAATTAAATAACTATTCCACCACCCATTCCCACCAATAGCAATCAAGCAATCAAAACATAAACTATTTACACGTACGGAATTTGATCTGCCCACCCGTTTGAACCAATAGGGGAATCGTACTTTAATGAATTCTCACCAACCACCCTTTTTATACACACGAAAATATAAGATATTTTTCACAAACAGTGTCACCGACGTCATCAACCAATGGAAACAAAGCAGAAATTGATAAACAGTGCAGTGTACCTCAACATCCAATAAAAATTGGACACCATTCATCAAAGTCTTGCAAACTGAATTTTCGACCTTGAAAAATAGAAAGCTAAAATAGATTGTGAGTTGTTTTTTGATAGAAAAATAACAAAGGCATGATGTTGATAGTTTTGGGAGGGAACACTATTCCTAAAAAAAGTGTGCTTTTATAGTAGAATAGATGTTATTAAATAACTAAGCCAAAACTTAAGAAATCAACACCAGACAAAAACTGTCCAATTAAAAAAAATTATATAGAACGTAACTGGACCTTTTATTTTGTTTTACTTGCTATATGTTACCCTTATGAAGTTACCGTTCATCAAAACCCCTCTTGAAATGCTTCAACGTCTTCTATTGCATGAAGTCAACGTACTAAAACCTGTCAGATTAATTAATACTCCCTCCGTCCAGTGGCGGACCCAGAAAAAGAGAGTCATGGGGTCCCTGTCTAAATGTCATTCTAATTAATATAAAATTAAACAAATAACATGATAAACTACAAATAAGATGGTGGAAAAAATGCCGTATCAATCTTAAAATGGATATAACATGGTAAACAAAATATAGCATCTGAAAACCCTATTCCTAAAACACGATCACCACCAACTTCTCACTCATTCTTAAACAAATAGCAAGAATCAAAACGCAACATTTTTGGCAATAGTGTATTTGAATCATTAATGCTCATCAAACCAACTTCAAACAAATCTACGTCTTTTGCCGCCAGTTACTTTAAAAGGGAAATCATGATTCCGATGGTGAAACGATCCTTTTTTAAGGTAACTGTGACGTACTTCGTCTTGAATATTAGGATGAAAATCAACATTTTTTCTCTTAATCTAGTATTAGCTTCTAAACATTCAAAATCAACATGTTGTGTATGTAAATTATAAGCCAAATTAGTATCACTTTCATCAGTTACTTTATCCAATTCTTCTTTTACTAATGACGAATCATTTGCATTAACATCTTAACTACTCTCGATAAACCAAATTTCTTTAAATCTGGATACACTATTGAAATATCTTTTCATCCTATATCGTAAAATATTAAAAAAGCATTCATAAATACACAAATTTAATAAGAGAACATTCTCTAAATAGGACTAAAACATGGATAAAATTCAAAAATATGAAAATCAATGTGTAATTCCCAAAATAGGATTCATTCACTCCTATTTTAGTCAAGTTTTTCTTTTAATAGGACTAAATAAATCTCTGGGAAATAAAACATATTTCATCCTAAATACGACTGGTACAAAGTATAAATTTAAATGAATTATGCAAAAAGACAAAAAAGGTGCAAAGTTACAAAAAAAACAAGGAGTTTTCACCTTGATAGGAATCGAACCTTGCACCTGCGCGCCAGAAGAGGGACTTACGCACTCTCAAACTCCCGTTCCTCTGCTGAAGTCATTCAGTTCATTTGGCTCTATTGTTGGCAATATACATTTACGAATTAATTTTATTTAAAATATAAATAATATATATAGGTATTGTTTTGGAAGTCCACGGGGTCCCGGGACCCCATGAGACCCTTAGTGGGTCCGCCATTGCCTCCGTCCCCTTTTAAATGTCTCGTTTTACCATATTGGGATGTCCCTATTTAAATGTCCCATACCTTATTTGGTAAAGTTTGTGTGGCTCAAAATCATTCTTGCTTTATTCTTACTTTATCAATTAATATCAACCACACAAACCCACTTTTCTTAAAACCCGTGCCACCCTCCTCCGGGACATTTAAAAGGGGACGGAGGGAGTATAGTTTAAATTTTCCCTCCAGTTAAACAAGAAAAAGCTAGCTAACATTTTGATTCATTGTTGACTTGATCATATACTGATTGAATTATATTCGATATTATACGGTCAGTATATTCTAGATTGAAATCAGTCCAATACAAAAAGTTGATATAGTAAATGCACTTAGCTTGTTTTCTGATTTGACTTACGTTACCCTTATGACGCTACTGTTAATCAAAACACTCTTGAAATGCTTAAATGTCTTTTATTGCATGAAGTCAATGTACTAAAACATGTCAGATTAATTATTGTAATTTAATCTTAAGCTCATATTTCAAAATGCATTTGATGCGTGTTAGGATTGGTTTTTGTCAATTTTCCTAACTTAGATGTGTCACAAAGCACTTAATTAGCTCAAGTCATTGTTTACCGGTTTTTGTTTGTATTTGGTATTTTTAGAGTACAAATCAGGATATTAAGCCCTACACCGGTGTGGGAGGGCTGATCGGGATGAGTCGAGACACATTTGAGGTGCAAGAAAACTTAAGAAAACGTTGAAAACGGGCCACACACACCATCACACGAAGCACGCACATCATGCGCACGAAGCATGCACGCCGTGAGTGGCAGACAGTTTGAAGCAAGTGACAAAGGTACGCACGTCGTGTGCACGTATTGGACACTTCATGCACGGAAAGTGATTTGTCGGTGAAGCTACTGGAGGCCGCGCATGCCGTGCGCGGTAGTTTTTACGCAAGGGCTCTATAGGACGCACGGACACACGCACACCGTGCGTGGAACCTGTTCCCACGATCGAGAAACCCTATTTTGGCCAAAATTGCTGCTTTTTCTATTCAAAAAACCTGTAAATCCCTGTTTTAGGTTGCAAAGATTAGAGGTGAGAGCTTAGAACAAAATTTCTAATGGATTTGAGCCTTGGATTATCAAGATTCTGGAATTATTTGTAAGTTCTTTCTTTTTAATTAATGACAATTAATTATTTCCTTCTCAATTATATTGATCTTTCAATTATGAATTGTGAGTAGTTTTTTTTAAAGAAACACACTCATTTATTCATAATATTTAAAATAACAGTAGACAAAGCAGAGCAACAGCTCAGAGCAACCCTAGAGTGAGACATAGAACTAGCTAGGCCCGGGAGGCCGTGCCAGATCGCTAACTCCACAATATGGTAGACTAAACTACCAGCATTGCTGGACTTGCTACTATGACATAAAGATAAAAACCAAGCATTCAAAACATGAAAATGAGCAATATCAATAGACTCTCTGGTTTCACCAGCCACCAGCAAGGGAGAAGAGGTTTGATCCACCACCTCCAAAGACAGCATTCCGACTTGACCATCCATCGGGAAGGGAGAAGAGGTTTGTCCAGCCACCTCCAAAGGAAGACCCCCCTTTGCATCAGCTAATGATATTCCAGGCGGTGCTGATTCTGTAGCACCGCCACTGCCCCATTTTTTTACCCATGTCCATCGACCTCCATATTTACTTGTACCTCTACCAAATTCTCCAAGTCCACTGCTCTTCTCTTACGGGATTCGCCCTCCTCTAAGCTCCTCGTTTGCAAAGAAACGCAAAACAACACTCGGCCAGAGAATGAAGCTTAGCCGGAATGAAAATAAGAACGAAAATACCTAAAAAATTAAGCCAGAGTGCCGAATCAGTCCCTGCTCTCAGCCGCGTTTCAGTCAAAAACTCTGACACAAAAAACGAGATCCTCCTTCAGTCCTTCAAATGCCCTTCTTCCGTCCACACCGAAGCAATTGCAATCCACTTTCGTGAGATTTTGAGGCGGCGGCCAGGCGTTAAGCTCGGGTTCGGCCATCAATAGTCCTTAGATTCATAGATAATTGTGAGTAGTTTTAGTTAGGGATTTGAGATTGATGAAGAGGGTGTTAATCATGATCTAGGTTTTCGTTCTCGGGGGTTTAATCGTATGATTATCGTTTAATTTGTGTTTGAATATTTAATTGACTACTTTTGTAAACTGGAATGACCACTAGAATTATAATTTCACATAGAATGATTTAAGAGAGATCTAAATTATTGTATGACACTTTGACACACACTTAATTGCTCGTTAAGAGATTAACATGATTTGGAAGTCGTACGCTCGCTCGCTTTGGCAATAGTTTAGAAACTTGTAGCATGAGAGGTCAACTTGATTCTCTAAATTATCGTAGTCTACGCCGTGAGAGGGGTAAGCACATAGTATTAAGCTGCGTTGTTCAATTAAATAAATTTCATTTGTTTAAGTTTGACCAGCCCCGAAATCTGGTTGCCCTTGGAATCAATCCATGTTTCTCTCCTGTCATTAATTAGAAAGAGCCGTTTCCTTTAGTTTTTTATTCGCAACAATTAAAACCCAAAAATCAAATCTCTTACATCACATTTTAATTTATTTGTCTAATCATTGGAAGTATTCAACACTTAGTTCTCTTTTTTCGTGCTTGTGGAGACGATACTCGTACTTATGGCCTATATGATAGATGTGAAAGCACCTAATACTTTCTCATAAATATGGTCTTTGTTTGTTAACATTTGAAGATATATTTCCTCATTTTGGTTAAACTTGTGGAATATTTTGGTTGTAGGAACCACGGGAAGGATTTGGGCATCGTAGGGGTGAAAACCGAGCATTTTGAAGAGTCTCAAGAGCATAAATGGATGATTGGAAGACCCCGGGGATCAAGCGGAGCACAAGGAAGCAATAAACGAATATGTTGGAGGTGTTTCGGGGAAGGCAGCCTCGGGAACGCCATTGAAAACGACGTTCCCCCCAGCGTTCCCCGTATTGTACACCAGATTTTCAATTCAAAGTCCCAGGTGTGGGAACGCTGGAAGGGAACGACGTTCCTGTCAGCGTTTCATCTGGAACGACGTTCCTTTTCCGTTCCTCCAAACGTCGAACTTTCTGCCAACCGACTATTTTGTTTTGTTAAGGGTAGGAACGCCTAGACGGAACGCCGTTCCTTCCCGGCGTTCCCCCATTTCGCCATTCGTATAAATAGCAACCCTTGTTCGAATTTTCATAGTTTTCGACGAGCTCTCTTCTTGCAAACCCTAGTTTTGGTTGCAAGCTTGTTTAAAATCAATTGCACTTCATTTCTTAATATTATTTGCATCAAATCTTGAATCTAGTTTCATTTAATCCATTTGATTGCATCATTATCATTTTCCCTAATCTCATCCATTGATCTCACTTCATGTCTATGTCTAATATCTCTTCTATGGATATGAAATCTAGTATGAGTGAGTAGTTGGATTAAGGATTGGGGGTGTTTGAGGAACATCCAACCATGTGAATATGTGATGTGTTAGGTTTTGGGGTTTGATTTGGGGGAATTTGAGAAATATTTTATGCGCACAATGTGTTTGTGAAAATGCTTCTTTGTATTTCTAAGACATTGATGGCCACAATGTTCTTAGATGATGTTTTGGATCCTCAAGGAGACTTGTAGAATTCCTTTTGACACACCACACACACACTATCCCTCTCCATGAGAATGGGAGGAGGTAAGGGAAAAAATGTTGGTTGCTCTTCTTTGCATGACTTTGAATTGCTATTAGACCATGAGAATGGCCAATAGGAGCCCTTAGTACCCCCTTGATCATGAGAGTTGCAAGGAAACTTGTACATATCCCTTTGTTGCATGATATATTCCCAAGTATCCCCATTTTGACCCCTTATCCTTAATCATAGGTTGTTCCTTGTATGCCCCCGCTTGCATTCTAGTTTAATTGTTATTTACCTCCATTGCAATTTAGTTGTTCTCTTAAACTAAACATGTTAGATTTCTAGATTGATTTCACACTTGATTTTCCATATACACTGTCCTGTGAGACGATATCCGGGACTTCCATATCCCGAAACCCGATGAGCATTATTGTGAAAATGACTCGTCACTATACTTCTGACATCTATTTTGAGTGTGAGAAAACTTATATCCTTTAACTATTCCCTCCTACTAAACAAGGAAAAGCTAACATTTTGATTTATTGTTGAATTGAACGATCGCATATTGATTGAACTATATTCAATAATTTAGGGTCTGTATAATGTAGACAGAAATCCGTCCAATAAAAAAAATTGATACATTAACTAGACTTGTTTTCTGATTTGACTTATGTTACACTTATGACACATGCTATCCTTCATCAAAAGTCAAAACCCTGTTGAAATGCTCCAACGTCTTTTATTGCATGAAGTCAATGTGCCAAAACACGTTAGATTAATTACTTAATGTACTTTAATTTTCCCCTCCCGTTAAACAAGAAAAAACTAACATTTTGACTCATAGTTGACTTGATCGTATACTGATTAAATTGTATTTAATAATTCAGAGTCTGTGTGGTCTAGACTGAAATCAGTTCAATTAAAAAATTGATATAGTGTAAATTAGACTTGTTTTCTTATTTGGCTTACAATACCTTATGACGCTACCATTCTTCAAAACCCTCTTGAAATGCTTCAACATCACTCATTGAATGAAGTCAACGTAACATGTCAGATTATTTAATGTAGGTTAATTTTTACTTCCCCTCAAACAAGGAAAAAGCTAATATTTTGATTCATAATTGACTTCTTGATCGTACTCAGATTGAATTGTATTTGATTATTTAGAGTTTGTTTGGTTCCAGCCTTTAATGTGAAGCAGAACACATGGATGGACTTATCCTTCACGCGGTTAAAAAATTCAAAAGGATGTGAGCCTATGCTAGTTTAGGGCTTGGGGACCTATGCATGTGTAGCCTTACTTACTACTACACACACGGGGTTGGGGTCTAATAAGAAAATATCTTAATGTGAGAAATGAGAAGTTTCACATTTATCTCTTTTTGATGCAGTTTGTCGCAAATATTACACACATTTTGCGATGGCAGAAATGTTTCAATTAATTATGGAAATGCCACAACGTCTTGCATCACCTTTCTTTTTAGTATTTTTGTTATTTTTCCCGCCATTAGATCCTAAATTCAACGCACCAGATGCACTCTCATTTCTTAGAATAAGCACTTTTCTCATTGATCTATATTGTATATATACATAGTATATAGTACTAGTATAATTGAGAAAAATTGTCAAAATCACCGATTTGACGAACTACCAAAAAGAAGGTCCAATCGAGTTCTGTCTTTCTCTCATAGCATGTTAATGGTTCAAGATGAAGGGTGAATAAATGACGTCTTAGAGACACCAGTGCTTGAAGTCAACCTTCAAAAAATCAAACAGGGTAATTATTGTCATTCATGAACAACAAAAATTTACAACCCATTGGTTCCACAAAAAAGAATACACAAACTCTAACATTGCTAGGGAAGAACACATAAATAACTTGAAGGTATTGACCAATGAATTTTTTTATACAACATATTTAAGAGAAGAAAATGATTGAAATCTATCTATATATAATAACAAAAGGTTTCTTGGAGAAGAAGTTCCCGCCAAAACCTTTCTTGCTTAAGGGGTAGTGCATTTGTCTTAGCTAAATCTTATCGCAGTCTTTTTAACTTACAACGAATGTTGAAGAACGGAGTAATTAAATGAATTGCACTGCTAAAGAATACCTATGGTGCAACTCTTAAAGCCAATAATAATAAAGAGCACCAATTAATACACATAGAGCTCTGGATCAGTTGCTGTTTCACATGCAAATTCAATTGAAAAAAACATGACATAAATACGTTTAGAGGTTTCATAACCGTAACAAGATCAAACAACCATACCAAGATCGATTCAAGAAAGTTGAAGAAAAAAAACCTTGGGATTCGTCGGCGGGTAACTGTTGGGTTGTCGGGTCAGGGAACTTGCAAGATGAATACAAAAGGCCACCAGAGACAATGAGAGAATGGTGAGTAATAGATGAAGGCGCGATGCGGAGGCGCTGGGAGAAGACAGACAGGGGAAAGTTGATGAGGTGGAAATGGGTCTAATTCTCACCCTAAATGAATTGAAAAGACCCACCATTGATGATGGTCGCTGAAGTTTTAAAGAAAACGCAGAAATGTAGTAATCACTTTGAAGTCCGTTTATAATTCATTTTCACGTTGGTGAGAAGTTTGATTACTTTCAGAGGTAAGGTTATTAAGCCTCTACTAATGAATTTTTATAACTTTTTCGTCAACGGAGAACTACAATGCAAATTAAATTACAAACGCACACAAAAAAGAACGAAATATCACGATTCAACCCGCTCTTTGCAATTGAAATTTTCTGCTCAAGCTCTTTGCTTACATATATTCAAATGTGAAAGCAAAGTTTTCAAAGATTTGATCATCAACTAGATGGAAGAGTTTGGAATTTTAAACATTCAATTGCCTATCCTTCTATCAAAATATTCAATCCTGCATCAATTTCAAAACTACAACTCTGGATTTGTTGCAGCTAATCCATTTTTGAAAGTGTGATTATTTACAAGATTATATTGAACATTGTCTAGGTGTGTAGCAGATAGCCGCAACCATATCTCTATTATATTAATATCTAATATTATCTAATATTTATCAAACTTAGGGGTGTTTAGAACTACTTCTGCTTCTACTTCTTTTTTAAAGCAGAAGCAGAATAAGAATCAGTTTTCAGAAGTTGGTACCCCTCAGCTTCTAAAAAAACTGATTCTGGGAGTAAATTAGAGTGCTTCTGGAATTTCACCCAAACACTCCAGCTTCTGCTTCTGCTTCTGCTCCCTGAAGGAGCAGAATCAGTTTTGAAAATCAGATCCAAACACCCCTTAACTAATCTTGAATTGCTGGAATTTTTTTGTACTGATTTCCGTCTATGTGCATGTAATTTAACTGTAGGAATCAGAGTTGTAAAAAAATTACAATACATTTTATTCCGGTGTGCCCTCTAAATGCATATCGTTTCACCTATAAAGTTCTTAAAAGTGATTAAAGAATGATAATACATTTATACTAAATGATTGTGTGTTTATAAAAAAAATGTAAACATCTGTGTAGCCCCATGTTTATTTAAAAAAAAGGAAAAATTCCACTAACAATACTCTTTGGAAAGTAGTAGACAAAAATGTATCTTGATAACTTTTAGTTTCCATAATTTTGTTTGAAGTTACTGCGGTATAGTGACTACGATAGAAACTTTGAACACAATTATTGTCACTAAAAGTTATTAAATCACATTTTTATCCATAACTTTTTTCTTAGTAATATTTTAGGAAAACTTCTAAAAAAATTATCATTGTTTCAAACTTTCAAATACGAAGTATACACATTTAGGCTCCCATACCCATTCCTCGGTGTCTATTGAATAGAAAATTTTGGACAAAAAATTAGATTTTCATTTATAATTTGAGTTATTTTTATAAGATTCCCTAATATTGCATATAGTTTCAAGAAAATCAAAATGTCAAAAGATTTATCTGGATATGAATGCATCTGCGGGTTCATATGTACAATAATAAATTAGTCCGGCCTTTCCGATGTATAAATAAATAGAATAATGAATTAGGAAACATAGACAACGATGCCTTGATTGATTTTGCTCTCTTGAAGGGTAGAACTCCAGAAGTCACAAAGATCCCTCATTTACTCATGGTCAACTATATGTGGTAGATTTGCGAGTTACCGACCCGAAAAGATTGACAATTTTAATTTTAGACGATAATAGTGAAAGCTCGAATGAGATAATAAATGTTGTTCATAAATAAGTACATAAAAAATTTAAAGTTTTTAATATTATCTTATGTGGAATAACATGATTTTTTTGTTGTCCCTGAAGCGGTCATTGCAAAATATTTGATGTGTCATTTTGGATTTCAATATTTTTGTTTTAATTAATACAAGATCATTTATTTCGGTCGTGCATCGCACAAGTGAGAATACTAGTGAAGATAAAAGAGAGGAAATAGCTAGAGTATTTCCCTTTTAGAGCTCACATAGTCAATAAGTGTGTCGTATGTAATGTAAGAATGTTATTATTTGAATTTATTTCAATCTCAGACCAGACCAAATCAGGCCAGATCAAACTAGTTCAGATCAGACTGAACCAGGATAGGTCAGACCAGACTAGAACAAACTGGATCAAACTAGATCTCGACAGTGATAAAATACACAAAGACCGAACATTTAACAGGCCTGATCAAATCAATTCATACTAAACTAGACTGGATCGGGAAATTTCCCTGTAAACATTGTAATACGTGGTATTTTCTTATTACTTCCTCTGTTATAAAAGAAAGTTTAATGCTTTCATTGTTTATGCATTCGCAAAAGTAAGATTATTTTACTTTGAGATAAGGAGTATTATCTAATTCATATTGTTTCTAGGAGTCAACCACACATTATTTTGCTTATTTATCCGGTTGAGTATGTCTTTCTGCACACCTAAGATAGTTCTTATTGCCTCTCTAAAAAAAGACAGTGCTTTATTTAAAGTAAAAACTAATTGAGTACTGAATAAATGAGAACTAATTAAAAATCTTAAAAAAACATAAAAACAACAGTTATCTGCACTTCTCGGAAATTATACCTAAACCAAATAAACGAATAATATAAAGATGGTATATGGATGACCTTACATGTCATTTTCAATTGTTACCGATTTCATTGTAACATACAATCACCCAGCATCTTCCTACAAATAGTAAATATCTCACAAGATTTTAGATAATAAATATTATCAATCAACTATAGTAATTTGATCATCTTTCTATTTCATAAAAATTTGTCAATTTTCTTATTTTTATCATACAAAAATACTACTCCCTCCGTCCCTTATTAAACTTCCAAATAGGTTTGACACACAGTTTAAGATATTGTGTATTGTGTGGTGGAGAGTTGTGCAGAGGAGAGAGAAATGTGTAAGAATTGTTGTGAACCACACATTCTAGCAAAAAAGGGAAAGTGGAAGTTTTAATTGGGACGGACGAAAGGGAAAGTTGGAAGTTTATTTAGGGACGAAGGGAGTATATCGATAAGTTCTGTTAAAATAATAAATACTCTGTATGATACTCTCGCAAAAAATATACTCCGTATGATACTTCATCCGTCCCGGATTTAAGTTCCTACTTTCCTTTTTGGGATGGTCCATATTAAAGTTCCTACTTCAAACCTTTCCTTATTTGGCAAATGATTTACACCAAAACAGTGCCAAACAGTGTCAAACAGTGTTCAAACCGTGTTCAAACAGTGCATTCCACAGTAAAGTCAAATTTATTTCTTAATATGGGAGTACTTCATAGCATATAATTAAGTTATTCTACTCCCTTCTATATAAGTTTTATTCACGCAATTTTATTTTATTTTATTATTTCACATAGAAGTTAATTTTGACCAAGTTCTAGAGGATGAAAATAGTGTAGTTTATACTAGTATTCATCAATTGTCAAACACTCCCCCAAGACAACTAGACAAGCCAATGCTTAATAATATGAGTATATGACAAACAATATGGGCCCGAAACTCGTAGCGGCCTTCAGGCGGTTTTTACGGCCCAAAAGTCAGATTTGTCTCCACGATGAGGAAAGGAAAGCCTTAAAAAAGCCATGTCATCGGTCTCTTCAACTTCTTTAAGTCTCTGCCAAAGTGAAAAACAAAAAACTGTGAAGATTTAGACAGAGAGAGATATTCAGCCATGGCGTCGTGGGCGGACGACTTAGCCGACGACCTCCAAAGCATAAGCTTCAATTCCGCCACCACTACCACCGCCACCGAAATCAACCGCTCCACCAGCTCCGGTTCCGAAGCCACCTGGACGGCGGCCTCCTCCGGCTCCTCCCATTTCCTCCCTTCCTTCTCCGCCAAGCCTCACTCCGCCATTCCCTCCGGTGATCCCTGCTGGGACGCCATCCGCCGAGCCCGATCGTCATCCTCCTCCGGATCACTCTCAGGCGCCGACCTCCGCTTCATCAACCGTCTCGGCTCCGGTGATATAGGCTCCGTCTATCTCGCCGAAATGAAGGCCCCGCCGCCGGCAACCGATCCTCCGCAATCTCCGTCCTCGTCGCCGCAGCCGGCTCTGTTCGCCGCGAAGGTGATGGACAAGAGGGACCTGGCCAGCCGTAATAAGGAGGGGCGGGCGAGGACAGAACAGGAAATTCTGGAGATGGTGGACCACCCGTTCCTTCCCACTCTGTACGCCACTATCGATTCCCCGAAATGGTCGTGCCTCCTAACTGAATTCTGCCCCGGCGGGGACCTCCATGTCCTCCGCCAGCGTCAGCCCGCCAAACGCTTCCCGGAATCCTCCGTCCGGTACGCCGCTCTCTCCATTTACCCTATTACACACATTCATATAATGTTCTTAAACGCGAAATTCAAATTATCAAACACTGTAGTATCAAGTGATTGTGTAATACATGAAAATGAGCTGATCAAATTACGAATCTCAACAACCATCAATTCCTCGGTTATGGCGTTTTAAATTTTACGGTTAAATTGTTATGACGATTCTGTGGTGATGAAGTTATGGGAACACTTTTTTTGGAACTAACGGCGGGGGCCACCACCTGGCGGAGTAGCTGGTGTTGCCAGACGGTGGGGCCGTCGCTATTTACTCCTGAAAACTGGATCTACAGCGTACCAAACTTTCGCGGTTGACCATCGGCCGGGCTATATCCCGGCGTTTTTAGCCGCCGGAAAAATGATAAAAAGGTCGTTGCAACCGTTGCTACACTTTGACGTAAATTTTGTGCTTTCCAGTGATTTTCAGCTTATAGTCAGAGTTATATTACGCAATAGGATGTCGACACGTTAGTGCCATGCTGAATAATTTCGGACCTTGTCTAATTACAGTGTTTCTTGTATCCCAACTTTACAGTGGATTAGACTTGAAAAATATAAATTTATATATTGAACCAATTAATTAAGATAAATTTGATTTGGTCATTACATAAGTCAATTAGGGCCCTTTAAAACAGTATTAATCAAAACAACAGTGTTTAGTGAATAGTGAACATATTTTTGTACACATTTCAAGACCTATTATGTGAACACTTTTGCTTCCTACTTCATTCATACTTTTTTATAAATAGAAAATTAAGTCACATACAATCGCAATAGGATTAAAATCAAATGACACATAAAAAATGTCACAGACAATAAATGTCTATTACAAGCATCGATTTTTGTACATATACAAGTATGTATGCGAAGTGTTGAGAGTAACGCTAAATAAATGTTTGTAAGATAAATTAGTTATTACAATAATTAGAGCAATCTTAGATGATCTGATGAAGTGCCCGGATTGTGGTGATGTGGATCATTTGTTGCTTTCGAAGATGTGGGAAGTCCAATAAACTTTATCATTTAGAGTGAGAAGAAGTCGTAACAAGTTTTAGATCTTGCAAAAAGATCTATCATTGTTAGAAACTGTCAAAGAAAAGCAATTTTAGATGAATTTGTTCAAAAACTTATTTGTCCGCAACATGAGTTAGTGTATAAATGTGTATTCGTAATCAAATTGAACCAATAACCTAAAGTTTTCAATCAATCAATGTTTTATAAAACTGATATTCAAACTTTGAAATTTTATTTGATTGATCAATAACAAGGTTGGTTGGGGGTGATATGTTAGTTGAGGAGATCACGGTGGGAGCTCACAACTCACCATTAGTACAAACACTTCGGTCCGAATTCTATATTAGAGTTGACTTAAGAGCTAAGAGATGCATGTATTAGGGGAGCAAATTAAATTTCTTGTTTTTTCTATTTTTGCAATTTATTATAGTAATAATTTCCATATATTTCCAATAATTGAGTGCCCAAAATTAAGGGATTCGAAAAATCAAGAAATGTACGAGTTCCGTGAATGTTTGCCGTAATTTAGGCATTTAATAAGTAATATAGAGTTTATTCAGCTCCGTATCATTTTGAGTTAATTACTTTGTACGTAGTATTTAATAAAGAAAGTGTTTATCGTTGATTGAGTCACTGTTGCCTATTATAAATCAGTTTAGTTGACTATAATCAAATACTCCGTATAAAAAATGAGTATTTTTCTTCGGATGTGGTTGAGAAACTCGAGATTAGATTTTCAACTCGCCTAGTATCAAATTTGACTTTATGATTGTGGCGGTTTGGATTCAAAATGTCTAAATCAACCTTTGGGTTTGCTAAATTCAAGCAACATGCAAAAAATATGATATATCGGCAATTAAATTATGAAACTTAATTAATTTGATGCGTTTAGGGATGACAAACAGGCCGTATGGGTGCACATATCCCTTCCCATAATCGTATTCACCCAAAACTTTCATGCCAACAAGGCAACAGCCTATTTGAAATCAATGGCATCAATGACGGGTATAATTTGAAAATTTGTACCCATCGTGACGGGTTACATTCCCAAATTAACCACTTACTCATCACCCCTATATATCTACAGTCCACCAAACTCGCCCATCATTAATTTTAATTTTATCAACTTGCAATATCTTAATCGCTAAAATAGCACAAATGCACAATATTTTGAGATTGTAGTGTATAAGCTTATGTCTTCTAACTTTTTAACCATCTAAAAAATTGAAAATTCATTGTTGTATACTTGACAAATCAATTTTTAAGAAGTTGTTTTAATTTTTGCAGAACACAAAAATAAGTGGTAATGAATTTATAGTGCATGTTAGTATGCATAAACTTTTTACAAAAATATTACTAAATTATAATTTTATTACACAAAAAAATATTACTCACAGCTACGTTATTACAGTTTGGAGTCATAATTGTGCAATATGTGACTCCGTATTAATCAAGGGGTACAAAACTAAATAGTCATATTTTAGAAGTCATCATCTCTTTTAGTCATATTGTTAGCCATTTTCTCAACAAAAAACAAACAAACAAACAGATAAGCTGTTTTTTGAGAGGTCAAAAGCGGGGTCAACTAACCAGCTAACCCCCTTGGCTCAATCCCAGGATGTAGTTATAGGGTGTTGGGGCGAGCAGTATGGAGGGTGGGCTTGTTTTAAGACTCATAACTAGTGTGATTACGGTGTGAAATCAATAAAACTACACACACGTATCGAATATTCTTATATGCTACTGAGTACGTATAACAGTTTTTGCATGGTAATTGTGAAGTTACTATATATTCTCACCTATTGTGTCAGTGGTGATTCCTACCATAGCTGAAGATTTCCTTTACCATATAAATTTTGTTTCTTTCATCTCTTCTGTGTTTGTATTTATTGCCTTTTCCCTTTCTTAGCACCAAACCAATCAGCGACGGATGAAATTAAAGTAGAGCTGTATGGAATTTTGGAGAAAATAATTAAAAGGAACCTAGTATGTATAGGTTTTGATGGGATTGAGGTAGTAAACCGTGATTCTTACTGTATTTATCACGAGGATCCTTGCGATTTGTAGTTTTTGTAGTGGGGCCCACTTCGTTGCAATCCCTATTATTCCACATTTATACACTTGTGAATGTGGTGACAAAGTTTGAATAGGGCCAAGGAGAAGGTGGGTTTGCAAGAAGGACAGACTACATAATAATTTGAATTAGTGTATCGTTTAATCTAATCTAAGCGTGGGTTTGTCTAACTCAATTTGGAAAGCGGCTGTGTGAATGTGATTGAGTTGATCCATACATGCTTTGGTTTTTTATAATATAACACCAAAACTACTCCTTTGGAGTAGATAGTCGTTACAAGTAAATGTTATAGACTAGTCCTTTAACTTTATTACCTTCGTTTGGAGTAATATGTTACTAACCTAGCTCATATTATGTTCATACCAAAGCCATAAGCACTCACTTCCAAAAGACTAGTCAATAGAAAAAGGGAACATCCAACTTATAAATCACGGATCAAGCCCATACTTGATCGATGTGGGTTCATTGCAATACCCTCATTGGTCACGGCTATGTTTGCAGATAGGGAAAACTGTCAAATAGATCCTTGAACTTTCATAAAAAAGTCAATTAAGTCCTTCTATAGGAGACTTTGTCCAGTCGTCGCGATTTGGGGCGGTTCCCGGTGGAATTTTTTGATGAAATTTTTTGAGCATCTTATTCACCAAGTCTAGTTTACTCATACCAAATTTCAGCTACAAATTCAATCGGGAACACATTCAAATTAATTCTTAAAGATAACTGCGCATTTTTGCGTTCTCAAATTAATTTGAATGCGCTCCCGATTAAATTTTTAGCTGAAATTTGGTATGAGTAAACTAGACTTGATGAATAAGATGCTCAAAAAAATTCATCAAAAAATTCCACCGGGAACTGCCCCAAATCGCGACGGCCGGACAGAACCTCCTATAGAAGGACTTAATTGACCTTTTTATGAAAGTTCGAAGACTTATTTGACAGTTTTCCCTTGCAGATAAGATGACGGACCTAACTCATACTAGATTCATACCAAACTACCAAAGCCATAAGCCCAAAAGTAGAACTCACACCCAAAAGACTAGTTAATAGGAGGAGGGAACACCCAAATTATAAACCACCGATCAGGCTCATACTTGATCGGTGTGGAATCATTACTATTTACTAGATAATCATTACTAGTTACTAGATAATCGTTACAAGTAAATGTTATAGACTAGCCCTTGACCTTCATTAACTAACCTCACAATTTTGCAATACCCTTCTAGCTAATACGAGGAGGGAACACCCAAATTATAAACCACCGATCAGGCCCATACTTGATCGGTGTGGGATCATTACTAGTTACTAGATAATCGTTACAAGTAAATGTTATAGACTAGCCCTTGACCTTCATTACCTAATCTCACAATTTTACCTCATCTAGTTATGTAAGCGGGTCTATGTGTTTGCTAGAGAATCAATTTTAAAATGTGAATTTTTTATTCGTAGAGTAAATTAATCATTGGGGTTTAACATTTTCTGATTAAATTCTAAAGGTCCTAGGCCTAAGAAGCAACCAGAGACAATACATGTTGGTTAATATATGTGTCCTTATGTGTTGTGGGATCAATCGCTTCAACAATCAGAATGGGCCGTGGTGTGGGGTACGCCTTTTGTTTCAGGAATATAATCTAAATAAAAGTTTCTATGTTCTCAAGGTCATCATCATTTCATATCCTTGAAAACAATAGTCCTAAACAAGATCCCGGCCTGTTTTATTTTTGTTTCAATTATTATCATTATTATTATTTGCCTTGGGACATAGAGATCATCTACATGAGTGTCTGCAAAAGTTTTCAAGTCATTTTCAGTTTTTTTGCTTTAAAAAAACTGTAGTTCCCTAAAATTTAAGTAGTTTGAAGATAAAAGCCGTAATCATGAAACCTCTGTTTTTCACGTTTTGTAATACATCAAAAGAACTTTTCCACTAAACATTCTAACTTTTGTTTGTTAAAAATCACTTTTAATTTCAAACACTATTTAGTTTTACTAGTACTGTAGTCACTTTTCATACATTTCTAAATTCATCAGTTTTTCAAAAGTAGAAAGTAATGGAACAGTAAATCAGGGGAGCTAAATCGATATATATTCATGAATAACTCAATAAGAATGGTTCACTTTTTTGCTGACAATAGAAAAGATTTTACTTCTATCAGGCAGTCTAAAATGGAAGAATAATCTCCAGGTATTACCAAAATTCTCCACACGAACACGACCCATCCTTAAAATGGTGAAACCGGTTATAGTCTCTAACAATGATCACCCTTCCAGTTACTTTAGAAGCAAACTTCATAAAAGAATGGCAGTCCCCACATATTCTTAGGTTCTTCATTATTCTTATAGGCAAACCACCGGGAAGAGACATTAACCCGAACATAAGAGCAAGTTTCTCACTATGGTGTCTTAACAGTTCTTTCTTTCTGCTTATTTCCACATCATGGAGCTCATGTTCTATCTCCCCTTTGTACCCTAATTTCTCCATCTTCTCCACTAATTTCTCCAACTCAAAATAAATCTCCTTAATTCTAGGATGCTCTCTTTCCCCGACCATGAACGAGTGAACCTTGTCTTTGATTTCAATCCAACTCTTCCCTCTCACCTTCTTTACTTCACTGTCTTTCAGAAGCTTCCTTGTTGATGCCACGTCGGCCCATCTCTTATTCGCTGCGTAAATGTCGGAAAGCAGAACATAGTTTCCGGCATTATTAGGCTCCATCTCAAATAGACGCTTAGCAGTGACTTCTGCCACCTCTACATTTCCATGCACCTTGCACGATCCCAAAAGTGATCCTAACACAGAAGCATTGGCTTCGAATGGCATTTCTTCTATTAAATCCTTAGCTTCGTCGATTAGTCCTGCCCTTCCAAGCACATCAACCATGCACGAATAATGGCGGATGTTTGGGGATAAGCTATGTTCTTTAGACATCATTTCAAAATATCTCTTCCCCTCTTCAACCAATCCCATGTGGCCACATGCCGATAGAACGGAAGCATAAGTGGCTTCGTTTGGGTGAATTCCAAATTGTTGCATTTTCTCAAATAGTACCATAGCCTCTATGGGCCTTACGTGTTTTGCGAGGCCCGTTATCATTGCATTCCATGTCACAACATTCTTCTCATCAGCATTTGAAAACACTATATAAGCTTCTTTAAGGTTTCCACACTTCGCGTACAAGTCTACTAGTGAAGAAGCCACAAACACATTGGAGCCAAACCCCATTTTCCAAACTATGGCATGCAATTGGGTTCCTTCTATCAAAGCAGACAAAGTTGAGCAAACAGAAAGAACTGAAGAAACGATGAACTGGTCGTGCTCCAGTCCAGACTTTTGAGCTCTATAAAATAAAGACAGAGCTTCTTCGTAGAGATTGTTTTGTACATACCCCGTGATCATTGAAGTCCAAGTAACCTCATTTCTTTCGAAGATGCGATTGAAAATCTGAGAAGCATCTTCAATTAAACCACTCTTTGCGTATACATCTATCAATGCAGTACCTACATATACATTCAACTCCATGGACACCTTCACCGCAAAAGCGTGCAACTGCTTACACTCAAACACGGCGAACTTAGCCGCACAAGCGCATAACACACCAGAGAGTGTGAATTCACTGAACTGAGTCCTCTCCTTCTGCATCTCCACAAACAGTTTAAAAGACCCTTCCTCATTTTGGCTCCGGGTATAAGAAGCAATAAGGGTGTTCCAAGAAACTAGACTTCTTTCAGGCATTTCATCAAACACCTTGCGGGAGCACTCCATTAGGCCGCACCTGCTGTAGAGATGGATGAGCATGTTCGCAGTCAAGATGTCTGCTTCGAACCCGAGCTTGATGGCCATGGCATGGCAAGACCTGCCTCCTCTGGCTTCCCTTTCTCTCGCACATTCTTGAACAAGGCGGTGCAGAGTTGGCAATTCGGATTCTTTCTTCCCCACCCCAACACTGTCTTCCCCTTCATTAGCTCGTATAGTTGATTCAAGTGCGGAGTTCGCAAGGAAACACAACTTTCTGCTTGCTATATTAAAATCAACATCAAGTGGTTTGCTTCTCAGCAAAGCTCTCATTGAACAGTTCTGATTAGTAGAAAATGAAATGCGGGTCAAATGAAAATATTTTCCCGGCTTCTTATATCCTGCCGGATAGTAGTTTTCAGTATAACTCCTGCGTTGGTATCAACCCGATTCTGTTCCATTAAGAGTACAGAACCATACGAAAAGATGCGACTTGGGGGAGCGGTACCTAGCTCCAGTATACGAGTTGAAATCGCTCTCAACCCGACTTGATTTTTCTTATCTGCTTCGGTTTGTCCTAAATTCTATTGTCATTGGAGTATTGGACTGATCGAAGCCGTTTCCTGGTACGTGCTTAGGAGTACGAAGTTTAAAAATTTCTTAGTAATTTTTCCAAGAAGGTGATTCATCCCATTGGTTAAGGCATAACGGATTATGTTAGCTAGAGTTGCAGAAGAATAACTCGAACCCGCATAACCCGTCCGACCCAACCCTACCCGACCCTATCTAATCGGGTATTTGATTTTTAAAAATATTCATGGGTTAAAATTTGTTTGAACCCGTAACTAATGGGTAGGGTTGCGGAATTAAAATCTCAAACCCGATAGTACCCGACCCGGCCGAAGTTCATTTTACTATTATTATGTTACAACGTTTTCTTGGATAATTTCAATTTTAAGACCAATGTGCTCTATCGAGGACTTTTATGATATTAGAATTATAATTAAACATTTATCATTTTGACTAGGTGATTATTATATATTTACGTTTCCTTCTAAATGAACTTCATTTACGGAAGGATGTTTTAAAACTATTACCTAATGTTTTTGCTTATAAAAGATACCAGTACTTGTATTTGTTTGTGTGTTTTGGAAACAAGTTAATCGAATTTTAAATTGATTACATTAATTTCACACATGAAAGATGCAACCCGAAGTGATTTTTTTCCCCAATACCCGACCCTACCCGACCCGTTCATGTATGGTTTACCAACTTATTTTGCGTAGCACGGGTTGGTTAATAGCCAACTCGAACAAATCGGGTAGGCCCAAAAAAATAGCAAACCCGACCCAACCTGCCCAATGTGCAGCCCTAATGTTACCTCGGGTCCCGCGGGACCGGGGTGTTACAGCAAGAATAAAGTAAGAATGGTTTAGAATGAACTTTACCAATTTATTTTTGTATAAGATAATTTTAGTTGGCAAAAAAGAAAGATAAAACAACACCAAGATGAGGAGTATATAAAACATTAGCTTTTTGTTTGTGTGTTAATATTTCCAAAATATGAGAAAACATTTTAAAATTTCAAAATAAGAGTGTCATATATTTTCCATGTCATCCTAAAAATTTACTTAGTATTTTCACATTATCAAAGATTTAAATATGACAGCATTATTATAGACACTCAGACAATAATTACGATTGATTTGAGAATAAAAACACATTATTCACGTTTTGAAATTGCAAAATGTTTTTCATCCTATTTATAGTAAATTCTACACGAGTATATTTTAATGAACTATAGGCAAAAATTTAGTACCGACTAATTTAATTCACATATTTTTGTAGTATGTATACAACACTTTTGCTTGTACACAAAATTTGTACACATTTTTGTACTCAATTGATTGTGCACACGGATTATGATGCATAAATTGTGTATGTACAAAAGCAACTAGGAAATATGTGAAAGGGTATACAAATTTTGTGAATAAATAGCTATTTTCGTATGAATTTACCTTATTTATCACCTAGTGCTACGTATTTTCATATTCCGTATTTATCATAGCTAATAACCATAGGGATCTCCTAAGTCCTAACCATATTCGGTATGATGGTGTCATTTTCAGGTTCTACGCATCGGAGGTGATCGTCGCTCTCGAATACGTACACATGATGGGCATTGTTTACCGCGACCTAAAGCCGGAAAACGTCCTGGTTCGATCCGACGGTCACATCATGCTCACTGATTTCGACCTCTCCTTAAAATGTGACACCTCCACCTCCACTCCCGCCCAACTCATCTCCGGCAAAAACACTCCGACCACCGCCCCGCCGGGAAAGGACCACAGCTACACCATCGACCCGCCAAAGTTCACCGCCACCTCCTGCATCCTCCCCAACTGCATTGTCCCCGCGGTCTCCTGCTTCGCCCCGAAACGGAAGCGCAAGAAGAAGACCGTCGCGGGGAAGCACGGCGGGCCCGAATTCGTGGCCGAGCCCGTTGATGTCCGTTCGATGTCGTTCGTCGGGACGCACGAGTATCTCGCCCCGGAGATCGTCTCCGGGGAGGGGCACGGCAGCGCCGTGGACTGGTGGACGTTGGGGATATTCATCTTTGAGTTGTTGTACGGTGTGACGCCATTCCGAGGGATGGACAACGAGTTAACGCTGGCCAATATCGTGGCCCGGGCACTAGAGTTTCCTAAGGAACCGGTCATTCCGGCCGCCGCGAAGGACTTGATATCGCAGCTTTTGGTCAAAGATCCGGGGAGGCGAATGGGGTCAACGATGGGGGCCACCGCAATAAAACACCACCCTTTCTTCCAAGGTGTTAATTGGGCGCTCCTACGTTGTACGCCGCCTCCGTACGTTCCGCCGCCGTTCACTAGAGACGTTCTGTCTGATGAAAGCTGTCCCGACACCCCTGTGGAGTATTACTAAACATTAATTAATTAATAAGATTATTAATTACTTCTTGTGAGTATGTGAATAGAAGATCATTTAAGGGGAGGTTTGATTATTTCAATTATCATTATTCATGAACGGCAAGATTAATTACAAAATTATCTTTCAAAATGCATGCGTTGTCCGGTGAAAGTGTTAGTTGTTGACGTGTTGTAAAATATACGGAGTATAATATAAAATTATGTCACGTATGCATTTTGTAACCTTTTGTAATTACTTTTGTGTATTTTAGTGTGTTCGTTTAGGTATTAGTGATGCATATTATTATCATATCCTCCCCAAACTTTAATATTCTAGTTCCTTAATATTCAAATTATTGTTTCGTTTTTACATCTACAAAAAAGCCTAATTTTAAATTCAGTTATTACATAATATATGTTCAAATATATTCACTTAATCCATTTGATAATTGATAATTGTTTTACCAATTTGATATATATCACACACATTAGATCTTGAACCATGTTTAGAAATCATTTAGAATTAAGGAATATACAACAACTCATTTAGAAGTTAGAACTCCCCCAACTAACTTCTAATTCTTAGGAGGTGTTTACTTCACTGCTAAATTCACAGTTAGGTTAGTAAGACAGGTGAAGTAAACACGCACACTGCTTAAAAAGCCGCTTACTAACCGAAAGAGGTGCTTAAAGTGCCGCTTATTAAGCATACCACACCCCCATGTATTAATTAAGCGGCACTTTAAGCTTTTTCAGTTTCCGAATTTACCCCTTGCCCGTAACCTATTGTTATCTCTGCCCCACCTCGACCCCAACCCCACCTACCCCGACCCCACCCTACCCCCCCAACCCCACCCTACCCTTACCCCACCTACCCTTACCCCACCTACCCTTACCCACCCTACCCCAACCCCACCCCACCCTACCCCGACCCCTCCCTACCTACCCCACCCTACCTAACCGACCCCCACCCTACCCCTACCCCACCCCACCCCACCCCTACCCTTACCCCAACTACCCTACCCCACCCTACCTACCCACCCCTACCCTACCTAACCGACCCCCACCCTACCCTTACCCCACCTACCCTGACCCCACCCTACCTCGACCCCACCGTACCCCACCCCGACCCCACCCCTACCCTACCTAACCGACCCACCCTACCCTTACCCCACCTACCCCGACCCCACCCCACCTTACCTTACCCCACCTACCCTACCCCACCCTACCTACCCCACCCCTACCCTACCTAACCGACCCCCACCCTACCCCTACCCCACCTACCCCGACCCCACCCCACCCCACCCCTACCCTTACCCAACTACCCTACCCTATCCCACCCCGACCCCACCCTACCTACCCACCCCTACCCTACCTAACCGACCCCCACCTTACCCTTACCCCACCTACCCTGACCCCACCCTACCTCGACCCCACCCCGACCCCACCCCTACCCTACCTAACCGACCCCCACCCTACCCTTACCCCACCCACCCCGACCCGACCCCACCCCTATCCTACCCCACCCTACCTACCCCACCCCTACCCTACCCCACCCTACCTACCCCACCCCTACCCTACCTTACCCCACCTACCCTGACCCCACCCTTACCCCACTACCCTACCCCACCCCTACCCTTACCCCACCTACCCTACCCGACCCCACCTTACCCCTACCCCTACGGGCCTATGGGGGTAGGGGCCTATGGGGTCGGGGGTAGGGTAGGGTGGGGACAGGTTAGGGTGGGGTCAGGTAGGTAGGGTGGGGTCAGGTAGGTAGGGTAGGGGTAGGGGGTAGGGGTCGGGGTAAGGTAGGGTGGGTAAGGGGTTAGGGGTATGGGTACACATATTATATTATATACTTGTGTTCATGAATGTTTGTGTGTATATATATGTATAGGGTTATTTTGGACATTTTAATGTTAAGCGGTGTTTTAAACCGTTTGAAGTAAACACGGTCTTACAACATTGTTTATTTTATGCGCCGCTTATTAACACGGGTCTTAATAAGCACCGTTTAATAACCGGTGAAGTAAACATGTCCTTACTTCATCAATCAGTCATCTATCCTCTTATATTACTTTAGGACCACCCCCACCGCGTACCCATTATATTCAAGAGTCTAGGAGGGGCTAGAGTTAATTAATACATCAAAATTTGTACATCAATGATTTCTCATTTCTACATTGTTTGATTGCGTGGCTAGTTATTACTTAATATACGTATGTATGTTTTAGTTCATGATTGTGTATATTATATTGATCAATTGGTTATTGATTATTTTGAAGGTGGTTACTTTTTACTTCGTATTCTTGAATGTGATTATTTGGCCTTTTCTTGATTTAAAAAAATAGTCTATTAGATATTGATTTTGTCGGTTTCATTTAAAACATGCATGAAAACTTCTATTTATGCATTTTATTCACATTTTATTCCTAAATAAGAATAATATTAATTTAATTAGCACCATTTCAACAACATCCAATTTTAGTGCACCCGCGCGTGAAGAAAATTTGGAAGCATGAAAAAAGAGACGAGGGGTTCTAAAATGTAATTGCCAAATAAGTCCAAGTGTTTATGGGTGAATGAAAAGTAATCACAATTGACATGGGGGATTTGTTTGTTAGCAAAAGGGTGGCACGCAATAATTAATTAATTAATTAGTGGACAATTTCAATATTGATTCTTGAAGTTAAGAATGTGAAAGTCAATAGGAGTGTCGGGAACAACGTGGGTGAAGACATTTCAGAATCGCAACGATGTAACGGTGCATAGGATAGGGGAGGTGGGTAGGGGCCTGTTTCAGGGCCATGCAATTCCCCTCTTTCTCCTACATTTCATTTTCTCATTCTCCCATCTCCACATGATCTGTTCCTCTTTTCTCCTTAATCCTAATCCACTTTTTGTACCCCTATTCTACTTATTTATTTGACAAAATTGTGTTCATAACCTGATTGATAGCAACTAGTAATGAATTAATAGACCAGTTGATGCAATTATTTAGGCTCTCGATCTTGGATTGACACAAAAGTTAGTCCACATGATTTTGGTATTTTGAGAGTTTTATTTGAGCTAAAACACTTTCTTTTCAAACATTCTAAAATTTGTTCGGCAAAGGATGTTGTTAGATTTCAATCTCATACTAACCAACCAAGAATCAACCAAATCAGTTTTAAATAGGCTATATCAAATCAAATTTAAATTGATCAGATTAAATTTCGACAATTATAAAATAGACATAAGTCAGACATCTATCAGACCTTCAGATCAGACTGGACTAGCTTACACTAGATTCAAACATATCAGACCAAATCATATTAGACCACACTAGACCAAACAAAAGAATGTAATCCAACATGATCTCAATTAATGTGAAAAAAGCATTATTAATATAACTTTTATAATAATATTTCCACCAAAGGAAGCTCTCTAAAGTTTTTTTCAAACAATACTTTTCCTAGGCAGGAGAAGCTCTTTTGCATCATTACTTCCAACTCCCAAGTTAGGTTTACGTAAAGGTAACTTGTAAGTGTAACTTGCAATTACTTTTCCACTCACTTTAACTACTTTGCTCTCGTAAGTGTTTATAGCAATTAAACTAAAATTTTAGAGGCCGTGAATATGAAAGTGAAAATTAGGATAAACGATGACAAATTAGAAAACATTAACTAGAATCGAATATGCCAAAAACTTTATGTCATTTAAATAATGCGAAAACGTAAGAAAAGCGAAGAAAACGTTTCTAACATGCATGAAAGTAGCTTATAAGTTTTGTTCGTGTTTGTACTTAAGTTGTGTTCTTGTTTATCATTAAGTTGTATTCATGTTTGGAAAACAACTTTTCAATTTTTTTTTGTGTGACTCGGCCTGATTAATTACTAGCTTATGGGTGAAAATGGCTGACAAGACATTTTGTATTTGTTTGATCTATTTTAGCTGCTTTCACTAGTTGATTTATGGAATATGTGTTTCTAAATGGGTATAATTTTCATTTTAAAACTAACTAGATTTTTTTTGGGGGGAAAAGTGGAATTTATTGAAAAGAAGTAAACATTACCATGCGAATAGGAAATAAAAGAAAGAAAATAAAGCATTACAAAGAAAGTAAGGAATAAAAACTAGACCCAAGGAAATTCTCTTGACTGAGACCTAGTAGTCATGTTGTGGCGCCTTTTATTCTTTAGAGATTTCCTATAAATCTTGACTTGCGTGTTTAAGTTTTCTGTTGGCAGACAATTTTCTGGGGTAACAAATTTGGATTTCCTACAAATCGCCCTGATGAATTTTGATTTCTTAATTTCTCCTGGAGTTGAGATAGGGGACGTCGATCACTTTCGGTGGCATGTCCCAAAAAGTCGTCCATGAAAGAAGAGTCATTTGATTGATAGAAGTTGTCTGACACGCCTGAGTAAGCCTGAAGAAGCCTCTGTCATTCCCATGGAGTTAAAGACCGTTGTTTCTCTGAGTAGGCTCCTTGAATTTGTGAATAAAAAATAAGCTTAGATATTGATTTTGGCTCTTTTGTAACTAACATGGTTTCTTGTAGCCAGTGCATTGGTAGTCCAACAAGAAATCTTTTAAATTGGAATTCTGTGGACCCATGGGGATTAGTATGAAACTCCCCTTGTCCTTAGCAATCTTCAAATAGTGGCATGAATTGTTGAATTTTGAAGAGATCGTGGTAGAATCAAATCGTCCGCTTTCCCTAATTTTTTTGTCCGGTCAGGTGGTTGATAAATCGGTAGATGTCAGGCGCTTGCTCTATTTTGAAAGTAATCCTGTGGAGCGAGGATTTTTTAATTTCAAATATGAAATTTTCATTTTGTCCGATGACAAATCTAAAGGATTTTGATTCAATTTTGATAGAATCATAGCCTTCCTCTCCAAAGAAGTGAAATATTTCCGTTTCCTTGGATGTATCATTTGTCGGTGTCTGATTTAATTCAACGCAGTCCCTGATTTCGGTTTCCTTGAAAGTTGTTGACTTATCTTTAATCAAAAGGACCTGGGGTGTAATCAAGGGGGGATGAAGAGCCACGTCTTTTTGGCTGTCGGTATGTCTTAGCATGTGAGGCTGCTTGGAGCATTTTTTGGTTTCCTATTCATTATAGGGATATTGCAATTGAGCGACTGAGCTTCCGCCTCTCAGGAGAACATAATGTGTTCATCCTTGATCATCGTGCTACATGATAAAGATGTATAAAACAGATTTTGGGGTCCCTCTGCATCGTGCTAATAGTCACTGAACCAAATTCACAGCTTGGATGAAAGAAAATGAAATGCACCATGAGGCCAAGTTATTGACATATACTGAGTTTCTTACTAAGTTCACGTGAAAGAAAAAAACGTCAGAAACGTGGGTACCGAGAAAGAAGAGATTTGCCGTTGGGCGACTATTTTGTTCGTCCAGGCATAGGCGAGAAGTACTACCTTATAATGCTTCTCAATGTTGTAACAGGACCTACCGGTTATGAGGAATTGAAGACTGTTAATGGTACTATTCATGCCACATTCAAAGATGTTTGCTATGCAAGAGTTTCACTTAAACATGACAAAGATCACATTGGTTGCATTAAACATGAAGTCATTGGGGATTTGCACACTCTCCATGAGTTATTTGTTACCCTGCTTACGTCAAATGAACTATCAAAGCGAGAATTGGTGTGGGAGCAATGCTAGGAGGATTTGTCAGATGATATATTTTATAACATAAGAAGGACCCTCAATGATCAAGGTAAGCATAACTATTGTTATTCTTTTTTTAACACATTGCTAAAAAGAATTTCTAAATCATTTGATTGCATAACATGCAGAGGTGGAAATAAGTGCGGCTGAAATTAAAAAGTACGTATGTTATTCTAGAAGTGGAAAAACTTCTCCAACATAAAGGGAAGTCTCTACGTAATGTATCCTCTTCAACACAAATGTATCCTCTTCAACACAAACCAATACATGAAGAGATGAGATATGATGCTGATGTTTTGGCGAAGGAGAATTCCAAGTTATTGTTAGACATGATGGAAGAACAATGCAGTGTGTATGACATACTCATTGGTTCTGTTAATGGAAATCACGGTGGTATGTATTTTGTGTATGGTCACGGTGATACTGGAAAAACATATTATGGAGAACTTTGTCGGTAACAGTAAGATCTCGTGGACGTATAGCATTGAATGTGGCATCCAATGCCCTTGCATCACTTCTCCTTCCAGGTGGACATTCAACACACTCTAGATTTGATATTCTACTAACAGCGACCGAAGACTCAACATGCAACATCAAACATGGCAGTCCATTGGCCAAGTTAATTCAAATGGCAGGCTTAATTATTTAGATTGAGGCTCCAGTGACAAATAGGCATTGCTTTGAAACTCTTGATCGCACTATGAGGGACGTCTGATCTTTCGATTCACTGTCAATTGTGATTCTACTAAACCTTTTGGTGGAAAAACAGTTGTATTTGACAGTGATTTTAGACAAATACTGCCAATTACCATGACATTTTACCCAAGCTCATGGAGGGGACTTCAGCCCTATTTACCCAAGCTATCCTATCCCCCTCTCCATGACTCTCCTAGTGTAAAAAAGCATGACACTTTAAGTGTTGAAATTTTAATGTAACTAGATTGTCACCCGTGCGATGCACGGAACAAAATTCCGTAAAATGACATCATTTTGTTTATTTATCATATTATATTAATTTTAACATCGAATTTTCATTAAATACAATGTGCAATAGTATGAAAAAATAATATGAGGTATTATATAGTAAAAGTTATTATTACTAAGAATTGCATACAATGTTTTGGAAGAAGATAAAAATGAACGTTACAAATACAACTTTTAAATTCGTTGTTCTCGTTATTCAAACATTCTGGATTAAAAAATGTCATGTTTATATTAAACGGAGTAAATACCATCACGATTCACAACACCATTTCTAAATGTATAATAAGCAGAGATGCAGAGTATTTATATTAAAACCCCGTATTATTAGTGGTATATATAATACAGGCTACAATTTAATAAGCTAAAAAAAGGAAATGTGAATGGGCATTTCATTGTAGACTATTAAATGCAATAAAAATTGGCTAGTAGACACACCATATATTTGAAATCTGTGAATGAGTATGCATGGGGAATCCAACCCTTAATAAACATAAAGTTAGAAGCCCAAGACGGTTTCCTTTCGATCAAATTCAACCTCCTGGTCTACAAGGATGATAGCATGTAAGCTGAACATATCCTATCTGCCAAACCATATACAATCCAAATTAAATGGTTATTTAGCAGCCAAACCATTTCACCAACCTGCTCTAGGTGGGAAATGACATGTTTTTCTCCTCTTTTGTATAGAGTTAGATTAGATATACTCCGCAATAATATACAAATATTTCATTCACTGCGACATGTTAAAATTTTAACTCAATTCAATAATTTAGCTCAAACAAAGAACTCTAGACCAATCCAATACAAGCATAAACCTCCTACCTAAAATCAAATACTCTGTATAAACAAAGTTAGTGCTAGAGTTTGAGTCACTTTTCTTACACCTTTTTTCTTTTCCTTCGTGTTTCTGTAAATTTCTTTTATTCATTGGTTGATGACCAATTTCATTGATCTATCCCTCATTCTCTATATATTTAAAGTGATATCCAGCCTTTGTCTACTCAACAATTGAGTCTTTAATTTGACGTGTCATTCAAGCCTTTAATTAAATATTTTGGCAATCAACATGGGGACTCAGGCCAAGTCTTTAGAAAAAAAACAATTGAGTCTAAAGTCTTTCAGGCCAAGTCTTTAGAGATTAAAAAAACAATACTGATAGAGTAATTCTTTGTGATATATTGTAAGGTGTGTTGAGTAATTTGTTTAATAACTTTATTGAATTACCAAAATCAAGGAAAATGTATATTTCATATTAAAAAAGAAATAATTACATAAATATGACCAAAATAAAGATGATTTACAAAAATATGATTATTGACTAGAGTAGTAATGAAATCATAGTAATTCATGTTCAAGTTTTGAGCTTAAGTTACCATAACACCACATTGTAGTGAATAGTCATATTTATGTAAATATGTTTTATTTTATTAATATTCTTGTAATAAACCCATTAAAAACTGATAATTTGGGATTGTTTTTAAAAATATTACTCTGTATTATTTTTGGCAAAGATGGGCTTTGACTGTGTATGTATAGGTTAAACTCCAGAATAAATGTGCATTTGGTTTGTCATTCTTTAATATTTTTATAACCTTCAAAAGTATGGTATTTTAGAATATTTTAGACAAATGTATGTATTGGTACACGTATCATATATGGACTATTTGTTGTTTGTCATTTTCTATTCTTAGTTACTCCATATTATATTCTCATTAGTTTCTTTTGAATTTAACCTTTTTTTTTATAACCAAAATGAAATACATGGATTAAATTTAATAATAGCGTATTGTTTACGATCATTTTTAATTTATAAAATCTGCAAAATATATGTAAATATTGCCATCTTATTAAACAAATATTATCTTCACTTGTTTGTTTTTAATCAAAATGATTCTAAAACATTTTCAATTGATACAGGTACCACACTAAGGAGTTATAAGAAATCACCCTTACCAGCCAATGATCATAGAATTTCAACGAAGCTACTCTTTCAAGATCACGGTCAATGATTCATAACAGATCAAATTCCATATTTTAATTCAAAAATATAGCTATTATTGCTATCAATAAATGAAACTGAAACAATACTTTCAATAATAAATCCTGAGTGAGGTCAATACCCTCTCTGTTTGTGACCACCTTCCTTCTCGAACATGGGAGCAGTCCAGTTAATTTTATCTTGTTCAACCATGCCTAAGCCTTCCTCACCGGTCAAAATAGAATTCCTGCATCTCAAATCTGGAAACAATGTTAAACGCGTGCCTTCTACTCCAGGAGTGCACTGCCCAATCAAGGTCGCCGAGCAGATGGAGCCCCCCACAAGCTGCTGAAGTCATCCTCGAAAGACCTGATGCATCCATCTCTCAATTCGCTGAGTGTCGCCACCAGGAGTTAGGTTCATCTCTGACCAGTCGTTTCTCGGCTTAGTAGAAATCAACCCGACGGCCTCGCAGCCTCTTGGATCTGATTGGAGTCCACTATCCACCAGCACCAACCCTGATGTTTCTCCTTTCAGCCGTCCGGGGCTCGCCATCACTGGGATCGGACTGGAGGCCCCGTCGTCGTCAGTGGTGAAGCCGCTTCAGCACAGGGTGGGTGGGTTTCACTCAGTCGCCTCTGTTTCAGCCTCCATCGTCGCATTATTCTAGAGCAAGATGTAGCCAGAGCAGGCGACACTTCCATTGCAGAGCCTTTGTTTTGGCGGACAACATGTGAGTTCAGACTCCAGTTCCCCTCTCGGTTAGGCAGCAATAGTTGAGCCGAATCGAATCGATGTAGCCAGCCTGTTCGCAGCTACCTCGTCGGTTTTCCCTTTATTCGCCAGAGCTCCTTCAACATCCACCTTGGATGTGAGTTAAAAGGTTTATTGTACTCCGTAATAGGCACGGGAAACAAAGTTTTAGCTGGCTGTTTCAAGAGAAAGGAATTGGCAGGTTGACTGTGACAGTTTAGCCTTTCACGTTATCTCAATAGAGTTATCCTGGCCCACTAATCAGTCCAGTATGTTGTGCAGCCATTAAATGTGTGTTGGCTGTATTCAGCCAGCGATGTTGAGTTTCTCTTAACCTGGATACGATTCATATAATTAATGGTAATTTAGGCGGGAAAAGTGACCTGAATTCCACTTCTTTTTATATAGAGGTAGACTTTGTTTATTTGAATACGTAGTACTATCTTCGTTCTTAAATAAATGCAACAGTCAACTTTTTACATTTGACAATGCACAACTTTGACAATCAATGTATTTAATTCTCTATTGTTAAAATTTTAATTTTTTTTTGAAAAGTTACAATGTAACAAATTCAACAATTTTTTTATAAAATTAACTTATTAATACATTAATAAATGAAACCGAGTCGAAGTAGCATATGTGAATAGTACGAAGTAGTTCGTATTACTCCCTCCGTCCCGGAAACAAGTTCTCGGGTTGACTTTCACACATTTTAAGGAAATAAAGTTACTGAGGGGTAAATTTTACTGTTTAGCACTGTTTCGACGCTGTTTGGCACCGTTTCAACACTGTTTGACACTATTTTGATGTAGGATAACTTTCCATTTAGAGAAATGGAAAGTTTATTTTGGGACATCCATTTAAAATATCTTTAAAAGGAATTGACAACTCAGATCAGGCCGACCAATTCGTACCCTTTGTATTTTGAGACTGATGTACTTCGTGAATTCTGTGAAGGGAAAATTTTACAAATAAGACTTAATCCTACTAAATTTCCAAAACTAAGACTAAGAATTAGCGTAAGACTGAAACATGTCTACTTTGACCATAATACCCCTAATTTTAAATTAGATAGCAAATGCCTACTGAAACATGCCGCTGCAAAACTCATCGCATATCCCAGCGATGTCCGTTTCGGAGTATACCTGTGAAATTCAATCGATCTGCCATCAAACTGACTAAAATCAAATTGTCGAGCGGATATAAATCTACTGATGGATGGTGGTTGTCCCGGTCTGGTGTGAACTGCCCTCGATTGAAGAGGGGAACATCCTACCCTGAGATGTCCTTACTTGCCGGCATTAATGCCCGTTGGCGCTGCCCTGCTCCGGTTGGAGGAAGAAGCATTCAAAAAGCGCCCCAAAGAGCACACTTCAATATGAGAGTAGAAGTGGTTTTGGAAGGTACACAGGCTAGTAGGGAAAATGTTGATGCAGATGTTGAGGGTTAACTTTCCTGGGAATTGATATTGGATTATGAAGATGTTTGAGATTTTTGGCCAAAGTTTAGCTTCAAAATTGGGGCTGCAAATTTTCTTTCAAAATTCTATATTTCTGAGCTCTAATTACATTCTTGTTGATCAATTTTTTTCTTTTTAATAAAAAGTAGTTGTAAAGGAAGGCTGATCTAGAAGATGAACTTTATATGAAGGCACCATGACTTTACAAGAGGAATATTATAATCAAATTGATAAAGAAGATGGAAGCATGAAGAAAAATGGTGACAGTGAAACACTAAATGGACCATTGAAATTAAACAGTTTGCTTAAGAGATGAAAAAGTAAATTTGTGGCGGTTAATATGTAATTTAGAGCATTTGATTCATGTTTGGAATCTGTGGATGTATTTAAGATGTTAAACTACACTGATGCAATCAAAACTGTTATATGAAGTCGCATATATTAATGTCTATTTTATGTCATCAAGAAGACATTAAATTACACTTAATGTCATGTATTTTGTTGTTTTACAAGTCAAAATCCAAATAAGTTGATTTAGAAATTCATAATATGTCTTTTATAATCAAATTATTAAAGAGGAAGTCTTAAAAGTAGGTAATTAACAAATAAAGATTTTAGTTATATCATGTAATAGTAACTTAAATATTTGAAATATATTTAATGAATTTGATAATAATAGTTTACTACTAACATACACAGTACAATGGTGTTATTTAATGAAAATGAAATATTAACTAAAATTGAATGGTGAACTAGTACTCAAAAGGGTACAAGTAAACATAACATAATCGGAGTAGACAATAAATGTAAACATAAACAAATAACACTGGTTATAAATAGACAGTAATTGTCAACATAATCAACATTTAATACAAAGATCTTGGGTATGAAAAGAAAAATTACATCAACTTAATGGTCAAAAACAATAACAAAAGCACCATGTTGAATGACAACAAACCATGAAAGTGAAAGAATAATAAAATTGAAAAAATAAAGTCTTACAACAATCATTGAAGGAGAGATTAAACACAATTGCTAGTTTACTATGAAACTAAAAACTACGGACTGAGATGAGATTCTTGCATGACTTCTTATTGTGTCCACCTTTTCTACACCGTGAACACCATTGGCGGGAAGAAAATCCCCAGTTGAAGAAGATGTATGCTTCTTAGGTCTACCATGTTGGCATGTGAGACATGTAGATGGCTTTCATATTTTAGATGTGGATTGTTGATTATGGCATTGTCTAAAATCAATGAGGTGTGAATGGTCAAAATCAACCCTGAAAAGAAGAACACAAAATATCAGATAAGTATAGACACTAAATAGTCCTTAAATAGTCCATAAACAAGTAGAGAAAGGCATTAAAATAAAATTAAAGGGAGTATATAAAATTCAGAATGATCACAACATGTCACTTGTAAAATCACTAATCTGGAACATATGAGTTATGACTTCCAGAAAGTATCACTCCACAAACAGCCTAAATGCATTCATCATCAACACAAACAACATGCAACTACATGAGTATGATGGAAGTTAGACAACTTCAAAATCAGGAACAACACACAAAAAATTCAAGCAAGAGTCTAAATCAAAACTGAGAGCTTGACTTGAAGAAGACAAAGTTAAAAGGTGTTGAAATGAATCATTAAGTTGTCTTCTTATTTAATCTTCACTGGAAGAGGAATGTATGTCTTCTGAGTTCATCAAATCATGTTCTTTTGTGCACATCGATGTAATGTAAGCAGAACTTTATATCATATTGTTTAGCTAAATTCCAAATTGCAGGATAAATCAATCCACATCCTTAGTTTGATCTGTCTAACCAAAAATCATGCAAAAACCGAAAAAGTATCGATTTCCATACCATTGGTTAGGGGTGGGCAATTCGGTTTACGGTTCGGTTTTCTTCGGTTTCGGTTCGGTTTCGGTTTATTTGGGTTGGGAGAATTTGTACCAAACTAAAACCATTTGTGTTTCGGTTTGGTTTCGGTTCGGTTCGGTTTGAAATTCGGTTTACCAAAGTAAAAAATACGGAGTATTATGTTTAATTTAGTTTGGTTTGATTTGTTTGCTTATGTTTATTATTTTATTTGATCAAGTTCTATATTTTAGAATTAGAAAATGAAAGTAGTAGTCCATCTCATCTTTTTTAATTTATTGATTATTTAAATAAAATGTAAAAGGAAATAAAAGATAGAAAAATAAATAATAAAATATTATAAATTAAAACTTCTTACACCTTTTTTATCACTACAAAAAATTCACTTCTTACAAAAAATTAGATAGTTGATTAGCATTTGTAATATCAGATAAAATATTCAAAAAACCTAAAAGAGTCGGTGGTACAAATGTTGCAACATTCACAATTTTATTCAAATGAATCATGTAAAAATATAAATGCAATTTGTTATTGTTATCGCCACACATAATAAATACTCCGTACAAATATGTCGTATTTACTAACTTTGTCATAATGAATGTATGAAATGTGTAAAAATTAAAATGATACGAGTATATGCTTAAATATGTATATTCATGTCTAAATTATTTATTTATATCGTAAATATGAAGAGTGAAGATAAATGCAAAGTACATATATATATATATATATATGTTGTTTGGTGTTCAGTTCGGTTTACGGTTTTTCCGTTTTAAACAAAACCAAACCAAAGTGCCAAACCATTCGGTTTGAGCAAATGTTTACCAAACGGTTTACTTAATTAAGTAAACCCAAACCAAACCAAATCAAACCACCAATGTTAATAGAGATATTACCCGAAATAGGGCTAAAAGAGTTTGAAAATTCCAAAATAGGACTGTCATGTTTTTATTCCCAAAATAGGACTAATTACTGCCATGTTTTGGCAGTATCAAACTTCAAACATGACAGTATTTTCCAAACTTGGCAGTAATTACTCTTATTTTGGGAATAAAAAACATGACAGTCCTATTTTGGAATTTTCAAACTTTTATAGTCCTATTTCGGGAACTTTCCCATGTTAATAATATATGATTTTTTTTAGTTTCTTTAGTTCGGTTCGGTTTTGTTCGGTTTTTATCGGTTTCGGTTTGGTTTGGTTCGGTTTAATACGTTTTGAAAGAAATAGTATCAAACTCAAACCAAATTGCATATGGTCCGGTTTCGGTTCGGTTTAGTTCGGTTTGGTACAGTTCGGTTCGGTTAAACCAAACCGTTATGCCCACCCCTACCATTGGTCACAAATTCACACGAAACTGGTTTTTTCAAATCACTCATACTTCCAAGTTCAGACAATTTTATTGTAGCGTTTTCAAAAGTTTTCCAAGAGAGCAGAAAATCCAAACTAAATTAGTTAACCAACTTAGCAATTAATAAGATAAAGGATGAAGAGTGAAAAAATGAAAGTCAGGGGAGAAAGAAACAAATAAACTAAACTACTTTAAGAAACTAATTTGAATGAATTATTGGCTTTTTGTGTGAACCGATGGCGTGCGTGCGTGAAAACATATTTTTTAGCTACGAAAAGGATTAACATATTCTCTCATCAGTTAATTCAAAATTAATTGAAGCAAAACTTCATCTTAACCTTGTCTACATGAATTTGAAATGGCTAAATCTAAAGCCACTAGCAGAAACTCAAACAAGAATAAGACTGTGACAACAATTGCCCAAAATTATTCAAAATTCCAACTCACATTCGATGCAAAAGGGGGAGTAAGTTCCTTAATTCAATGGCAAAGTTGATTCCCTTTTCGATAGAGGACTTAAGCTCAGGCTTCAGTTTCTCATGTCCTTTCTTCTCGAAGTCAGACATGGAACCCAACCTTGAGACTTCTTCCACACCTTTTTTTCAAGTCTCACCTTGGATGCAAAAAAGGAAGCTTAGTAATGGTTAATTGCACAAAAGAACATTCAACAACATCAGGCACTCCGTTCAATCCTTTCAAGCAAGCATCTGCAAATATGGCCCCAACATATACCATCGAGAGTGTGGCTGAACTCCAGCCTTACCTTCAATTCCGCAACTTCCGTACCTCCCTCTTATGTTCTTTTTGTAAGTGCAACAATTACATCATCAAATAAGTGGGTTTCAGTGTAGATTGAGAAAACATATATATTGAATCAACAAATAAGTTAAGAACATAGATTAAAAACTCACGGATCCGAGTTGCGCGATGTGACGAGAAATAAAAATGCAATGCGGAAGGGGATCCGATTTTGTAACACGATGGGTTCCCATTCAGACGAAGAGCGGAAGAAGAAGACATGGTCGCTGCGGAAGAGAGTCGTCGTTGAGGAAAGTAATCGTCTTTAATACGCAGGGTAAAGTGAAGGGTAAAAAGGGGAAAAAAAATTAGGTTTTCTAATATATAACTAAATACTATCCTCCGTCTCTTTTTAATCGCAACATGTTTAATTTTACACTATTCACATGTTCTACTTTGACTACATTTTATATTATTATTTTATGAAAATTATTTTTTTTGAAAAGTATTGTTTAATTCATCTCATTACAAATTTTCAAAATCTAATTTTTAAATATTTTTTACTAATAAAGATTAAGATATAATTACGGTCAAAGACGTGCGTTGACAAGTGTGAAATGTTGACCGTTGCAACTAAAAAAGAACGGGGAAGTAAGTCTTAGGGATGAAAAAAACTAAGTCCTAATTTTATAAACTTTATGGGTATGTTTGGTTCAAGGAATGTCAGATAACCATGGGAATGTTAGATTACTGGGTATGTTAGATAGATGGGAATGTGATTAATGTATAGCCTATTTGTGTTTGGTTACGATTAAGGAATGTCACATTAAGTTGTTTGGTTGAATGATATCTTTTATTGCATATTTGGTGAATTACTTGAATGTCCTTTATATATTTGTCTCTTAACACATTAAACTTATCAATTATTAGAAAATATATTTCATGTTTTAATTTTTTTTCTCAATTTTCAATTGTAGTTCATGTTTCAAATAAATATACTTTAAGTTTTTATATGTAGCACTTCTTGAATTAATTTTTAGACATGAATTAGAAAAATGTACCCGACCCGACCCGTTACCCGGGCGGGTAGACCGCCCCGAACCGGTACTGGTCAACAGCCGTTCCGGTCCCGGGCTTCATTCCCAAAAAGCCAAGCCCATCCGGGCCCGACCCGGAATCGGACTGGGCTCGGTCCACGTCTAGATATTTCGATTAATGAAGCATAGGTTTTTTTTGGAAGAAAATTAATAAGCCATCAGGAATCTTACATAACCTAAGGCATTGGTGGGTTTGACATGCCTGGTAATGTGATCACCTTTTCCACTTTTGGGAATGTAACATTCCCAAATGAAAAAATCAAAACCGCGAACCAAACACATGTATCTCACATTTCGGGCATGAGATTCCGCCATGCATAAGATATCACCTTGAACCAAACACTCCCTGTATGTTTTGGTCTTATCAACAACAATTTTCTCTTCGAAATTCTAATAAAATCCTCCCAACTGTCCTGACTAAACCGCCAATAACCCCAGTGCTCGAATTTCTCCGGCACCAGCAGAGTATCTCCGTGAGCCACCTGATATATATAAGCAACAAATTCAAATGCAGAGCATCTAACTCCAAGACAAATTTGTGGTTTTGCTTAGCTGAGAAACCCTAGTTCAATGGAGGAAGCAGCTGACGGAAACGAGCCCTCAGCCTTGACGCCGGAGACGAAGGTGGAGGAGACAGACGACGACGGTCCTGTTATTGGTCCCGGACCAGCTCCTCGTGCTCGTCCCAAGAGACCCCTTCAATTCGAGCAGGCATATCTTGATTCTCTCCCATGTGCAAACTTGTAAGTACCATATCACAGAATGAGCTATGTGTTCGGAGAATCGTTTAGGGTTTCTAAAGTTTTATTCACAACAATGCCAATTATGAATATAAATGGCTGAAAAATCATGATTTGGAGTTGCTCACTTCTTGAACGTGATTTTAATAACCCAGTATATACCTCCGCACACTTGATTAGGCTCTTCCTCCAGGGTCCATACAAGCAGCAGTTTTCAGTCAGAGTATCTAATAAATTGCCTTCATTTGTTTTGACTGTCCTTTTAAAATGACGTTCATTGTCTGGTTAATGTTTGTGTCTTTTAATTGTGTATCTATCTATCCACTTTGATATTGTCTCCTTGTTCTGCCTCACTGAATAATAACCACCAGCCTCCCTGAAGTTAATTCTGCAGAGGTTAGTATGAGTCAGCAGAGACACTCATCACATTAATGCTTAATTACATATGCAAGTTTATGGGGGTGTTTGGATCTGATTCTCAAAACTGATTCTGCTCCTTCATGGAGCAGAAGCAGAAGCTAGAGTGTTTGGGTGAAATTCCAGAAGCACTTCTGGAGCTCTAATTTACTCTCAGAATCAGTTTTTTTAGAAGCTGGGGGGTACCAGCTTCTGAAAACTGATTCTGATTCTGCTTCTGCTTTTAAAAAAGAAGCAGAAGCAGAATCAGTTCCAAACACCCCCTATATTCATAAAAGATATTTCTTTTAAGGAGTCTTGTACCCCTTTATATTAAAGATGCCATTAATTTCACTATAGAAGTAACTTCTAAATCACCCTCAATTGTTTTCAGGTATGAGAAAAGCTACATGCATCGAGATGTGGTTACACATGTTGTTGTGTCAGCAGCAGATTTTTTTGTCAGTGGGAGTGCTGATGGTAAGACCAACTTCATGTTGTGAAGTAGTACCTATTAATAGAGGCTGTTTACCTCTTTATTGAGTATTATATGAGCCAATAAAAACGTGGCTAGGTGACTATGATGCTTACCTGATTCCTCTGTATGTTCTTTTTATATTGCGAGAGATGGTACAATAGTTTCCTATTTTGTTGAGTGGGATTAGTATTTTCTTCAGGGTTCATTTTAATACTTCAATATCTTCAGGTCACTTAAAGTTTTGGAAGAAAAAGCCTTCTGGTGTTGAATTTGCAAAACACTTTAGATCTCATCTTGGTCCAATTGAAGGCCTTGCTGTAAGTTTCTCTATGTTGTTTGTGTCCCCCCTCCTGCGTGGTATACAAGTATATTTTGTGTAGCACTGAAGATATTGGTTGCTCCTTTCCGATGTATTAAAAAAAGAAGATATTGGTTGCGACATTAGGCATGAAATTGTCAATTATTTCCCCCGATTAAATTCACATCAGTACACTTCATTTTTAATATTGTTTTGGTTATTGGGTCTGGTGGATGGTTGAATTTGTTTATTTTTTGCTAGTGTATTACATCATCTAGACCCTTTTGATGCTCTCCAAAGTCACCTTGAGCTGCCCTCAACTCTCTAGGGTCCAACTGAAATAAAAAGAATGACATCGATGATGATGATACTAATAACAATACTAGTAATAATAATAACAATGATGATGTTGATAATATTACTCCATGTGTCCCATAATGTAAGATACACGTGGGTTAGGTGCGGGTTTTAAGAAAATAAAGGAAGAAGTGGTTGTTTTGTAATTGTAACCTCCAAAAAGTACATGCCAAAAAAACCTCCAAAAAGTAAGAAAAAGTTAGATCAGTCCACGTAATGTAAAGGGTGAAATGAAAGTTTGAGGATAAAGTGGGAAAATAAAAAAGTTTAGGGAAGTGTTCATATTTTTTGCACAACTCAAAAAGAAAAATGTATCTTACAAAATGGGACGGAGGAGTAAATAATAATAATAAATATAATAATAAAAATAGAAATACTACCTCCGTCCCATTCAAAGGTTCCCATGGCAAAATATCACAATTATTTGTATAATCATTAAATATGGTAATTCGAATATATTTTGAGAAATAATTTTGATGGGTATATAATGTAATGGGTTATTGATGATAACTGTGATGTTATAGATGCATTATTTTTAGTATTTGATGATTAAATTGTTTTTTGAGAGTGTTAATTGTTTTCTAAAATAGAATATAAGAGCCTTTGAATGGGATGGATGAATGGGATGGAGGGAGTAATATTGATAATAATAAAGGTTGCAAACTTGCAACTTGTCTATCGATGAACATGACATGAAGTTTAAATGTTTGATTTAGTTACTAGTTTTCTACAAAAGCATTTCGACTTTCATTGTCTGTAATGGGAAAAAGTGTACATACTAAGACTCATGCTCATTCCCTGAATTTCAATTCATGTAAAATTAGTTATTTGCATCTGTGTTAAGAGTGCTAGTCAGGCTACAACCTTGGCTTGTGATTTGTATATAGGTAAGCACTGATGGAATGCTCTGTTGTACGATTTCGAATGACCGATCTGTAAAGATATATGATGTTGTCAACTATGACATGATGGCCATGATACACCTTACCTTTGTACCTGGTTCTGTTGAGTGGATTTACAAACAGGGGGATGCCAAAGCCAAATTGGCTGTTAGTGACCGTAACTCTTCTTTTGTTCACATATATGATGCACGAGCTGGTTCAAATGAGCCTATCCAATCTAGAGAGGTATTTGCAGTTTGCACTTGAAGTACTAAATTTTGTAATGCTTCCTGTGTCCCAAATTATACTCCCCATTTACTTTTGGCATACAAATTAAGACAAAAATAGACGTGGGTTGACAAGTGAAGTGTGGTGGGACCCTTCCCTGGACCCTCTCCTTGAGACGACACCAATGTGACATTATAGATGTGGGTTGAGATTTATTTAGACATGAAAGATACAGCTGTAACCAAGGTTTAAAAAGGCGAGTTCAGGTATCAAGGCGGTTTGTTCCTAAGAGGTGAGGCGTGAGCTTTGAGGCGTAAGCCTCAAAATATATAGACATATAGAACTTAAAATAGTTAAACTAATAACAAACAACTAAAGAAGTAAAGGATATATCCATAATTATAATTCCAAGAAGTGTGAAACACAAACACATATGAGCTAATACCAGTAAGTCATTAGAATTCAAACACACAAACAGACACATCACACACAAACAGACATATCACATGATTCACACACATAAACATCACACACAAACTGAAAGATGAATAGAAAGCACGTTAGGGACTTAGGGTTTAAAAGAATAAAAGACTTGTTAGGGTTTAAATAAAATAAGACTTGCTAGGGTTTAGTGTGGCCACATGTTTAATTAATGGACTTCTATTTAATTGGGCAGAGGAAGTGTTACCTTTTTTATTCTATAATATCACTTTGAAAACATGGTTTGATAATTTAATTTTCTATGTGTTCAGATCCATGTGGCCCCAGTTAAAGTCATGAAGTACAATCACAACTTTGATACTGTGATATCTGCTGATGAAAAAGGAATCATTGAATACTGGAATCCTAGTACACTCCAGTTTCCTGAAGAAGTGTATGTGTGTTGGTGTATTGTACTCCCTCCGTCCCACAAAACTTTGGGACAACTTTCCTGATTTAGTCATCCCAAAAAAATTTGTCATTTCATTTAAAGTAATAAATGTGGTTAAATTTATTTCTCTCTCCTCTGCACAAATCTCAACCACACAGTTTTTAAATTATCATTCCACATGCAAGTCACTTTGGCCAAGTTTTGTGGGACGGAGGGATTATGTTTACTTGATTGTATACTATTGTCTTTGAATCATTGGTCATCAAAAGCTCTACGCTTCAGTCCTTTCTTCTCTCTTTGGATGTGTATTATTTGTGTCTATCTTCTTAACCCAAATTATTTCGCTGTTCTCTCGGCAAAACATTAGGATTTGGACAAATCCTATATCCAGAGTATTTCGAACAGTTTTCTAATCTAATACAGAGTATTTATTTTATTCCTCTTTTTGAAACATCTCTCCGGTTGCACATATCTATGAGTTTTTATTATTTTTTAATCACCTTGTCTGCTATTGTCCTTACTGAAAATACTTAATATTGTGCACAGTGTGAACTTTAAATTAAAAAGTGATACCAATCTTTACGAATTTGTGAAGTGCAAGACTACTATATCTTCCATTGAGGTAATATATATGAACCTATACTCCATTCATTCCTCTTTATCTGTCTATTTAATAATTATATGGAGCATTAATTACTCTTTCTTGTCCACTTCGTGCGTTTTCAATAAAAGTTGGCAAATGCTCCCCGGGATTTGCCCCACTGATTTTTGTCGTTTGCCTTCCGGGTTAAAAAAAAACTTTTCGTGTCCACTGAGTAAGTATACATGAACCTATACATATCCCCTCAACAACAACAATAGCATTCAAGTCTTAGGTGCTGTTCTGTTCGTCTTATTCTTATTACTTATTGCTTATTCTTATTTTATTTAGATCAGATCAGATCAGAAAAATTCAGATCAGATCAGATCAGAAAAATTCAGATCAGATCAGATCAGAAAGATTCAGATCAGATCAGATCAGAAAGATTCAGATCAGATAAAAAAGATTCAGATCAGATCAGACCAGATCAGAAACATTCAGATCAGATCAGAAACATTCAGATCAGATCAGATCAGAAAAGTTCAAACATGATTTATCATTTTTATTATTATATTAAATATTAATTATTATTATTAATATTGTTATTACTATTATGATTATTATTATATAATTATTATTATTATTAATATTAATAATAATATGATAAAAAAAGATACTCCCTCCGTCCCAATTTGTAAGATACATTACGGTTTACGATGTTTGACTGACGATAAAGCAAATTGATCCCTGTCAACACTCAAATTATTTTTAGAAAATAAAATTTACATATTCAGAAACTACATTAAAACCGCTACAAAACCTGCAAAAAATAATTCAAATTTCATAAACTTTTGATATATAAAATACAAGATTAAAAGTGATTTGTGTTGACCAAGTGAATAGTAAATGTATCATACAATTTGGGACTGAGGGAGTATTAATATTAGTTATAATATTTTAATATAATAATAGTAATATAAATGCAATTGTTAAGAAGACTATTATTATTATTATTACAATATTATAATAATAATAATATGATTAATATTATTATAATATTATATTATAATTATATGTAATTATAATTATAATTACAATTATAATTCTTATAATTATAATTATAATCAATTGTAATTATTATAATTATATCTATAATTAATTATAAATATAATTGTAATTAATTATAATTATAGTAATTATAATTATAATTATAATTACAATCATAATTATAATTATGATTATAATTATAATTATAATATAATATTATAATAATATAATACTAATTATAATAATAATCATATTATTATTATATTACTGTAATAATAATATTATTATATTATTGTAATAATAATATTAATATAATAATGTCGTTATAATAATATTAATTGTATTTATATTACTATTATTAAATTATAATATTATAATTAATGTTAATATAATTATAATTATTTTTAATTATAATTATAATAATTATAATTATACTTATAATTATATTATAATTATAATTTATGATTATAATTATTATTTTTATTATAATTATTAATATTATTATTATTATTATTACTATTGTAATTATTTTACGGAGTAATTATAATAATATTGATAACTATAGTTACAATTATAGAGATAAATATTGTAATTATAATTACAATTATAATTATAATTTTATTTAAATTATATTTGTAATTGCAATTATAATAATTATAATTATAATTATAATTATAATCATAGAAATTTTCGAATCAGATCAGATCAGAAGGATTCAGATCAGATCAGAAACATTCAGATCAGATCAGACCAGATCAGAAACATTCAGATCAGATCAGACCAGATCAGAAACATTCAGATCAGATCAGAAAGATTCAGATCAGATCAGATCAGATCAGAAAGATTCAGATCAGATCAGATCAGATCAGACAGATTCAGATCAGATCAGATCAGATCAGAAAAATTCAGATCAGATCAGATCAGAACTTAAAAAATTCAGATCAGAAACATTCAGATCAGGCGAAGAGAACAGCTTCTTAGTCCCAAAAGATTTTGGGGTCGGCTAACACGAATCAATACATGATATCGGAGCCCAAAGGAAAAGAAAGATAAGAAAGATTCAAAATTAAGGTATGATAAAAAGATAAGATAAAGGTAAATGTAAGATAAAGATAAAAATGATAAGATAAAAATGATAAAAAGAATATATATAACATAAAAAAGGATAAAAGGATAAAGAACATAAGAAAAATAAAGAAGATAAAAGGATAAACTAGAGAATTAAAAGAGAGTAGGAGTACGTTGGGATACATGAAAAGAGAATTACAAACGTATTGTATTCTTAATTGTGTTGTGAGTTTTGAAACGGGTACTTCTGATAAGACCATATATGTCGGAACTATTTTTTAAAAATTTATGTTTCTTTCGGAATAGGTATGCTTTAGTCACTTATATAAAGTGGAAATATATTTAGGTCCTGGGGGAGTAATATCATTTCATTTTTTACCATTTATTCTAAACGTGACTTTCAGACATCGCAATTACATTTGTTTATCATTAAATTTTTATTAATTTCTATCAGAAATTGTTAATAAATTCTTAATGGATTCACTTGGGAAAATGCAATGTATAATAACAGTGAGGTTACTTTCGTGCTATATCTTACCATCTCTTATCTTTTGTTTTCAGGTTAGCCCAGATGGTAAGCAATTTTCCATTACTTCTCCTGATCGTAGGATCCGCGTGTTTTGGTTTAGAACTGGTAAATTAAGACGTGTCTATGATGAATCTCTTGAGGTAGAATTCATCCACTTTAAAGCTTCATTCTGTAAATGTATTATAGTATGTATTAGCCACTATACTAAACATATTGTGTCTTCTAGGTGGCACAAGATCTTCAAAGAAGTGATGTACCTTTGTACCGACTGGATGCTATTGATTTTGGACGAAGAATGGCCATAGAAAGAGAGTTTGAGAAAACTGAAAATGTGCCACAGCCAAATGCTGTCTTTGATGAAAGTTCAAACTTTATTATATATGCAACACTATTAGGAATCAAAGTAAGATGCAGACATAGTGAAATCAGTGCAGTGTTTGTCAATTGGATCTATTCATGTAGTTTATTTAAATCTCACCACTATCTTCAAATGTGTCAGATTGTAAATATGCATACCAATAAGGTTGCCCGGATTCTTGGCAAGGTCGAGAGCAATGATAGATTTTTAAGAATTGCTTTGTATCGAGGTGATAGAAGCAACAAAAAAATCAGAAAACTCCCTGTAGCAGCAAATGCTAATGAAAGCAAGGAGCCTTTGATGGACCCCACACTCCTCTGCTGTGCTTTCAAGAAACATAGGATCTATTTGTTCAGGTATTATAATATCCACGATGCAGTATAATTGGGTTTATTCATTTGTGATTTCGTTTGTAATACTATTATGATAAACATCTGCTATTCACAGTCGGAGAGAGCCTGAAGAACCTGAAGATCCAAGCAAAGGAAGAGACGTGTTTAATGAAAAGCCTCCTCCTGATGAACTTTTGGCTGTATCAGACATTGGAAAGGCTGTCACAACATCTCTCCCAGATAGTGTGGTGTGTAAATATTTCTTTATTCCTGTTTTGCACTTCCATTTTTTCCCCTTACTGCGCATAAGAGAAGTATTGATCATCATCATTATTATCAACACCACCTTAATCCTAACTGCTTTGGGGGTCAATTTCCTGATAAAGTGCCAATTGTTTGTCTTGGACAATCTCAGTCTTCATTCTTCACAGTATAATTTTTTCTTAATACTGCAGAATGAAAAAGTTTTATGACGGATTGCCCTTCATGTGGCAACCTTTAAAAAGAGTTGATAATGATATCAATTTTTTAATTTGTTATTATCATAGTGTCTTTTGACATGCATAGTTGTGTGAGAAATATGTTACGGACCAATTCTATGGCCGAACATATGAACGAAGAAAGCATAGGGGGGCCGAGAAGATTAATGACCAACGTGGCTAAGAGAAAAGAAATAAGAAGGCAGTTAGAGTCAGATTAATATTAGTATTTAATTACTCCTACTTGAATTAGTATTCATTTATTTAAGTTATATTAGAATAGCAACTTAGTTTCCTAATTGTTTTAGGAAACCCTTTAGCAACTTAGTTTCCTATTTGTTTTAGGAACTTCATGGATCCAAATTCTTTACCAAACTTGACTTGCGTTCGGGCTACCATCAGATCCGCATGGCAGAAGAGGATATTGAAAAGACGGCTTTCCGAACTCATCACGGTCACTTTGAATTCTTAGTCATGCCATTTGGACTCACCAACGCACCATCAACGTTTCAAAGCTTAATGAACGACATCTTTGCCCCATACCTTCGCAAATTTGTCCTCGTTTTCTTTGATGACATACTCATTTATAGTAAGTCATGGGTAGAACATGTTTATCATGTCCGCGTGGTACTGGAGACCTTGCGCACTCATGGTCTGTCCATAAAAAAATCCAAATGCAGTTTTGGGGCACCACAAGTCCAATATCTCGGTCATATCATCCATAGCAAAGGCGTTGAGGTGGATCCAACCAAAATTCAGGCTATCATGGAATGGCCGACACCCCAATCAGTTACGGCTTTACGCGGTTTTTTGGGCCTGGCAGGTTATTACCGCAAATTTATTCATCATTATGGTGACATTGCCGGACCACTTACACAATTACTGAAGAAGAGTGCCTTCTCCTGGACAGATACAGCCGAACAAGCATTCAACGAGCTCAAATTGCGCCTTTCATCAGCCCCGGTTCTCCAATTACCTAACTTTGACAAAGAATTTCTCATAGAATGTGATGCATCGGGATCTGGCTTTGGGGCCGTATTACAACAAGAAGGCCATCCCATCGCATATTTTAGTCGCAAAATTGCTGCCCGCCATGTTAAGCTTGCAGCTTATGAACGAGAGCTGATCGGGTTAGCCAAAGCAGTCACCCATTGGCGACCCTATTTATGGGGATCTGAATTCCTTATTCGAACTGATCATTCAAGCTTGAAACATTTACTGGATCAGCGACTTACTACGTCTCCGCAGCAACATTGGCTAAGCAAATTAATGGGCTTTAATTTCCGAGTCGAATATAAACCAGGACGCTTCAACACTGTCGCGGATGCTTTGTCTCGACAACATGAAGAGGTTATGCAACTGGCAGCACTCACAATTCCTTTCAATACTCTCCTCAGTGAAATCCGGTCTGAACAAGCTGTTTCCCCAACTATGAAAACGATTCGTCAGGAAATCCAGGAGGGAAAACGAGGGCCAGATTGGGAACTCCGAGACGGCTTAATTTATCACCGCTTCAAACTCTATCTGTTAGATACATTTGAAGTAGTTCAGACATTGCTCTCGGTATTTCATAACATGGCTCATGAAGGTGTTGAAAAAACTCTTCAACGACTACGACGGGAGTTTTATTGGACTGGTATGAAGACCACGGTAACCAACTTTGTCCGGGATTGCCAGACATGTCAAAAGCAAAAATGGTTAACATTACAACCGGCTGGCTTATTGCAACCTTTGCCCATTCCACATCACATTTGGGCAGATATTTCCATGGATTTTATTGAGAGCTTACCCAAGGTCCGGAGTAAATCTGTCATTCTGGTTGTTGTTGACAGACTCTCTAAAGCCGCTCATTTTATCCCTTTAGCTCACCCATATACGGCAGTTTCCGTGGCTAGCATATTCTTTTCTGAAATTTTCCGTCTTCATGGGCTACCGGAATCCATTGTCTCTGATCGTGACAAAATTTTTATGAGCACTTTCTGGCGCGAGTTATTTCGGCTATCTGGTACCAAACTTGTTTATTCTTCCGCCTACCACCCACAAACAGATGGTCAAACAGAGGTGGTTAACCGCACGGTAGGGGTATTTTTACGTTGTATCACGAGTGATTATCCCAAGGAATGGGTTCGTTGGCTGCCTTGGGTGGAGTATTGTTACAATACATCCTACCATTCATCTCTAGGGGACACGCCATTTCGCATGGTTTATGGCAGGGAACCACCGCGGATGCTCTCCTATATCCCTGGAACAGCCAAAGTGGAAGGCGTTGATCGAGAGTTAATTGATCGGGACGATCTTCTCAAGCGCGCTCGTGACAGATTGGCTCAGGCACAACAGAGAATGAAAAGTCAGTTTGATAAAGGCCACCGCGACCTCTCTTTTGAACCAGGGACTTGGGTTTGGCTCCGTTTACAGCCATATCGTCAGGTCACAGTAGGACGGGGCAATTCCAAACTGTTGCAAAAATATTTTGGTCCATTTCAGGTCCTGGAACGCATTGGCCAGACTGCTTACAAGCTGCAATTGCCCGCAGATGCTCGTATACATAATGTTTTTCACGTATCCCTTCTCAAGCCACATCAAGGACCTTCTCCCGCATCAATGGGCAGTCTTCCTCCAGCACCTCGCAATCTGGAAACCGCAATTCCCAAGGCAGTTCTTCGCAGCAGGTTTTTAAATGGCAGCTGGGAGCTTTTAGTTCAATGGCAGGGGCAGCAAGTAGATGAGGCCACATGGGAACCACTCGATTCCTTCCAGAAGAGATACCCTGAGTTCAAGCTTGAGGACAAGCTCTTGGTCCAGGGGGGGAGTGATGTTACGGACCAATTCTATGGCCGAACATATGAACGAAGAAAGCATAGGGGGGCCGAGAAGATTAATGACCAACGTGGCTAAGAGAAAAGAAATAAGAAGGCAGTTAGAGTCAGATTAATATTAGTATTTAATTACTCCTACTTGAATTAGTATTCATTTATTTAAGTTATATTAGAATAGCAACTTAGTTTCCTAATTGTTTTAGGAAACCCTTTAGCAACTTAGTTTCCTATTTGTTTTAGGAAACCCTTTATCTATTTAAGGGGATCCCAGCCACTTTAATAAAGAGCTTTTTGGTTAATTAATCTTGAGATCTCTTGACTAGGTCGGAGATCGATAATTATCTATTAAGCCTCTATTTCAGTTCATCTATTCCTCATCAATTAAAAATAGCTCCAGGAATATCATCTTTTACCGGTGGTAAATCCCGTTCACGTCCTTGGACGAGATCTCTAACTCACGCACTTAACAAAATACCATGAGACTATGATGGGTTGAGATAGTTGCTGTGGTTTTCTCCCATTACCAAAGTGATATAAAACCAACATGCACTGATGCACATCATGGAACATGACTAAAAGAGAAGTATGATATTGAGCTAAAAGTGAACTGAATAAACATAATTTATCTGTATCTTAGTGGGGTATCTTTTACTGCATTCTTTATCTGTTATTTGAGGAATACATGGTTAACTACTTACAACCTATCTTACCCACACATAGCTCGACCATTTTGAAAAGCCAAGTATTATCTGCAGTGGGAAGAAATTCAGATATCTGTTTAGTCAAGTGTATCGGATTTCTCTGACCAACGTTTTGTTATAGTGATTTGACCTCCTTTTGCCTTTCTGTATGACTGTATTCATTCAAATTTGTTGATAGATCTATTCATCTTCTAGATAGTCATATTTGAAGTCTGATTTTTACCTCCGAAAAGAGTCACATCTAAATAAAAGGAGCTAATTTTTATGGAAATTCTTGTAACTTTTCCAAAATAGGACTACTATGTTTTTATTCCTTACATAGGAGTAATTGATGTCAAAATGTGGTAGTATTTTCCAAGCTTTACAACAATTACTCCTATTTGGGAAATAAACATATAGTACTCATGTTTCGGAATTTCAAAACATTTTTACTCCTATTTCGGAATTTTTCTCTTCAGAAAACTTTAAAATTACTATTTACCGAAGTTGTGCCTTTCCAAAATTTAAACAGGTGTGCCTCGATGAAACATGACTCTATTGGACAGAGGGAGTTTATTTTGTAACAGCCTCTAAGGCGTGTTTTCAATTTCCAGTTTATTATGTTTTTTGCTTCATGGTTGCTTTATTCCCTTATGTGATAAACTTTAGTAATAATTGATCTCTCTATTTCATTTTTTGCTTTATATTCCTTTTGTTGGGCGTTAGATCTTGCACACTACAATGGGTGACATTCATATGAAACTATACCCTGAAGAGTGTCCGAAGACTGTGGAGAACTTCACAACACATTGCAGGAATGGGTATTATGACAATTTGATATTTCATCGGGTCATCAGAAACTTTATGGTACAAACTGGAGATCCACTAGGAGATGGCACTGGTGGGCAGTCTATTTGGGGTAGAGAGTTTGAAGATGAGCTTCACAAAAGGTGGGTCTCTATGCGAGATACATGCCCATTCCCACAATTTATGTGTGTGATATCCGATGTTTGGAACACTACAGTTGCATCTTATAGTCTGCTTTGTAAGGCTTAACATGGGTGGTTACTGTGGAGGTTGAATTTTGTCATTAAGATGGCTGAATGGGTGGTATAATATTTTCTCAGTTCCTTCAAATCTAAATTTGGCAAGTTCTATATCATCTCTTTCCTACCACCGTCACATAAATATCTTTTCTACTTTTCATCAAAATATCCTACTAATACTACCCCTACTATTTCCATCATAAACTCCATCTATACCGTATTTGAAGAAACTGTAAAATTAGAGGGAGTACATCTCTATGTAAGTTCAATAGAACAAATTTTAAATATAATGCAAAATTCATCCGGAAAAAAATTAAATTTTGAATTACTTGTTTAATGGCAAGGTGATTCAGTCAACCTAGTGATTTAGTTTGTGTCTTTCTTTCCTCTTTTTACCAGTAGAAGCTTATTTAAATTTGGGTTTTGGTGCCTGCAGTTTGAGACATGATAGGCCATTCACAATCTCAATGGCAAATGCTGGACCAAACACCAATGGATCTCAATTTTTCATCACTACTGTTGCCACCCCATGGCTTGACAATAAGCACACAGTTTTTGGCAGGGTCGTGAAAGGAATGGATGTTGTTCAGGTAAACATTACTGGCCAATTAATTTTCCCATTTTTTTCTGATTTTTGTTATAAAAAACAATAGGCAGTAAACTATCAACCCAATGAAGAAAAATGGATAGTAGCTCTTATGTGCTTAGCATATTGTGGTGTCTGTCAGTATGACTTACTCATTTTGCTTTTTGATATCAATCCTCCCAAAATGATACGGAGTAATAGTTATTTTGGATAGCTTTCTCATAACAGCCTTTTGTGTTTATGTTTTACAAGGCTACCTTACCTTTAGTTTGACCTCTCTTTTTTAACTAATTTATAATTTTTTATAGAGAAAAGGGGCACACAAGCCTTTGAAATACTTTGAAAAAAAAAAGAGAGCCTTTGAAATACTGGCAATTCTGCAATCAGGCCTCTGAACCTGAATTATATCCCTCAACCCATTGAAATCAGGCTATCAAGCCCTTTTTACCTATTGGTGCTGGTAATTTCTCATGAGAAAGTTATGTCCTTATCGGCACCAACAGGTAAAAAAGTTGTCACTTTATTTCAATGGATTGAGTGTATTTGCATGGTCTTCCGGTTTAGGGTCTGATTGCAGGATCGCTAATAATTTGAGGGTTTATTTGCCCCTTCTCTCTTTTTAATAACAAAAAGTAGAAAGAATAAATAAATAATAATATTATTGTATTTTCAAAACGAAACGGCAATTACAGTAAACAATGAGTTAAAAATAGGAATCATAATATACAAATATAAACAAATCCTCACTTAGTCCCAATTTATGGTTGTTCTTGCATTCGGTCAACTTAACTCTTTCAATGTTTGATTTTGTCACCTTTTATCATATTCGAATTAGGTTGTTGCGGTTTAATAAAATGTTCAGTGTAGCTTCATGAAAGAGTGATCATTGTGATCAATTATCATAAATCTAACCAAGAACCTTAAATTAGGACAGGGCTAGTAAGAATAAATGAGAAAATAACCAATGATTGTAATAATGATAATAATAGATGTTTTCTGTATTTATCTACATCATTCATAAGATAAAATAAGAGTAGTTATTAAATATGTGAAAAATGTGTTCGTGTATACATTATAGGGAAAGTCATTTTACATGTTATGAGCTACTCATAAATAGGTATTACGATAAGCCTTTCAACAAAGGCTTGTATTATATAATAGACTACACAATGCTTTTTAATTAATCAGCTGATCCTATTTGCTATCGCTAATCAACGAAACCAAATATATTCATTGAAGAGTATTGCTCATGGACATTTCACATTACGATTTATTTATAAAGCTTTATCCTTTTGCTGTTGCAGGCGATAGAGAAAGTGAAGGTGGACAAAAATGACAAGCCATATCAAGATGTAAAGATATTAAATGTGACTGTTCCGAAGTCCTGAAACTAGTTCTCTCAACTGCAGCAGTTTCGTAAGGGTTGGATACTTGGATGTTTTCCATTGTTGCCCTTGCTGAAGTGGCGCGAAACACCTGCACGAACATTGAGTGAAAAACACAACACGATGGTATGTTGGTTTTGCCCTTCAACTTAGTATTCCATGGATAATGGTCAAATAAGTCCCTTCAACTCAACATGGTTCGCAAAGTGGGGTCCTTTAACCGCAAAATAGAGTAAAAAAAGAGAAGGAAAAAGAAGGAAAGAAAGGGAAAACCATAAGCAGGAAAGAAATTAGATGATACATATTCGAATAAAATCTTACACACACAGTCACAAACTCATATGCATATACTAATGTTTATAATTATATATTTGTGTGTTGTGTTCCTTTGAGATTTCCCTTGTGGTAATGGTCTGTTTTCTTGCAGAACTTTGTTGTCCCAAAAAACTTGCCTGTGCTATTTTACGATGAAGCTGAGAATTCAAAGCAGAGTGAGGAATGCCTTAAGAAGAACTATATGACCGCTTAAACGATTATGACCCTATACTGAAATCGACTCTCTGCTTGTTAAGTGGCACATTATGTTTCAGCCAAGTACTTCGTGCCCAAATGCACTCATTGTGGAACTTGAATTTGAACATTCTCCCAAGCTAACCACCCAAGACCTTAAAAAGTTCAGTATTTAAAATTCCATTTTACAAAATACAGTGCAAATGATATAAAGAGTAAGCCGAGACCTTACATTTTTACATTATAGTCACAAGACTCACAAATGATGCAAAACCCGATGGCTTTGCCAGAGAGGGTCGTGCGTTTATTTCAAAGAGATGACATTGAAATCATCTGCATCTATGTGCACCTCAATCCTCATGGTTGAAATCAAGGTCGAAATCACAATTTAAATTGTGGTAAAATTCTAGTAATGACTTTTTTTAATACAAATGATTATGATCAATGTTCTAAAAGGCGTGAGGCCAAGGCGTTGAGGCCAAGCTTCAAGCCTTTGAAGCCTAGGCGGGAAAAGGCGAAGTCTAGGCGTGAAAAGACATTACAGTTTTATATGAATAATTACTACTTCATATTTTATAGTGATATATGAAGAGAAAACTTTTCAATATTAATAAAATCTAGCAAATTTTCTTGACATTTACCTCATCGATGGGTGATTTGCATATGGACTTGTGGAGTATATATTTGTATTATACAAGATTGAGCTTCTTCCAAAAAAATGATTGAGCTTAACTTTCACTTTGTTCTATACAAACAAACACACATTTATAATTTGTAAAGGTATAAAAAGTGCAAATACAAAGTGTGCTATTGGTTTTTTCACCTTTTGTTGTATTTAAGAACGTTGAGTGGAAGTAGTAAATACTACTCTTATGAAAGAGAAAGAGAAGATAAAAAAGTAGAAGAAGTAAACACATTCTTCTCTTGGCATTGATAATAAGACTTACCTAATCAGATAAATTGTCGGGCAATTAAAAGAAAACTTTTAAAATGTAATACAATGCAGATAACAAATTAAATGAAGGATTGATATTTTTTAATTACTACCTCTGTCCCCCTAAGTTTGGGACAAGAGAAGGTGACGCAGTTATTAATAAAAGTGGGTTTATGTGGTTGATATTGAATTGATAAAGTAAGAATAAAGTAGGAATTGTTTAGAACCACACAAATTTTACCAAATAAGCTATGTGACAATCTTAGTGGGACAGACCGAAAAGGTAAAATGGGACAATCATAGCGGGACGGAGGGAGTAGTAAATACTCCCTCCGTCCCATTTATATTGTCCCGTTTCATCTTTTCGGGAAGTCCCACTTAAATTGTCTCATACCATATTTGGTAAAGTTTGTGTGACTCTAAATCATTCTTACTTTACTCTTACTTTATCAATTAATGTCAACCACACAAACTCACTTTTCTTAATAACCGTGCCACCTTCTTCTGGGACAATAGTGCTAGGAAATTCCTACGACTTCCCACACCGGAATTATGGGACTTGCATTCTCTATTCATTAATTTAAATACGAGAAAGTTTGGTTCGTATGTATTGCTAGGAAGGGGGCGTCTCACACCGGATGTGTAAGCGTTTGCTCGTCATTGGCTCTCATATAAATAGACAACGCGTATAGCAGAAACTTTAGGCCTTTGGTTCAGAGGAGGGGAGGGAAGGGGAGAGTCAAGGAGGGAAGGGAAGGAGAAGGGGAAGGAAGGATTTTGATAAAAATTTGTGTTTTGTTGAAGAAAATATGAGGAATGGTTTAATGATCATATTTTTCCAATTTACCTTTATTTGATAACTTACTTAAAAACTAGATACATCTCTAACTATTGTGAATATTACTCCTAAGGTCATGAGTCAGAATATATATTTTTTTTTGAATTTTTGATTTTTTACTTTTTTAATTTTTGATTTTTACTTTTTAAATTTTTTAATTTTTGATTTTTACTTTTTAAAATTTTTATTTTAGAATTTTCCATTTTTGATATTTCAATTTTGAATTTTTGAATTTTTGAATTTTTCAATTTTTGATTTTTTCAAATTTTTCAATTTTTATTTTTAAATTTTTTATTTTTTAATTTTCATTTTTTTTAATATTATAACGTTTTGTCTATTCACGTTCCATTCACGTAGGAGATGAGTAGTTTGTGGTTCAACAAGTTTCCCCCGAAATACCCCAATTTGGGGGTTGAAAATGGGAGGAAGTGGAGGATTTTGGAAGCCTTCCACTTTCATCCCCTTTCCCCTATTTCCTTCAACCAAATACACACAAATCACTCACTTCGCTCCCCTTCCCTCAGAAACCCTCAAACCAAGCAGGGCCTTAAAGTGTGAGCAAGGTGTCGTGGCAATCCTTGCTACAAATCTGGTTGTTAAAGGCGTGCTTATTTAGCGCGCCTTTGCGGCACTTTTTGAATATTTTTAGAACACTGATCATAATATATTAATACATTGTACTACCATAAATTAGAATAATAATAGTAAAAACTGTGTGATTAAAATTTGTGCAGAGGAGAGAGAAATGTACAGAATCACAAATTAGTTGTTTTAATAAGAAAGTGACAAAGTTTTTTGGAACAAGTAGAAAAGGAAAGTTGACAAAATCCAATGGGACGGAGGGAGTATTATTTATCCATATAATATCAATAATGATAATGAGGAAAAATATAATTCCCGAAAGTGGTAGAAAATTGTTATCTCTATCGGGTTTTGTTATTCAATGTGCTTACTTTTTATTATTTGCTACATTTACTCTAAAAAGATTAAATAAATCTGTTTTATGGATCACAATATTTAATTACATTTTGTTGATTGTGATTCTCAAAATTACAGATTTTAAAATACTGTGTAATCTCCTTCAGAAAAATGCCTTATAATTCGTTCAAACTTTTGTTCTCAACATTCAATCACGCATTCACGCACATTCAACCACGCCATGATAACTTTTGATTTCATTGAATTGTGTAATAATAAGAAAACCGCGTCATAATAACTTTTGATTTCACGCATTGAATTGTGTAATAGTAAGAAAACGTAAGATTAGAGTTACTTTTCTCGTCGTTTTAGCTACAGTTACCATGATGATCATTTTAACTATTTTTTCATATAATTTTTTCTTTATTTTATTAATAAAATTTATTTTAAATATAATTTTTTCATAAATCAGTAGAATCAAACAATACAGCCATTTCAATCGGAATTTAATAAGTTTCAACAAAATCAACCGGTTTCCGTGTTACCAAATGATTTCTAAATTGCCGTTATACACTTGTTACCCCAACCCAATCAAGACATCCTTGAAATTGAAGTATCGAATTCACAGGAAGACCTCAATTTGACACATTCTTCAAAAGTAATGATTTAAATGTTTTTTGTCATGCAAGAGTTTGTTTTCAAAGGTACATAATCAAAATTTACATGAAATTAAGTGACGATTTAGTTTTTACACCCTTCATAGTCCGAGTGCTTAACTTAGTCCAAAATGGTTCACAAATACGCCGGCCGGAAAGTGCAATTTCTTTATAATGACAGTAGTAACATCTCTAATTCTCTATGCACGTCTATATTCATCTCCACAGTCACCTGTTACATTTAGAAGATCTTTTCCCTTCTTTGTGACGTGTTCAATATGCTGCAAATCTTCTTGGTCTAGGGCAAGAGAGAAAACATCATTCGATTCCTTGACATGTTCTGATAGCCCAAGCCTAACACCTATCATCGATCCTGCCACACTAGGCTATGATTGCACACACAAAATAAGGAACAAGACTTAGACATGCTTAACAAAGGCAATATATTCTTTGAGGAGAAAAAGACCAAAGATAATAGGAAGAACCTGATCTAGGATGTATCTTACAGCAACTGTTGGAATGGAAACAGCATGTTTGTCGGCTATTTTTTTGAGTGTTTTAAGGAGCTCTTGGAAGAGACTCCACCCTCCCCAAGCATCAACCATCTGCAAAATTGCATGAGTTTTATCATGCAGTTGTTCATATACATTAAAAGTTCACCTGCAAAATATAACTTATAGTAACAAAAGTATAACGCTTAACACAAGAACTATAACTTCCTATAGGATTTTTACTATTAAAAACTACCAGTAAAACTTACCCATAAGAAGTTGTATGAATTGACATAAAAGAGCAGAGTTATCTCGCACGTGGGCTTTTTTTTCATCTGATCCTCTCTATGAGCGTGTCTATCTTAGTTTTATGCATTTAGATAATAGATACCACTATTATAAGGATAAAAGGGCAGTTCCACTCTTTTTTCACTTCCATAAGTGGTCAGCAGCTTTTGTAAGCATTCTAGCATTTTTATGTGGGAATAAATTTTGAAACGAAGTATTAAAAGAGTGCACTGTGCACTTGGTTGTACTCGGAAAATATTCGGTGCAAAATGACTGGAAAGTAAAGCAAGGAGTTTCCGAACTTTTCTTGTTTGATTAGTGGCACTTCAAACATTGGCCATAAAAGGCCATACAACTCCTTTAATGGTCCCTTTCGAACTGGAAATGAAAAAAGTAGAGGGGTGAGGAACTTCAAAAAGAAATTTTGGAAGACAACAGTATTTGAAGATAATAAATAAATATTGGTCCAGATCTAATAGATTAATTTTATTATTTGGTAATTTTTTTTAATTTGTATAGCAAAACACTGATATCTAAAAAAATGTGAAAAAATTGAAACATTAATCATCTCTCATTTTCCTTTGCATTTTTGGAGGCAAAACCAAACACAAGAAATTAATTTTCTCTAGCATTTTCTTTCCCTTCCCTAGCATTTTCCTGGAATCGAACATTGCCCAATAGTAAATTTTGATGGAGGGGTTTGGAGAGGGAAGACTGTGGAGGGATTAGACAATTTATTTAAAAATACAATGCGTTTACAAACGAATAAATGCCGATTGAAATGCTATAAAATAGCCTACTATATTGTTCCTACAATTGTTCAACATCTCGAGTAATTGTCAATTTACACCCCCCAATATCTTCCAACCAAACTGACCCCAAGGAAAACATCTGGACCTCCTTACCCTTCTTAATAATGTTTCGTTTTTATTTACCAAAATTACATACTTGTAGAAAATACTACTCGTATAACTTACTAAGCAGGCCTTCAAAAATATTGTTCTTGAATCAGATATATACCCTTTTGTACTTCTGTAGTGAGGGAGTGTTCAATTTAGGACCAGAAAATGGAATCCTAAAGTTGGTATCAAGATACTTTTCAGACAATAACCCTCCCATAACCGTTCCATACCTGCATGCAAGGAAAGCTAAATCTGTGTAAGGAAATGAATTTGATAAAATAATCACCATCCAACACAACAATCATGACTAATAACTATTCTTCGAGGTTAATAGTAACAAGTTAGAGCGTTGGCCAAACAAGCAATTAAATAAGTCAAGCACTCAACCCCCTCTCTCCTCCAACCCCTACTTTTATTTTAAGGAGAAGCCTTTCCCATTAGATCAAGCGGATGATTAAAGCTCGTTTGGTAAAGGCAAGGTTTGCCCAAAAGGGCCAAAATGGTTGAATGTGTTGAATAAGTTTATTAGACTTGAGATGAATTATTTAGTGTTAAAGAGAGATTTCCCTAAATAGGAGTAAAACATACGTAGTAATTGTTTTACCTTAATAGGTGTAATATGTTTTTCCCCTAAATAAGAGTACTATGCTTTTGGGAATTTCTCAAAATAAGAATAAAAAGGGTGGTGTCGCTAAATAGAAGTTGTGTACTTTCATACTGAAATTATACTACCATATAATGGCATTATCATGCATATTGCATTATATCCATAATATGGCAGTACAGTTTTAGAATGAGTCATATTTAAGAAAAAACATAGTACTTCTATTTAGAGAAACCGCCTTATTGTCATCCTGAAATTGAGATCATAATATCATATTATTATCCTAGCATTGCCATAGTATGACACTATGATTCTAGGATGACAGTACTTTACTTCTATTTAGGGAAAATAACATAATACTCCTATTTATGGAAGATACATATGTTTTACTTCTATTTACAGTATTTATTGTCAAATGAATGAGAATATTATCTAAAAGGAATGGGAAAATGCATCATTTCTTCATTTTCATATACTCCGGTATAATAACTACAAAGTAACCTCTATACATGTGTTTTAATTAGCTAATTCAGCTAGTGTAGTGAAAAAATGATTGTTGGTACAAATGTAATTACTAATCCAAAGATATGAATTTATGATGCTACTAAATGGGTTTCTAGTGTCAAATCGTAAACACATAAACCAAAAAAAGCATAATGCAGACCAAGTGTTTCTATTGAGACCCTGAGAATAAAATAAATAAAAATCCTATGTATCCTACTTCACAAAATAAAGTTAAGCATATAGAGAGCTAGTGAATGTTGTCAGACAGGCAAATATGTCATACATCTAAACAAACAAACACTATAGAGAGAAAGACAAAGAGAGACGTTATAAGTTTAACTCCAGATATTCCACAAAGTTCTGCCATTCTCTGTTGAGGACGCATGTCAACAATTGAATGTTGCACCTACAGAAATAGAAAGAATTGATCTGAGCAACTAAAGCAGATCAACACATTGAATGCCTACATTTCAAAATTCACAAAGAATACTAATAGGAACACTTGATGCAATATATCCAACCTGATTGCTAACAACCGGCATGCCATTTTCTAAAATTATCTCTAGTCTGACCGTGTCAAAGTTAGTTAAGGCAATAGTCTTAATCTTCCCTGTATATATCATAAACACTATAATCAAATCTAATAACAAAAATAATTGACTTGGTGTGACCTACACTACATGGCGATAAACAACTAACCTTTGTTTTTCAGATCAGTCAGATGCATCAATGCGTCTAGGTACTCAGGATTATTGTAATCCCTCCTGGTACAAAAAGGGATGAGCCAAAACTCAACTCGTAACCAAAACCAAAAACAAGCAATTCCATTATTACATGTTTGATTATGTTAAGAGAGCACGAACAAGGTATCGTCCAAGGTCGAGAATGAGAGAATGGAAGCGAACTAGGGCAGAGAGAAGGATCAATTTTTGTATCTATAATGAGAACCAGAAAGGCAGAAAGAAACGAAAAAAACAATGCTTCATTGGAATTAATTCTTCAAAAGTCCCTTATTAATCAACACCAGGGCCCCTTATATAGCTACCATAAGACCCCTAATTCTAATAGGACATAATGATAAGAACTGCCGAAAACTGGAATAGGAAATAACAATAGTAGTCTGATTAGGAAACTAATAGTAAAGTATAATAAATAATCTTGCTGCCCAAGTTAGCCACTTTTAGAGTCCTGGGCTACACGTTCTGCTTGGGCCTCACATGCACTGATTGTGCCTTTTTGGCCAGATCGGCATAGCTGATAGGCACAACCCCAGAAAGGCCAGAATGCATCCATATCAGATTACTACTTATTACAATGAAGAAGAGTAGAGATAAGGCTACCAATGAAACTGAAGCATGTCTAGAGATTCAACATCCATCCTTTTCCTTGAAATATCAATACTTTGTTGAACGAAGGTCCTGGTCATTTTCACAGGTGGTGGCGCCCATTTGGTAAGCCTGCGTTCCATTTTAAAAGATTAGTAAATTGAATTGCTTCAAGGTAAATATTATGGCTATCTTTGGAATCTGGAAAGTGGTAGGGTTAAGAAAAAAGACTAAGGAAATTAGGGAGAATTTGACTTTGCAGTTTGCACCCTATATTTTGATTTTGGAATCTGGAAAGATCTTAACTCACCCTCTTACAGTTTCCAGATACTCTGGAGGACGTTCTCGGCGAACTCTGTTGATGAAGATGCCAAACAGATCTTCCGCGGGCCCATCTGTACAGTAAATCCCAATTACAAATTTAGAGCTATGCAGCAAGAGAATAGATATTTCGCAACACATTGAAGTTGAGATAGAAGAGTACAATGGTCAGCCATGTCAAAGGTAGTGAGACCAGCGTCGGCGTGTCTGAGCATAGCCTCAACGGCATCGTTTCTGTCGATTGTACCCCATCCACCGCTAGTCTGCCACATCCCGTTAAGGACTCTGCATATATCTAGGGTATCGTTTCCCATCTTAAGCGTCGCCGTCCGGTTATTCGTCTGCGCGGCCTCCGCCGGCGCCGTGCAGCACCTAACCGCCGCCACTCCTCTAGGCTGCTTAAATCCACTGCCACCACCAGCAGTCCGCCGCAATAAGCCATTTCTAGAGGCAGGGCAGCTCAAAGGGAAGTTGCTGGGAGGAAAATTGGAAACAGAATGCAGCAAAGAAAGTCCAGTCATTTCTTTTCTTTTTCTCTTGTTTTTTTATGGAAGAAAATGAGAGAATTCTGAACTTCCAAGAGGGATTTCGATAAATGGATGATGAGGTTTGTGAAATGTCAGTTCTCTCCTCGTCTGGTTCTGAGTCAAATTGAGACCAAACGACGTCGCTTATCAGTTGAGCCTTCGAGTCATGAGTCATGACCTGAACGAGAGAGAATATATTGGACGAGCGACAGGAAGTATTCCGTCCTGATTCAGGGGCCATTTTTTGTGCCAATTTCTTCTGCAATTTTCATTATCTGTTCTCCATTGATCTCTCTGCCGATGATGTTTCTCATATCTCAATCCAGTCGCCCAAGTTTGCTACGCCCTCTATCTCTCTCTCTGTGCTGCTAATATTGCTGGACCAGCTGGTCCAATATATTCTTTCTTCAAATTTGATTCTCCGAGTTCCGCTCTTCAAGTCCAGTAATGGTATCGTCTCTCGCCTTGGTCGGCTCTAAGGTTTCGCCTTTTGGTGTTATCTCCCCAAATGGAAATGCTTTTTCTTTCAGACATTTTCACAGACGTGTGGAAGGCAAATTTCCTGTGAAGAATTTACGCAACGATATGTGCTTCAGGCTAAGCAAGACCCATATATGTTCTCCATTATTACTTCAGAATCCCTCAAAGCGTTTTTCTTTACTCGCATTGGATTGCACTGGTTCACACTCAAACACAAAGATTCACACTGAGAACAGGTTTTTGAAAAGCCTTGAAAATATCTCCCTGGAATCGATAAAATCAAGATTTTCCCAATTAACCCCTTTTGATGTTTGCAAGTGGTCTCTTTTGTTTTCATTAGCAATAGCAGCGTCAAACTGGACAGTGGGTGTACTTGTCAGCCCATTCTTCTGGATGTACTTCAGCTTGTCTTTGGTGTTCTGGCCTTGGATGGTTGCAATTGGGCTAGCCTTGTATGGGGTTTATTGCCTTAAAAAGCATTCTTGTGGCGAAGCTAACAAGTTTGAGCAGATTGCCATTGTCACCTCAGCGTTTACTTGGCTAACATTAGTCCCACCTGCCCACTTCAGCGGCTATCTCGAGGGGTGGCCGTTGGTGTTCTTTTTCGTGTACCATTATTTCTTTTTCCTCAATGTGAGTGTTAGAAAGAGGCTTTATGGTGATCTATTGCCAAGGGAGCATGATGAAAAGTGGGACATTAGCCTTCCCAATTGGCAGAAGCTTTTATTCAGTTTCAGTGTTCTGGTTGGCCATTGGTTTGCAGCATTTGAAGGTCCAGAGTTGAATCTCATTACAGGCGGTAGATGGATCAATACAGGTATATGGGCTTTGATCATGATGACAATATTCATGCAATATCATTCAACCTTGTATTTGGCCAATTATTCTGAGAAGGTAGTGGTCCCCACTGCGGTCGTGCAGTTTGGACCTTATCGGTTCGTTCGCCATCCCATATATGCATCAACCATGCTCTTGTTTGCTACTTTTTGCATCACGTTAAGGGCACCTTTCAGCACTGTCTTTGTTGTTGCGGTATGCCTGGTGTACTATGGTGAAAAGGCTAAATTAGAGGAAGCCTTGATGGTAGAGACCTTTGGTGAGAGATATTTGGAGTATGCTAGGAAAGTTCAATATAGACTCCTTCCATTTGTTTATTAGTTTTAGATGATATGATTTCTCTGCAGGACCTTTGATCTACAGAACAATGTCTTTTTTATTTATTTATGTAACTTGCCATATACATTCATTCTAATGCTTTTGTTCCTTTTCTCTTTATCCTGCTCTGCTCTCTCTACAGTGAGAGCCATTTGACCCATCTCTAATCACAAGTTGCAGCTTTGTGAATCTGAGATGGTTTGTAACTTCATTGCCTCAACACCCCAGTCCCCACCCTATGAATATCTTGGTTTTATGAAGTTTGCGATCCCATAGAACTTTTTACTTCAGCTTCTGTTTTGAGTGTATAATTTCTTATGTCCATGTGTTGCTATCACCCTGTTTTGAGCCTTACAATTTGCTTGTGTAATTTAGGAAAGATTGTGTATATTTTTCACTTCAGTGCCTAAACATTTTTTCCTTAGTACAATAGTACATAGATCATCCGGCAAATGAAACTTTGGAAGTCAATTATACCTTGTCTATGATATTATGACTAATCTAGCCTACATCTTTAACACCCTACACCTAAGTGTAAGGATGATATGTTAGGAGACTTAAAGTCTGTGTTAGAGTTTCCCATATTTTCCCAAATGAACTGTATTTCTTAATTAGTGGTTCTTTTGGTTAGTTCCTTTAATTTATTTTCTTACTAGTGTTAGCAAAATATCTTAATTTCACTAATCATTGTGGTGTTAGTCCTCGGTTGATGGGTTATCTTGCTTAGTTAATTTAGTTGTTTTTCATTTCATATATTTAGCTTAATAAAAATCCATATTTCCTATTTGGAAAAGTTTCCAACGACTTGTTTTAACTTGTGGCTAACTATACGCAACATGTTCCTTTGGCACTCCTAAAAAGGACACTAGAGGAGTCGAGGTCATGTACTCTAGGCTTGCTATTAATTAATGTTAGTCTAACACTGACTGTGGATTACGCATATTCATCCTTTTATTACAAAATTGATCATTAGCAAAGCCAATGGCAGGCTTGCTATTTCATTAGCAAATATCTCTTCCATAAGTTCCATTACCTTTCCTCTGCCATATTGTAGAGGATCTCTTTCTCATACCAATTATGGGAGGACACAGTCTTGTGATTGGCCTGTTTGGGAGCTGTGACCAGGGCTGAAAATAAGGTTCTGCGCCGGGACTAGAACTGCACTAGCGGGAAGAGTTCCCGGTCCAACTTCCTAGCTAGGACTCAATTTGTGAGACTAGGACTGACCGATCTAGTCCCAGTTACAGTCCCACTTTTTTTTTTTTTTTTTTTTTGTATTTGAACTATTGGGAAGCCGTTTAAAAGGGGTGAGAGTACATCTGAGAATTGAAAAAGATTGGGGAGGAGGATGAACAATATAAAAATGTATAAAAAGTGAGACCAGCGAGCAACCAAAATTGGGCTTGAAACCGGAAATAGAAGTCCTCGTCTTGAGGCTTGTAGTTCATCTTCAAGAACTAACTGGTCTGGGAGAGTGGTACCGGTCCAGAACTTGACCGTGTCCATCCATGATTGATAAGCACAAACTTCAAGCGGCGGCCACCAAATGAGATGCAATGGATGATATGTTAGGATGGTTTTAAAAAGATCGGATTAGATGAGATCAACCCATACTTTGGGAGTTGTAAAATGCACATTGAACAACATCTATCGAACCGGACTCAAATAAATCAGACTAGACCAGACCAGACCATAAAATCACGGTTTAATTAAAAACAACCTTAGTGATATAAGCTCCTCTTCGCGGCGCCTAGGGTTCTCCTCATCGCATTAGAGCGGTGAAGGCCTTAGGTTCCACGGCGGCGGCGGTCCTAGCAAATCTAGGTTTATTGGAGGGCGGCGCTATAGCTTTCTTGGCGCTTCAGTGTCCCGGATTTTGCTAGTTTTTTTCCTCATCTGGAGGTAGGGGTAGAATGCGGGTGCATTCGGGCTCGGAGGATATTGGCGAATCTCAATTGCAGCACAGGTGAGGTGATAGGGATCTGGAGATTGTTCGCGTTTGGACTGGCTGTGCATGTGCGGTATCTTGGCCAAGAGAAGGAGGCGAATCATGGGCATATCAAGGTGTTGAAGGAAGAAGATGAAGTGAAGAAGACCCGCCCCCCTCCTGAATTGCTGCCAAGCCGGAAATGGGTGACTAGGGATCGGAACATCGCGCTGGAAGATTGGATTCAGCCGCTCAATAAGTTCATCCTGCTTAATTTCATTCTCCCCATTTTTAGACTTTTTACTAAGAAATTCGTTGCTGTCAGTTTGTTTTTTGTTCTTGCTTATGGTAATAGATTTTTTACGTTGATCGAGGGTTCGGCTAGTTTTGATATTGTTAGTGGGGGACGGATCTATTTTTTCAGCAGTAGCTGTATTAAGCGCGTCTGGTGGTTAACGATTCGTATTGCTCCTTTAGGGGTGGTCGTCTCTGTGTCTAATCGTAAGGCTAATAGTAGTAGTTGGAAGGTGAAGTTTGTTGTCAGTTCTGGTCACTTTGAGATTGATGTAACGATCCTAATTCTAATTATATCAATATAGTCATTTTCCTTTAAAAAAACCTTAGTGATATAAGTCGTGGTTGTGTAATTGTAGCGCATATTGGAAACTGCGAGCAATTATGGCTTCTTTTGAGTTATTTAGTCACATGTCTCCGGATTCTCCATGATAAAACATACTAACTTTTCAATAAACTAAACTTAGTTATTATAGTTCGTATTTATTCCACTTTTGGTGTTACGAGTTTTGTTCAAATTCCACCTTTAGTCCACATCTTTCATTTTGTCACTTTTGATACTTGACTAATGTTTTTTAACCATTTGTGGTCCTTTTCCGGCTATTTTAATCATCGGAAACAATGTTGGAAAGACCATACATGGACGAAAACCCAATAGTCATGTATCAAAAGTGGACAAAGTTAAAGATGTGGAATAAATGTGAAATTGAATTAAAACTCGGAGAATCAAAAGTGAAATTTATTCTTATAGTTCTATCAAAAGCTTAGCTTATATCTAATTTATTCATTTCAACGTTTGAGCCTCTCACTTATCAAGCCAATTCATCATCTCTATAGCAAGGTTTCAAATAGTGGTCACAACAGTTGATGCGGCCGCAATAGTGCGGTTGCGGGTGGCGGGGCAACCGCATCGAGCCGCCAGATTGGTATGTATCCGAATTACGATAAAAACTCACAACGTTACCACGAAGAAACCGCAACGACGCCGTATCACTCCGCTACTGACCGCAACAACACCACATAGGTCCGCATGAAGCCGCTATCGGCTGCTACAACCACATTGCTAGTTTTAACCTTTGAACTGCGAGGGTTTAACCTCAAAGTATATTTAACACAAAATACATTTGTATTCTTATGCATTTAAAGGGTTTTAAACTTGTTGTTGTTGTATAGGCTATGGTCTTCCCAGCTCAATTAATTAATTAGTTATTTTTTTGTGCATTAAATATATACTACCTCCGTTCCTTAAAATTTTATCGACCGACGCGGAGAATAATAAAGTAAAAACTGTGTGGTTGAAATTTGTGCAGAGGAGACAGAAATAAGAGAAACTACAAAATAATTAATTAAAAAGGAAAGTGACAAAGTGTTTTGAAACATCCCAACAAAAAAAGATTGACAAAGTTTTAAGAGAGGAAGTATTTTTCATTTATAGCCCTAATATTTTGGCCAATTTACTTCATGATGATTATTTCAATGTCACCTTATTCGTGCCTTTTCCCAAATCACTCCGCACGCTTTCTTTCCCCTCCAAAAGGACCAAAACCCCCTCCCATTTGTCAAAGAGCACCTCGTCCCACCGCCGCTATTCCCACCATGAACTCCTCCGGCGACAACCAGCAATGTAAGAAGAAGAGAAAAGCATTGACGCCAGAGACGCAGTTCCGTTTAGCCCTCGACCAGTGTTCCAAAAGCAAAGACCTCAAAGCTGCAATCTCCCTCTACGACTCCGCCGTCTCCCAACCATCCTCAATCCGCATGTCCAACCATCACTTCAACTCATTCCTATATATCTGCTCCAATGCCGTGTCCAACCCGGAAACAAAGCAATCCGCAATCGAATTCGGTCTCCGGGTATATGAGAATATGGTTTCCGGCGGCGCTAGCCCCAATGAGGCTACTGCCACCTCCGTTGCTCGGCTGGTCGCCGCCAATAACGACGGTGACACTGCGTTCGAGCTTGCAAAGGGAGTCGGGAATGGAGGAAAGCTCAGGACATATGGACCGGCCCTCTTTTGCTTTTGTAGGAATGGAGAGGCTGACAAGGCTTATCAAGTGGAGGAGCAGATGGAATCTATCGGCCTTCAACTTGAGGAGCCTGAGCTTTGCGCCTTGTTTAAGGTAAGCATAGCTGTTTCACTCTTTGTATTGATACCAGAGTATATTTCCATATACGTAAAATATTTATTTAAATTGGGTTCAGAATCGAGCTATTTTGTGCTGTTCTCCAACAAAAGATTCTGCCTTTGCTATTTCTTGCTGAAAGTAGGTTGATGTGGCAATGCATACTTTTGTTCTTCTTGTTGATTAGGAGGCTCCAGTTTTGTTTGGTTGTTAACTTTTTATTCATCTTTTTGTTAATGATATTTTAAGGTGAGTGTGGAGAAAGAGAATCAAGCAAATGTTTACAATTATTTGCACAAGTTGAGAAAGGCTGTGAGGGGAGTGAGTGAGATGACATCAGAGATCATAGAGGGCTGGTTTAGAGGGGAAGTTGCTTCTATGTCAGGTTTACTGAAATGGGACGCAAACCAGGTGAAAGAAATGCTGGTGAGGAATGGTGGTGGGTGGCATGGACTTGGATGGCTTGGGAAGGGTAAGTGGGCCGTGCAGAGGACAAGTATTGCTTCTGATGGACAGTGCCTCACTTGTTCAGAGCAGTTGGTATGTGTTGACATTGCCAGGGAAGAAACAGAGACATTTGCTTATTCTGTTTCATCCTTAGCTATGGAAAGGGAATCACAGTCAAACTTTAAAGAGTTTCAGGTGAAAGAACCATCTTAATGTGTATTTTGATTTTTGAAGAAGAAATACCAAATAGATTATCTAAAAAGGAAAAAGAAATGATGTTTTTTGTTTAATGCCGAGTATTAGGTGTGAAAACAATCTTAATGTGCAATTTGAGGCAGCAACGCCAAAATGAGTATGAAAAAGGAAAACAAAAGACCATTATGTATTTTTTATTTTATGCAGACTTTCTTGTCAAAGACCATCATGATGTGTGTTTTGAGGAATAAACATCAAACAGGTTTTATGAAAAAGAAAAAAGATCATTATTTATTTTATGCAGATTTCTATTGGGAAACCATCTTATTGTGTATTTTGAGGTAGAAAAGCCAAATATATTCTATGAAAAAGAAAAGAAAAAAAATGATATTTATGCACTACAATATGCAGAATTTCAGGTGAGATATCTTGATCTTTATTTTTAAGTTGAAATACCAAATGGATTTTCTGTAAAATAGAAATAAAAGATCTCTTGTACTTTATGCAGGGTTTCAGGTGAGAAAAATTTTGAAAAATCTTATTGTGCATTTTTAAGATGTAATACCGAATGAGGTTTAAGAGAAAAGAAAAAAAGATGATAATGTATTTAATATTTACACAAACTTTCTGGTGAGAGACCATCATAATGTGTATGTTAGGGAAGAAGTTCCAAATGTATTTTCTGAAAAACGTCAGAATAGATCTTTATGAAATTTTTGCCTCAGATAGTTGAATTAATACTCTGCTGGTTTTGTATTCTCTTACACATGTACTAGCCAAGGTTTTAAATATTCTCTTGATGTTTTGTAAAGGATTGGTTGGAAAGCCATTCTGAATTTGAAGCTGTAGTGGATGGAGCAAATATTGGGCTCTATCAACAAAACTTTGCAGAGGGCGGGTTTAGTGCTTCCCAGGTCATTAATTCATCTTTGAATTGTCATTGCTTTGCAAATTTCAATTTGTCATTCTCTTTTGCGTTATAATGGTCACTAAGTTGGTTTAATTAATAATTTGTAATAGAGCAGCTTATTGCAGTTGTTAATCATTTGCATAATAGGAGTAATAAATGGCCCCTTGTTGTCTTGCACAAAAAACGTGTCCGGGCACTCCTTGAGAGTGCCAACCACAGAGAGGTAATTGAGAAATGGATAAATGAAGGAGTGCTTTATCCAACACCTTATGGATCAAATGATGACTGGTATATAATTATATATAATCTTTAATTCCAATACTTCTATTGAAGTAATTTTAATGAATTGTACCTTTTCTTTCAGTTATTTGCCATGAAAGTTATGCTTATGGATATATGTGCTGCAATCTAGGTACTGGCTTTTTGCTGCTGTGAAACTCCAGTGTTTTCTTGTGACAAATGATGAAATGAGAGATCACATTTTTGAGCTTTTTGGTAGCAATTTCTTTATCAGATGGAAAGAAAGACATCAGGTTGGTACATTTCTTAAACTTCATTTTCCTCTTCTGCTCCATATTTCTAATGGGTCGAAGCTGTCTAGTTAGTCCTTTATATCATTGAAATGAGTTGCCTTAGTTGTGCTATAGCTTTGTAATATTATTGGCTCTTTTTTATTGAACTATATTTTTTCAAGTCTTGGGAGTGGCCTCTTGTCAAAATGACAAGGGAAGGCTTGCTCCTTTTACACCCTTGTGGTGGGACCCATCTCCAGACCCCCACCTCGCGGGGATGCCAATGTGCCCTGGGCTGCCCTTTTTGTATTTTTCTTTGATGGGAAAAATGAAACTAGACTGGTGAATTGGTGATAGCTACTTGACTACTTCCAGTAATTCACATTAGTACTTATAAATATCGAGTTTGCTGTCATAGAGCAACTATAAGGCTTTTATTATAAATAGCAACCTTTTTAAGTAAATCAATAAAGACTTGAGGGCCTAATGATGTTTCATCCTTATAGGTTTTTATACGTAGTATTTCTTATGTGGTAAAATTGGACATTGTGCCTCATTCTTTCATCCAAATTTGAGTTTTCATACATTTATGAAATCATTGCCATATACACCATGCTGTCAGGACAATCTGTTGACAAGGTTTAAAAGTGGGGTGCATTCTCCAATCTGGAAGAAAATGATGTCCAAACTATAGTGTAGAAACAATCTTCTGGGGTTGCAGTATCAAATAATGTTCCTAACAACGTGGTGCAAATATTAATGTTTTTAAGAATTGGGTGCAAACACAAAATTGAACGCAAAATCGTGTGCAAACTTTGACATTCTCTTCTAATAATTTAGAAGACTCTTAGGATAAGTCATTTTTATGGAGAATTTTAGAAGCTTTAGACAGATCAATATTCAGGAAAGTTTGGGAAAACCTTGGGCTTTTCGCAGAAGAAGGTTCAAGAATCTGAGTTCCGGTGGATCTAGGAAGCTTAGTATCCCTCTACCCAAGCCATTTAATGCTGTGTGAAGGGTACTAAGGGTTGCTTGGATTTTAATATGATGCTGGTGAATATATTCCTCCCAATGACAAATGAGAATGTATCAATGTCAAATACTAATTTCTGCAGGTAAGGTACACATTTGTGAAAGGCAACCCAAGTCTTTCATTGCCGCCTTCCTTTTCAATTGTGATTCAGGTATATTTTCTTTTGCCTGTTAGGATTTTCATTTCGTTTTGTTTTTGAAATGAAATCCCTTTCCCCTCGTAAGTCCTAACATTCTTGGGTTAGATGAGAGTGATTTTGGAGAAGGCAAAGAGGATGAAAATAAGACGTATAGATAATTCATATGTTTTGCCTCCTCTTTCTCTATCTAATGTTTTTATTTCCGACCCCCCTTACCCCACCGTAGGTGGGAGCCTTTGCGGCACTGCGGTAAATGAAAATGATGAAAATGATCATATTTCATATGTCAATCATATGTCAGTCACATGTCAATTCATATTAGCTAACCACAAAATCTTTTCCGGATAAGACTTAGTATGCTTATGCAGGCCCTCCTAACATTCTTTATGATAATTAATTCCATGGGGGAAGGAGAAGCATCGATCTCTACACCCCAGTATAATTGATTCTTAGTTTTTTTATGCTTTATAGAGCTATGTCGCTCGATATAATATTTTTTTAGAAATAATAAGTTGCCAAGTTTTCCATCATTTGCAATGGAGCCAAAGACTCGCTATTTTTCAGGTTGAGAATATATTGAAATAAAGCGAAATGGCTCACTAAACTGCTTGCGCTTCTTTGTTATGGAGCAGCAGTTAGTCCATGCAATTTTTTATGCGATTTTAACAATGAGTCTCTGTGCTTTAGTATAGGGGTAAGACTACGTACATCTGACCCCTTACCCCACCGAAAGTGGGAGCCTTTGCGGCACTGGGGTAATGATGATGATGAATAAGTTGCCAAGTCCCAATTTGTTTCCCTTTCACCCCATTACTTATTTGTTTCTAAATTTTCACCATCCTTACAATATCCTCCAAGAAAAAGGATTCTATCAGTGAAGTCATTTACCCTCAAACAAATATAAAAATACAGGTTACTACCTCCGTCTTACTATCTTTGGGACATGAGAAAGTTGAATTATGTAGTTGATATTTAATTTGTGAAGTGTAAATTTTTGAACCATACAAATATTTTAAATATGAAGGGAAGCCTTGGCGAATCTATTACGGTGTTGCAATGTGACCGACAGGTCACTGGTTCAATTCTTAGAAGCTGCCCCTCTTCAAAGTGAGAAGGGAAGGCTTGCTCTATATTTATCGTTGTGGTGGGACTCTACCCCAAACCCTCGCCTTGTGGGAAGCCAATGAGCACCGAGCTGCCCCTTTTTATAAATATACTAAATATATTACTTCATACTACTAAATATATGAGCACCGTAGTATGAAGTATGTAACAAATTTAGTAGGACCAAGAAAAATAAAAGGCATGACAAATATATTGCAAAGTATGAGGTAAACATATAGCAGGTTATTGAGCAACTCTTTTTAACTTAGATCTTTAAGAATGGAATCCTAAATCTTAATACCAAAGTTGAGTTTCATGTTTTATGTTTCAGGAATCTGAGAAAGGATCCTGGCATGTACCACTGGCAAGTGAAACTGTGGACGAGTCTACTTCGGCATGGCTGTGCATTACGAGACCATACTGCAAAGACTCGAATGAAAAGGTACAATACAATCTAGAAACTTCGGAAACCTGTGAAATCCGTAGGTGTGATCAATTCCTGGATTCAAAGCAGAACTCTGATGCTTGCAACGGCATTAGTAATAGTCCAGTGTTAATAGCCGGCAAGAGGAAAGACCGGTCTTGATCTTTGTCGATATTTCTGCAACATCTCAATTATTGGAATCACCAAAGTTTACCTTACTTTAATCCGATATTCGCATAAAGAACCATATAAATGCTCACACAAGTTCATGTTGTGTGGGTTTCTAGATACATTTCGACGAGATATTTTATGTAAATAATTTAATTCATCATTTGAGCAAATTATCAATATTTCATACGCATATAGTGACATAATATTGGAGTATAAAGTAACTTCTTTCGTCATAAACAAACATTCAGCATTTCTTTGATGTCATGTGTATTGTTTTAAATTTGATTAATGTCTGAACTTCGATCCATAGAAATGTAATTACATTAGGGTTGATATTGTTCCTTTTTTCTTTTCTTCTTTTAGAAAAGAAACATTAGGTTTGATATCGTTTCTTTTTTTACTTTTTTTTGAGAAAAGAAACATTAGGTTTGATATTGCTTCTATGCTTCTATAATATGTATTACCGTAGTAGTGTTTTTGGCATAACTACTGCTACTAAAAACTACTCCGTAAATGGGAATCAAAACCGATTTTTAGTAGCAATCCTTTGCGCTGCCGCTACTTATGAGATAAACTGATTTCGTTTGATCAACCTAAAATTGACTGGATATGGTGAAGTTGCTCAAGTTAGGGCTGAGATGGACTAATATGTTGATATATGAAAAGGTTTTATTATAAATGTTTTTTGTTAATATTGTAATGAAAAAATTATATGAACACATATAAGATGTTCCTTTTCGACGAATACAAGTATGAAGTATACAACCAACAAAGATGACCCAGAGTTGCTTTTTCCAATCCATTCTGCGCACGAAGTAAAAGAGTGATGTTTGATTAAAAAAATCGAGTGAGAAAGCTGAAGCTAGAAACTAGAAAGGGTAATTTAACAAAACACTAGAATTGATTATAATAAGAAATATAGCTGATGAATAGGGGCATTATAATTTTATTAAAAACCTTAGACAACCAAATAACAGAACCCATTTCATGTACTAAGTATGTTTGCTGTTTGCATAAAACCACATAAATAAGGGAGGAATTTTAACACATTAGGGTATTATTATTGGTACAAAAAAGTGCACAAATGATATGGGAGTACAGTTTTCCCCGCATTCTGCAGCAGTTCATAAGGCAAGTAGCGAAATAACACTTCTAATTACGAATCTTGAAGACGTATTTCATCACTCCAGGAAAGTGAGTCTTGATGAAATAATCTTCCCAGTTGACTATTTTTGGATCAAAATAGAACAAGTCTGTCTCAATGTTTTCTTCCTTTGTCGCTCTCCGCAATTTTTCTGTGTTCATATCATCATATCTGTATCCAGCATATTCATACTAAGTTTTCTTGGGTATGCAAATTAAAAATCATTGGTATTTAATATCTATTAATTACACTTACACTCCCTTGAAGAATGCGTAGGGCCGGTACAATTCTACCATCCTCATCATTACCCTGATTTTTTTGTGCGTCTCATCGTATACCCTTTGGAAATACTGACAACATGCCTTGTTCACCATCTCCAAACCCTGTTTAGTGCAAGCAACCATGCACAAAGACAAGAATAGTCAATGTTTAATCCATACTAAAGCCTGACTCTTTGAATAAAACTCTAATAGTTTGAGAACATAAAATCATTTCAGATACACATAAAACATATTTAGTTTATCAAAATTCTAAATTTACAAAAATTCTATACTTTCTTATACCTTACAAAAAAATCATTTCTTTGGTCTCTTCATATTTCCATCATTCGTAATGGAGCCAATACTCACTATTTTTTGACTTGAGAATATGATGGAATAAAACAAAATGACTCACTAAACTGTCTGCGCTTCTTTGTTATGAAGCAGCAGTTAGTCCATGCAATTTTCGACGTGATTTTCACTATGGGTCATCCAGAAACAATCTCTCTGTGCTTTAGTATAGGGATAAGACTGCGTACATCCGACCCCCCTTACCCCACCATAGGTGGGAGCCCTTGCGGCACTGGGTAATGATGATGATGGTCTCTTCATACATACATGAACCACAATAGCCATATATATAGATAGTATATCCTACACACAAGTTATAAAAACATTTTATGGAAAATGAATTATTTTTGCTTGGTGATTCTATTTTTGTTTCAAGAATTATGCTTAATATTATTAATATGATATGTAATTTATCTTGTAGGGAGACATATACTCTATCTTGGTAAGACAAATTCTACTAATTTTTATGGTGGACACCACTAATTTTTTGATTATTGATAGGATATGTAAGTATAAGATATGAGAAATGCTATATAGGGTAACCATTGTTCAGAAGGTTTTTTTAAGGCGCAGTTGTAATGGTTGAGGACTTGAGTTGTGATTTTGGAAACTATTCGGACACAATGTGGTCTTAGAAATTTCTGAAATACGAAAGTTTGGAATTTTGTATTTTATATCAAATTGGAGATTTTGGTAAAGTCTACTTCACCTTATTTTTGGTATCTTATACATAAATGTTTCAATTGGAGATTTTATTCAAATTTGCGGCTCAAAAATCATACGTGGCGGCCAAAATTCTATACGTAAAGTCTACTTCACCTTATTTTTAATTTGTCCATATGATCGCTATAGGGTGACTCTCTATACATGGAATTTTGATCGCCATGAAGGATTTTTTTGCAACAAATTTGAATGAAATCTCAAGAGGAAGTGTATGAAATCTCAAGATGAAGAATCTATGTGTAGCTATGGTACTGACTTGATTCATTTAAGAGTTAAGGTACCAAAATGCAACAATATCAATACTTAAGGTACCATTTATGCATTTGACCCACGGAAGTTTACAACAATTAGGGTTTGTGCATGATATGAGTAAAATAACAAATCAATGACTACTAACCTTCAAAGGGATGAGATAATGAATGAACATGTATCTTTCAAAGATTTCAACACTGCTCAACACAGTTATCTCTCCAACAAGAATGGGTTTTCCATCCTTGTTTATCCATGGGTGGTGTGTGAAGTAATTGTACACAAATTTTTGCAACGCTTTAAACTCCACTGGATTCGACATCGATGACCCCACATGGTATATACTCTCGGTGCCTTGTTGATCTGCATGTGCTACCATGGCTACTATCATGGCATTTACCACCATATCACTCGGGATCTGTGATTGTGCAATTTATTATTTTCTTATTCAAACATCATCATGTTTGATAACACTGTTTTTCGGCTTATCAGTCTTATCAACAAACTTTTTCACCAAACATGTAACTTTTGATTCCGCGTGCTGAAATGTGTAATAATAAAAAAATTAAGGTTGAAGTTACTTTTCTGTCTGGTTATTTTTAATAATAAGAGGATCATTTTAGTTATTTTTACATATAATTTTTTCTTTATTTTATTAATAAAATATATTTTATATTTGTTTTTTTCATAAATCAGCAGAATAAGCCGATATAGTCATTTCACAAATTTCAGCAGAATCAGCTGATTCAATTGATTTCAATATTACCGAACGGGCTCATAATGTTTGCTCAAAATCAGTTATGCACCTATTGAGGGAGAGGGAGGGGAGTTGGCAAGGGTTGCCACATATTAAAAAAATAAATAAATGAGTTCTCGATTCCAAACTAAAATTTTATTTTAGTTTTGGGTGAAAAAAATGGACATTTGGTCCCTTATGGCCCAAAATTATACAGAGTTCGAAAGTACAAGTCTAACACCAGAAATAATTTGTAATAGCTGAAGGGAAATAAATATTGAACTATTTACATATTTATGATTAAAAATCTTATTTGTGAAAATATAACCTTTATTGTAGTGACCATAGTAGTGACTTTAGTTATTGTTTTTTAAAAAAGTTATATGTCAGTGATATTTTTGAAAACAATTCATGAATATAGACATAATAAAATACATAAGTACAACAAAACAATAGTAGCGGTGCTTTAATATAATGCTGGGAAAATGTGTTGGCATTATAAGGCTGCAATTGAACGGATAAGACAAGCATAAATTGGCTCAACCTTTCTACAAGACTCGCTTTCTTACCATCAAACTTAGTTTTATACAAGTATATAGATAAAGAGATAAAATTGCAATAATTCATTTTGTTCATTCTTATTATATTGTTAATTAATACTAAAAAAGAAATTTAGACTTATTTAAATTCCTTCGTCAGATAGATAGATATAGGATCTACGGTATCCCTTCCCTCAATAAATCGGGATGGTTGATTCAATTGCCATCATTATATTCTCACATGCATCATTGGAATTACTCTTTTGATAAATTATAAAGATAAGAAGATTTGAGTTCGATTCCCGCTATCCAGACAATATCCAAATGAGAAATTTTCCGAAATAGGACCAAAACAGTTTAAAAATTTCAAAATAGGACTGCTATGTTTTTATTTCCAAAATAGGAGTAATTACTGCCATGTTTGGAAAATACTGCCATGTTTCAAATTTGGTACTGTCAAAACATGACAGTAATTAGTCCTATTTTGAAAATAAAACATGACATTTTTTTCCAAACTTGGCAGATTACTCCTATTCAGGGAATAAAAAACATGATACTCCTATTTTGGAATTTAAAAACGTTATTACTCCTATTTAGGACAATTTTTGTGAAAAAATTCAAGGCCGAAACCATATTTGTTTAGACGATCATTGCGAAAGAAAGTTTTTTCTTCAACCTATGACTCAATTTCCTATCGAATTCATCGATGCCCTAGGTAAACATGTTTTAATAAACAACGTACTATTACTAACCAATGAAGTAAAAATGTCTTTGGCCTTTTACTATTTCCTAGGGATTTGAAGTGTAGTACCTGCCCCTAGGTCATACACTACCCGAATGAAAATGTTTTTTCAAGAAATAGATTTATTGAAGTAGCTCACCACATCCATAATTATCTCAGGGTCACCAGGGAAGCATGTTATATTTCCTTTTCCATAAGCAACTGCTAAGCTGTCAACAGTTCTGTATGTACATATATTATTAGAAAATAATGTAAACAAAAGAGCCAAGCAAACAACAATAATAATAGTAAGAAAGTGTGATGATATATTACTCCGTAATAAATAGTAATGAACTGAGGATTGTATACCTCAAACCTTCAATCCAGCCAGGGAAAGGTTCCTTGTAGGTGCTAGTTACAATAGTTGGACGTATAATTACTAGAGGCACATTGTCTCTTGATTTTCCTAAAAGCATCTCACCCATAGCCTTTGTGAATACGTAGGTGTTTGGCCACCCATACGCCTTTGCCCTTTGAGAATAATATTTAGTGAAACTTAAATAGTAGAACAATTTAGTGTTAGGATGTTTTTTTTGAACTGAAATTTGCTGGTGTGGTCTGGTCTAATCTGGTCTGGTAAACGTCTGTTCTCTGTGTATTTTATAGCTACGGAAGTCCGATCTGGTATGTTCTGGTCTGGTCTGGGACTGAAAACAATCCAAAAGAAAACATCCTTAGACATAATATTTTAATCATTCATTCATATACAACAATTCTAGGACAAGTGAAAGCTCATTTCCAATATTTTTTCAGCTATTAAGGTCCTCATATTAATTAAAGTTTATTTTTCATTGAAAATTTGTATTTCTTGCCAAAATTGCACATGTTTCTGTCACCGAACTTGAATTAAATTATGACAAAATAACTTGAAATAATACTAACTATCTTCCATGAATCAAGAATAATACATACTTTAGAAGTAACTTTTAATAATACCGGCCAATTATTTGAATGTGGAACACAAATAATATGGAGTCACTTTTCATAACAAATTCGTTCAGTTAGGACATCAAAAAGTAATATTAAACCATCAAATAAATGATATTTGTAAATACGATCACTTATTTGATATTTTGGTATTAGTTTTTTATGAGTTAAATGACTGAAATTTTAGTGAAAATTTGCTTTATATGACTTTTGATATATATTCAAATAGTTGGTATTATATATTAAAAATTATTTCCAAAGTACTATACGTATTATTCTTGGTTCATGGAAGATAGTTGGTATTATTGAAATTTATTTTTCCTTAAATTGTCAATCATGAATTAAAAATACTTCATTCATCACTTCGATAGTTCGATCAGTTTTTGAAATTCGGACTTCTCAAACCGGCCTTCCAAAAATAAAATATAAATTTATTTTCGAAATATGTAGGGATTGATGACTTGGCTGGATGCATGTAGAGTGTGTATACTGTACAGCTAGTTGTATGGCTTGCACAGTACAGCTGGTGACAATTTTGTAATTTTCGTGAAAATCATGGTTTCTCTTAAATGAACATCAACGCGATTTTAATGAGCATCAAACATATTATGAAGTATTGGGAGACTATTAATGAGCATCTTGATCTTTCTTTTATATATTCTAATTTATACTACTTTCATTTTCTTATTTTTTCGTTTAATAAAAATTCTTAAAATATATTTATAATCAACTCCTAAGAATTTCAATATGTAATATGATACTTTAAAAATAAACATTGGTATGACATTTTAGAATGAGCATAACATCATATCCAAATGAGCATAAATAACTTACAAAATGAGCATTGATATAAAAATAATAAATTTTGTTAGTTGAGCTTCAAACATTTTCATTGAGCATCAAAACTCCTCTATGAAAACATCACTTAAACCCTTCTACTTAAAAAAGATCACTCAAATACATCTACTTTCAAAATTCCATCAATCAGGTCAAGTGACTTAACAACAACCTATAATAGCAGGTCACTCACATTCTATTTTCTTTCTCATTTTTTACTCCTCTGCTACAGTGCATTTAACTTACTTCCCAGCCGTCAGCCCGTCACTTTAATTTCATTTTCCTTATCCTCACCGTCTCTTTCATTTTGTACTCCGTATTTTCTTTATCTTTATTTTCTCTTTCATTTTGTCTTTTCTTTTAATCGTTTGTATTTATCGTTGCCTACTTTTATTTTCCTTTGAGTTTCTTTTTTCTTCTTCCTTCTTTCTTGGAAAAATTTAACAAAAATTCCTTTTGTACACGTTTTTGTACTCATCAGTACACCCATGTGTCTGTGAGAGTTTTTTTTTGTCTGTGAAGCGCGGTCCACAGACAAACGCTGGTTTGTTTTGTCTGTGAAATTTTCCACAGACAAAACAAGTCAACTTATGTCTGTAGACCGCGTTTCACAGACAAAAAAAAAACTCTCACAGACACATGCGTGTACTGATGGGTATAAAAACGTGTACACCAAGAATGGTTGAAAATTTAATTGAACCATTTTTCAGTCCCATATCAGAAATGTCAAACTTCAATAAATTACACAAAATCAGACTTTATTATTAATAATTAAATACATATAAATCATATTTTTACTAATCAGATAAGACAAGACTTAACATACAACAACAGAAATGTTTTGTCCAACTTAAAACATGTTTTGATTCTCTTTCCGCTACAACATGCGTCCCTCCAATCCAACTGTATACTTTTGGTACACTTTTTCAACATTTTTTACAAAAACAACTTTTTTATTTAAAGTTAGGTGATAAAATTGTTTATCGGGAAAATTGCAATTTTATAGACAATAATTATCAGACACGGTCAAATAAAAGTATCATAAGTTAATCTACTGATAAAATGTGTAACTTTTGTACACTTTTTTAAAATTCTACGTACAAACAAATATTTGTGTAAAGTTTAGCCATAGACAAAAAATATTGATCGAAGAAATTCAATTTTACAAAAATAAAGTGTCTCGCACTTACAGAAATGTTTCAGACGGCGTAAAAGGATTTATATTTTTTGTATACATTTCATACTCCTGTGTACCAACAACTTTTGTTTGTTAAGTTTGGGCACACAAAAAATACCAATCCGAAAAAACTATATTTATAAACAATAAATTAGTGGCATAAAAAGTGTGTGAATCTTTACCGTGTGTGGAACATTTTTACGATATGGTTTTTGGTGAGATAATGAATAAAACGTACTATCGTATATAATTTTTACCTAGTATGGACTACCTCCGTCCCAAATTGGTTGCCCACTTTCAATTTGACACGATTATTAATAAAGTGGTTGAAAAGTAAAAGTTGTGGTTGAGATTTGAGTAAAATAAAGTGAAATGATAAAAACCACATATTTTTTGCCAAAAAGGGAAACAAGACATTCATTTTGGGACAACCCAAAAAGGAAAGTGGGACAATCAAAATGGGATGGAGGGAGTAACATTTTGTGTGTGACACACTATTATTGTGTATAAAATTTGAATTTTACGACTGGCGTTTTTTAATATGGTCTAATCATAGAGACAAAAAATATAGGTGCGAAAGATTTTGGTGGGACAATCAAAATGGGATGGAGGGAGTAATTTTTAACCATATCAAAAGTTACTATTTTAAGAACCTGGCCCTTTTTCGACTTATAAGGCTTATCAGCCAGTTTTTTCACCAAACACGTAACTTTTAATTTCGCGCGTTGAATTGTGTATTAATAAGATAAAGTAAGGTCGTAGTTACTTTTCTGGCTGTATTGGTCGAAGTTACTGTAGAGGATCATTTTAACTATTTTTTCAAACAATTTTTTATTTTATTTATTAATAACACATATTTTAAATATAACTTTTTCATAAATCAGCTGAATGAGTCAATACAGTCACTTCTGCCAGAACTTCTTAAATTTCAGCAGAATCAAACAATTCAACCAATTTCAGAGTTACCAGACGAGCTCTAAGTATGTCAAAGTTACAAATACGTATTAATGACAATTCAGTTTTAATGATAAGGACAATTTTATTTTTTCCAAGATTGAACATTATTTATGAATAAAAAATGATGGATAATTTATTGAAATAATTAGAAAGAAATGTATGAAAATATTTCTTAGGAGAAGAGTCAGAAGAAAATAGCTAAAAAGGTAGTAAGAAAAAAGAGTAAGAAAAAACTAAATCGTTTGAAGAGAAAAAAAAGACAATATATGGGATTATGGGTGCAACACTTTAGCCAAGAAGGCCACGATTGATCGAGAAACAAGAAAAAAAGAAGAAAGAAAATAAAAGAAAAAACAAGCAGGTGGCACTTGTAGGAACAAAAAGGTTACTGTAATGTCAACAACTTGTTATGGCCGGTAGCTCTCCGATCATTTGCTCTATTTGATGTTTTTTTAAGAGTACATGCACTTATTTGATGTTTTTTTTATGAGTATATGCACTTATTTGATGATTGTTTTAGTATATGGAGTTGGATGATTTTTTTAAGAGGGTGTATTTGACCCTTTTTACTTAAAATATAGAAAGATGGAATTGAGTATCATGATCTCTACTATCGTGTCTATAATCAACTCTCTTGTGAATCTAATATAATATAATAGTTTTGAAATATGCATTAATATGAAATTTTAAAATGAGCATAAATCAATATCATATGAGCTGACATAACTTATCAAATGAGCATCGAAATGTCCAAAAACTTAATTGAATTCTCCAATGTGTTCAAATATTCATTTGTGTATATTATGCTCATTTCTTTTAATCGTTATACTCATTCCAATATAACATAAACTCATCTGTATATATAATATGTACATCTAGTAGATCCATTACTAACAATTTAATAAATGAACTATCACTATATATACCAATAAGAAATATAAAAATTTTATATTAAAAATAATTTATAGTCTTTTGTTCTTGAATTACATATATAATCGTGTTGCTTTTAAATTGTTTAAACATGCATGTTTATTTTACACTATACTCATTTCAGTATAATACAAAACTCATGTTAGTAATTAGCAAACAATATTTAATAAACTAATAAATACTCATCGTAAAATTAAAAATATAAAAAAGTTAATACCTAAAATATTTTATAATGCACAAATTAAATAAACTCAAATTAAAAGGTTGATTGAAAAAAAGAAAAAACAAACTCCAACATTAAATAATATTTTTTATTATACATTTTCATAGAAAAAACGTTGTTGTTTTTTGAAAGTGCAAAAAGGTTGTTAAATAAAAAACAAATAAGAAGAAAAAAGAAACGTACGAACAAAATCAAAGAAAAAAGAAAAAAACAAAACCAACGATAAGCATGAAAGACGGGGGCGGCGGAAAAAAGAAGGAAAACAGAGGAGCAACTTAAAAAGGTTTTAACTTCAAACTACTCTCTCATGATCATCCCGATGCATGTATCATCCCGAACTTTGGTCATGCTAACTAAACTCACTCTCAGTATGTTTGACACTATTAGTTGAAAAAATATTCTTATAAACTCTATCAGTATGTTTGACACGACTAGGAGATAAAATATTTTTATAAACATTTTAGTAGTTTTAATTTTTTAATGACTGAAAAGATTTTAAAAGAAAAAGATTGAAGTTGTCTTGTAAAAAGTTGAATATTTGATTTAGTTCTGTTTGGTATAACAAGTCTTTGTGACCAATTATTGTTTTTTTTTATCGTCGTGACCAATTATTGTTAAAAGCTACTGAACATAGTTTGTCAAAAACGATCTTTAATTTTTAGAAAAACTCTTAAAATTAATGTGCCAAACATACACTTATGATCTTTGGAGATTTTTTAAATAAAAAATGGCATGTATATTACTCTCACAGTTAACCCGTACAAAAATATGGCTAATTATATTTTTGGACAAAAATATGACTAGTCACAGTGTATTAGTAATTGGACAAAAGTCATAATAGTGTGTTTCATTGAGAACTAGTGAATGAATATGTCACTTTTATTTTTTTTAGAAATAAGTTTAATATCTTTTTAAATTTAATTTAGTAATATTTATAAAAAACAAATAGTATAAAAGCTAAAAATGTACTTATACCCATCAAATACTATCGCCTAAATTGCGAATTTCCAATGTTATAACGAAAATTGCAATTTACTCATTCACATTCAGTAGTTTAATATTAAAATAAATAACCCCGATACATTTATAAATGCGATATACCTTTTGATGCCAAGGTCTTTCATGGCCAAAGTAATGGATTTCTCAGAAGCATTTTGAGCTCGGAGCATTTCCAAAGTTTCAAATATTATCATCTCCTCTCTCTTAATGTCAAGTCCACATGATCCGTTCAAAGTTTCCCCCATTTTGTGTGGGTTTTCCAGTATCAGCCCTTCCCTTTCACCGCTTACATAAGCTGTTCCAAACCATTGACTTTTTATTTGAGAAATTGCTCTCAATAGGAGTAAAACATACCACATTTCCCTAAATAGGAGTTAACTTCTAAAATTCTCCAAATAGGAGTAAACATTAATTTTTGCCTCCCTAGTTCCCTTGGGCAACAAGGGCAGTCCGTCGGTGGCGGGGCAGGGTGTTGGTAGCGGCAGCAGTCCGGTGGTGGTGGTGGCAGGCGGCGGCCGGCGGTGGAGCTCCGGCGACCGGCGGAAACCTTTATTCTAATTAATCATTGCCCCCCTAGTTCCCTTGGGCAACCAAGGCAGTCCGTTGGTAGCGGGGCAGTCCGGCAGTGGCGGCAGAAGATTCCGGCGGCGGCGGCGAACTCCGGCGGCGGCGGTGGCCGGCAACGTTCGGCGGCAGAAATGCTGGGAAACTTCCAAGGGAAAAATCTGGTAAATTTTCCGGCGGTGGTCGCCGGAGCTCCGGCAGCCGGCGGCGGCGGCAGTCCGGCGAAGTCTGGTTGGCGGCGGAACTGTAGCAGCAGGCAGCAACAGGCAGGGTATCCTTATCCATTTACAAAAAAATACTCCTATTTTGGAAATTTTAAAACTCTACTCCTATTTTTGCACAAGTCCTATGTTTTACTCCTATTTTGGTAATTGCCCCTTTTCATTTTCACCTCGTATAATTAATTAATTGATGTTTTTCGGAACTTCGAATCAGCGTAGTAACAATTTCAGAAGGATCCGAGATGTAGGAGTACTAACTATTGGAAAAAAGTTTACACGAAAATATTTATACTAAAATTTAATTTTTTTTATATATATATTTGGGGCGAGTCAGAGGCTCAGGGCCTAGGTCGACCCGTAACTCTGCTAGACATGCTAGTGATTATGAATTAAAGATAAACTTCGTACTACGTAAAAGATAAAGATTATCCTTTCAAAAAAAAAGATAAAGATTATCATTATAAGATATGAATTATTGAAACTACCAATCTAAAACTTAAATTATATTACTACGAGGTATGATTTGCCAAATATTTTAAATTTAAAAATTGAATTTGACTAAATTAGTAAATTGTTGGGATAAATATTTAACAAAAATGATCTTTGTACCCACTCTTGTTAGGAAAGCAAATTAATTCATTCTTTGTATATATAGAAATAGCCCTTTAGTATAGAATCTGTATTTATGGTAATATTCATTTTCTTATTTCTTACCTTTATTGTAATTGTAAAGTGATACTATAAATATCAATAAAATGGTTCACACCCATTATCGGGTGATATTCTCACATGGTATCAGAGTAGGTTTCCCCCTAACCGTATTGCAATTCTCCCAAATTCCTCCGCCATGGCCGATGCTGACACCTCCCTTCCCTACACCACTCTTATTCATATGTTGACTCTTAAATTATCCTCTACTAACTACCTCCTGTGGAAAACGCAAGTAGAGATGCTTCTCAAAAGTCAAGGGTTATTCGGTTTTCTTGATGGAACCAACGCCAAACCTTCTGTTCCTTCACCTTCCAACGCCGATGCTGTCAAGTGCCAGAATAATTGGATCGTGCAGGACCAACGTCTTCACAGTTTGCTTCTCTCCTCTCTTACAGAAGAAGCTATGGCACATACTCTCGGTTGTCAATCTGCTGCTGCAGTTTGGTCTGCGTTACAGACAGCTTATTCCCTTCAATCTAAGTCACGTGAAATCCAATTGAAAGATGAGCTTCAGAGTCTTCGTCGCGGCTCTTCCTCGGTTGAGGATTTCAGCAACACTTTCATTAACTTGTGTCATCAATTGGCTACTATCAATTGTGATATCTCCGCTACTGATAAACTACACTGGTATCTTCGCGGATTAGGACCCACTTTCTCCAGTTTCTCTCTCACTCAGATTCGCCAGCATCCCACCCCTCTGCTGAGCGATGTCGTTTCTGAGGCCAAAAGCTATGCCCTGTTTCAGAAGTCTCTTGAAGAATCCACCAACTCGGTTGTTGCTTTTGCTGCATCTTCCACAGGGTCCTCCGGCTCTTCCTCCTATGGTCGCAACAAATCCTCAGGACAGTATCGTGGCCGCTCAGGATATGCTTCCAATAACAACCGATCTTCTGGTGCGCGTCTTCATAAGCCTCCCCGACGCCCGTTTGTTCAGCGTTGTCAGATCTGTCGGACAGAGGGTCACTTTGATGGGGACTGTCCAGACCGTTATACCAAATCCGCTTCCAGTGGCTCTCATGCTAATTTAGCTCAAGCTTTTCATTCAGTTTCACTGCAGTCTTCCGATTCTCCTGACTGGTACATGGATTCCAGAGCCTCCTCCCACATGACTCCCACTGCATCTCAACTTGATTCGGTTTCCCCATATTCTGGTAACTCTTGTGTTTCTGTTGGTAATGGTGCTAAGTTGACTATCTCTCATATTGGTGATTCTGCTATTTCTTCTGATCTCAAACTGTCAAATGTTCTTGTTGTTCCTAACATTTCCAAAAATCTCCTCTCTATTAGTACACTTACCAGAGACATGCTTGTTACTGTGACATTTGATGATAATCTGTTTACCATTCAGCACAAGACAACAGGGGCGATCGTGGGAAGGGGAAGGCGTGAACATGGCCTTTATGTTCTTGACCGAGATCATGATGTTTTCCTCGGTGAAGTCCGCTCACACAAGCTCAAGGGTTCCTTTGAACTGTGGCATTCCAGGCTCGGTCATGTGTCGTTTGATACTATTCATAGTTTTAATAAACTACGTTATATTTCAGTTACTTCTATTCTGCCTAAGCCTTCTATTTGTCATTCATGTCAACTAGCGAAAAGCAAACGCTTACCCTTTGATATTAATAAAAAGCGTTCTACTTCCTTTTTACATTTGGTGCATTGTGATTTATGGGGACCTGCCCCTATTTCATCTAAGCAAGGCTATCTGTATTATGCCATCTTTGTGGATGATTGCTCCCGATTTACTTGGTTTTATCCATTACGCCACAAGTCTGATTTTTATGACATTTTTGTTCAATTTCACAAGTTCGTTGAAACTCAGCTCCATTGCAAGCTTAAATTTTTTCAATCTGATGGTGGGACTGAATTTACTAACAACCGTATGAAAGTTTACATGGCATCTTGTGGCATTCATCATCAAAAGTCATGTTCGTCCACCCCTGCTCAAAATGGCAGGGCTGAACGGAAGCACCGCCATATTACCGAAACTGGTTTGGCCATGCTTTTTCATTCCTCTGTCCCGTTTAATGCTGGGTTGATGCTTTCTCAGCTGCTGTTTTTACTATAAACAGGCTACCCACACCAGTGTTGGATGGGGTTTCTCCGTTTGAGGTTCTATTTGGTTCTCCGCCAGATTATTCAGTTTTCCATCCCTTTGGTTGCTGTGTATATTCGTGTTTGAGAGCTGCTACCCCACATAAGTTTTCTCCTCGCTCGGTTGCATGTGTGTTCCTCGGTTATCACACTCAATACAAAGGTTATAAATGTTTTGACCCTACCACTGGACGTCTCTACATTTCTCGCCATGCCAAATTTGATGAAGAACAATTTCCCTTCTCTACTAATGTGCGGTCATCTTCACACTCTCTTCCTATTTCAGAACTTCTTCATCCTGGTATTGCTCATACTCCCGTCCCCATTAGCCTGGAAAGTGGGTCATCTCCCACTCCACCCCCAGCTGCCTCATGCCCGATATGCCCCGCCGACTCTCCAGCCCCTTCATCTCCTGCAGCCATTCCCAACATGCCCGATATACCTGAGATGTCGTCTGCTGCACCATCCAGTGTGCTGCCTTCTTCTGGTCAGACCTCCAGCTCTGTATCCACTGGACCGTTTGCTGCTACAAGCACGAACCCACCGCCACCACCAAATATTCGCACCATTCAAACTCGCTCGCAATCAGGTATTCAAAAACCTCGACTTTTTCCTGATTATGAAGTAATTGGTCTTCTTGCTGGACTCACGACTAACACTGAACCTAAGGGTTATAAATCAGCTTCCAAATACCCTGGATGGGTTGCTGCCATGGATGAGGAAATGGCTGCCCTTCGTTCAAACCACACCTGGGATCTTGTTCCTCGTCCGCCTGGCACAAACATCGTGGGTTCTAAGTGGGTCTATCGTACCAAGTTTCTAGCCGATGGATCTGTTGAGGGACTTAAAGCTCGGCTCGTGGCTCAAGGATTCACCCAGCTTCCGGGTTTTGACTTCACTCATACTTTTAGCCCGGTTGTTAAATCTGCTACAGTTCGGGTTGTTTTGACTATTGCCGTTTTACATCATTGGCCTCTTCATCAACTAGATGTTAAAAATGCCTTTCTAAATGGTGTTTTAGATCAACCTATTTATATGGAGCAACCCCCGGGGTATATTGACCCACGCTTTCCTTCTCATGTTTGTCAGCTCCGTAAGGCCTTGTACGGCCTCAAACAGGCACCACGAGCTTGGTTTCAGCGCTTTAGCACCTATCTTCTGCATCTGGGTTTTCACAACAGTCAAGCTGACACATCTTTATTCATTTTCTCTCGTGGACATACTCGACTCTATCTTCTTGTTTACGTCGATGATATTATACTCACTGGAAACAATCCGTCACTTATTCGACAATTTATCTCCCGAACGAATCATGAGTTCTCAATCAAAGATTTGGGTCGTCTTAGTTATTTCTTGGGCCTGGAAGTTACACATACTCCTGCTGGTATTTTTCTTGCGCAATCTAAATATGCCAGAGATATTTTGGATCGTGCCAAAATGTTGGATGCTAAACCTGTTGCTACGCCTTGGACCTCGGGTTCCCAGCTTCATAGTGCTAATGGCTCTCTATTTTCTGATCCTACCCTATATCGGTCAATCGTTGGTGCTCTTCAATATCTCACCATTACTCGCCCGGACTTATCTTTTGCTGTTAACTCTGTGAGTCAGTATATGCATTCACCTACTATTGAACACTTTCAAGCTGTTAAACGCATATTGCGTTATGTTAGGGGTACGATCTCGTATGGCCTTGATTTTACTCGTTCCGCTTTGCCTCCTGCTGTCTTAGGCTACTCTGATGCTGATTGGGCACGTTGTTTGGAGGCGCGTAGATCCACTTATGGTTATGCAGTTTTCTATGGTGGTAATTTACTCTCATGGAGCGCCAAGAAGCAACCCACTGTTGCTCGGTCCAGCTGTGAATCCGAGTATCGTGCTTTAGCTAATACTGCCTCTGAAATTATTTGGCTCACTTATCTACTTCGTGACCTTTCAGTCTCCTTGCCAGAGCCTCCTTTGCTCCTTTGCGACAATAAAAGTGCCATTTTCCTATCCCAAAATCCTGTTGCTCACAAACGCGCTAAGCATATTGACATTGATTGTCATTTTATTCGTGAATTAGTTTCCTCTGGCAAACTTAAAGTTCAATTTGTTCCGTCTACTTTGCAATTGGCTGATATCTTCACTAAAGGACTTCCACGGAAGCAATTTGAGTTTATTCGCGCCAAGCTTCGCGTTGCATGTCATCCCACGCTTAGCTTGCGGGGGGTGTTAGGAAAGCAAATTAATTCATTCTTTGTATATATAGAAATAGCCCTTTAGTATAGAATCTGTATTTCGGGTGATATTCTCACAACTCTTATACCCACATTTGTACCCACCTATGTTTGTGAAGGTTTTTTTGTCTGTGAATCGGGGCTCACAGACAATATTTTGCACAAACAAAATATTGTCTGTGAATCGGGTTCACAAACAAAAAAAACCTTCACAAATATGGTGGGTATAAGGTGGGTATAAGAGTGGGTACAACAAGCATGGTTGAATATTTAAAGATACCAAAACCTATGATATTCTTTTTCAATCATTCGTGCCTGGATATAAACCTGTTGATATACCATAAAAATAAAAGATAAACCTGTTGATACGTGAAGAAGAACTCTTAAATTTTTGCACTTTTGGGCGAAGTTTAACACGTGTTTAGCGCCCAGTGTATTAATCTTCATGGACACATCATAGCTGTAGTACATTCAGTCAGGGAAATATATTGTATTAAATATATATATATATATAATATATATATATATATATATATATATATATATATATATATATATATATATATATATATATATACACACACACACACACGTAATGAAATAAAAGCTACATAGTTGTAACTAAAATAGACATTATTTACAAAAAAGTGACATTTTTAAATGTAATGACTAATAATAATATTAGAAATTGTACTTATATTCAATTTTTATATTTAGATGACCATGACATGCATGCATCACATTCCTAATAGTGTATTTATATTCAATTTTTATACTTTATAAATATTTAGATTTTTCGATAAAAAAATATTTTTATTTTAGAAATATTTAAAAAATACTCTAATTTCATACTATCACACAGAAAAATTTGGTCAGATCTAAGTACACCGATGAGTTGGTATAATGAAAATAATAATAATACTGACTTCTCAATGGATAATAGGATTGTGTTTTAAATTTAAACAAAAAAGAGACCAAGGATCTGTTTACAAACAAACATATTTTTCAATTTTATTTTCTGTTTTCTGTTCACCAATTCAATTTTCTATTTTTTTCAATACGTTTTTCTATCTCTAATTTCCTGTTTTTATTTTCCGGTTTTCCATTTTCAAATATGAAAACATGTTCATGAAAAATTTTCACCCAATCTTGTGACCGACCGGAAGATCAAAAGTACGGCATTGGTTCGAAACCGAACCTAGTACAACCCAAGTAGGGTACTCGATCCTGGATATAGGAATGTTGGGACCAAAATTGACCGGTCCTGGTCCGTCCCAATGACTAGCTTGTTTGACTAATTTTTTGGCAATACATGTAAGAAAAATAAAAAGAAATCAAATGTATCCAAAAGTGAAAAATAAGAAATACTCCCTCCGTCCCTTAAAACTTTGTCAACTTTCCCTTTTTGGATGTCCCACTAACTTTGTCACTTTCTCATTTAAGTAAAGAATTTGTGATTCTAGTTAATTGTTTCTCCTCTGCACAAATTTCAATCACACATTTTTTATTTTATTAATTCTCGTGCCAGTCAACTTTGACAAAGTTTTAAGGGACGGAGGTAGTACAGTAAATTCACGCTACACCAACCCTAAATGTATCCAAATGACCCTCCCTAGAATCTCACAACGAGATTGGGTTCTTGTCCCCATCAAATGAGGCCTCTCATGACCTCATCCAAATTATATGTATGCATGTGTGTATCAACCACTGCACATACTTAGGGTTAGTTTGCAACTACTTTTAAAAAAGCACTTCTCAGCTTTTGGCTTTAAAAAAGCACTTATTTTCCCAAACACTACAACTTATATTTTTCTCGGCTTACGCGTCAAAAGTGCTTTTACTTTTTCTATTACACAAAAAGTACTTATTTTACCAAACACTACCCACTTTTACTTTTCAAAATCACTTTTTTCTCAAACACTGTCAACTTTTATTTAATCACTTCTCCACATTTCATTAAAAAAAGCACTTTTTTAAAAGCAGAAGCTGTTGCAAACAAACCCTTAATGAGAAGGCCGGTTTACAACTTTAGTCCCACAACTTTTGATTGTATCTGTTATTAGTCCTTAAGCTTACATACTTATAGATTTGGTCTTGTAACTAATATTTTTTTGGGACCGAACCAAAATACTGGTTATCCAAAATAACTCACCTGAAACCTAGCCGTTCATAGGAGGGGTACCGATTTATTGGGAACCATTTTTTGGCTCGGTTTATGAGTTTATCAAAAACCAATACAAACCGACCATTTCAATAAAAAACATACTACCTCCGTTCCATTAGAAGGTTTTCGTCCACTATTCACATGGTCAACTTAAATCATTTTTAATCTTTTACTTTATATATCAAATTTTTATCAAATTTACATTTATTTTATCAGACTTTATAGCGATTTTAATGTAGTTTCTAAATATGTAAATTTTATTTACTAAAGTCCAATTCAACAGGCTAATACAATATTTAGCCCATTAAGGGCCACTCAAATACGCATTGACCTGTGTAGTTGACATACACGATCACCGTTCTTGTAAGTAATATACTTCGTATCTATCAACTTTAAAGATTTTTATAGTGGCAGGAAAATTACACTTCGCGGCAAAAATATATCTAAAAAGGCGTCGTCACCAACGTCAAAATTATAGATATTTACATAAATATGACCAAAATAAATATGATTTACAAAAATATGATTAGTTACTAGAGTAGTAATGAAATCATAGTAATTCATGTTCAATTTTGAATTTAAGTTACCACAATACTACGTTGTAGTAATGAATAATCATATTTATGTAAATAAGTTTTATTTTAGTACTCCGTAATATTCTTGTAAAAATCTCAAATTATATTTCCGTGGAAAAATCTACTTTCCTGTAGAAAAGTACTTAAAGCAAACAAATTCATTCATTATTAAGACATGCCAATTTTAATAATCAAGGATGTTTAGAAAAATATTGTATTCCGAATGCTTATAACGTAACATGTATTTAAGCGAGCTTATGAAACCAACAGGAAATGATACTAATGATTTTTGATAGAAAAAATGTTACCAAATCCTAATTCGGACATAAATATTTGGTGACAACTCCGACACCCATTTAAAAAATGGGATACCGTACCTTCAATTCACTTGATTGGTCCACATCATTATATTATTTTTAATTTAGATTTAAATAATTCAACTGCAACATTCTCATTGGTCCATGTAGACAAAGCTATGGTACCTTATGGGTACCATAGAATCTACCAAATATTAAATATCAAATACTACGTAGTAGTCAGTAATATGGATAGACTCAGACATATGCCCATGAGCGAGTACACTAAATGTAGGAGTAAAAGATACTATACATACTACATAGTACTAAATTTTTTCAACCATGTGTACCATTCATTTCTTGATTTTCTTCTCATAACATGACATATACACCTCTATTCAATGAAATTTTTATTCTTTTTGATAGAACTAAATAAATTATTCCTATCTGATATACTTAAAAATTAAATAAATCGCACTTTAAGAAAACAATATTTGTTTTTATTTTCAAACTGTATCTGTGTTTTACTCATATTTTGAAGCATTTCTTTTTCTTACTCCGTAAAAGGTAACAACTCCTAATGCATGACTAATGTACTATACGTGGCTTGCACTCGTATCATGCATACTCCGTTCCCTTTGCATGCCATCGAAAAAAGTGGGATATATACTACTATCCTATTACCTCTGTCCCAAATTGATTTGCAAATTTGACTTTTCATAATAAAAAAATTTCATTTTATTCGCTTAATTCGGATGCCGATTTTTCTTTAATTATATTCTACTTTGGACTTGCAACTTTGAAGAGATTTCAATATAATTTCTAAATATGTAAATTTTAATTATTAAAAATTGGATTAATTATCAATAGAGAGGATTGACTTTTATTATTGATTGACCAAAAAATGTTAAGTTTGCAAAATAATTTGGGATGGAAGGAGTAGTATTATACTCCGTATATCATGTCTCTTGGCGCAAATGGAGCCAAACTTAATTACGTACTACCCAAACCCAATGATCAACCAAAAACATTGAGGTTACAACTCTAGTATCCATTAATCCAAACCATTATATCATTTTTGATTGATCGTCCATGTGAACAAATATAATGTATGATATCTTAAGAAGAGTACCATATAATCTACTAAATATTAATGGTGTTTGTCGTACTTGAGTGAATATTATATACTCCCTCCGTTCCAAACTGTTTTTCAAAATCAACATTTTCAGTCACCCAATAATAAAAGTCAATCCTCTCTATTGATAATTAATTCATTTTTTAATAATTAAATTTTACATATTCAGAAAATACATTAAAATCTTTTCAAAGTTATAAACTCCAAATTATAATATAATTAACAATTGACATCCCAATTAAGCGAATAAAACGAAACTGTTTGACCAAGAAAAGTCAAATTTGCAAATCAATTTGGGACGGAGGTAGTATATACAGAGAGAGAGGTGAGCTAAACATATACGAAGTAATTAATAAAGTAATTAATACCGTTCATCAAAATTAGTAGTCGCGGCCAGGTTAACCACAGCATCGACTTCCCGCCATAACAGGTCCAACAAATTAGAATCTTTGATGCCCAAATCCTCAAGAGAGATGTCTCCCGCCACCACCTTCACCCGTTCTGAAACTAAACCATTCCACCTTTCCCCGTACTTTTCCTTCAAGACTGTGAACAACTCTTTTCCCAGTACCTGCAAATACTTATTAGCTTACTGTATGAACTCTGCTTGCCATAGCATGCATGTTTGTATTAAATTCTACTACCTCCGTCCCAAAATGAGAGTCTCATTTCTTTTGGGCTCAAAGATTAAAGAAGTGGTTGAAAAGGTAAAAGTTGTCGGTTGAGATTTGAGTAGAAAAAGGTGAAATGATGTGGACCACATCTTTCTTTCCAAAAAGAGAAATGGAACTATCAATTTGGGATGACCCAGAAAGGAAATATGAGACCATCAAATAGGGACAGAGGAAGTATTAGGTATATAGGTGTGCATAGTCATCAATGCTGTGGACTAGTGTTATTAGCTCATACTCCGTATGTACGTAATACTTTCTGTCTGATAAAACTTGACCAAAGTTGATTTATATATTTAATACTCCCTACGTTCCTAAATAAATTTCATAGTTTCACTTTACGGTTTTTAAGAAAGTGGAATTTTTACTTTTGACTTTCCCATCATGCCCCTACTATACAAAAGGTGAAAGTGTAGTGGGGGAGAGAAAGTGTGTGTAAAGTATAATAAAATAAGGGTATAAGGGTAACTTTATGTTAAAAACTTGCCAAAAATAGAAGTGTGAAATTTATTTTGGACCTATCCAAAAAGGAAAGTGTGAAGTTTATTTCGGACCTATCCAAAAAGGAAAGTGTAAAGCTTATTTAGGAGTGAAATGGGTAATATATTGTATATATTATTGAAAGTTTATAGTAGAGAAGTTATAGCGACATACTTCGTATATATTATTGAAAGTTTATAGTAAATAAAAATAACAAAGTTTTTAGACTCTTACATAAAGAAATTTACGAATTTTTTAAGACGGATCGGAAGAATTATTTGTATTCATAACTCTTGCTAGCTAGGCAGAGTATATAGTAGAAACAATGATGATGTAGTAGTGTCCCATATTTTTCCAATACTTTTATTTTAAAATATTACCAATATCGGGTAAACTTATTTTTACATTGACTGATATGATGATATCAATTGAACTACCTCTGTCCTACTAAAATTTTCAACTTTCTTTATTAGCCGTCTCGATTAACTTTGTTCTTTCCATTATTAACCAAGAAATTTTCAACATTGAATAAGAAAAGTAAAAACGGATGAAGTTAACAAGTAAAAACAATGCGGGTTGATATTTGTGATAAGAGAGAAAGAATGAGAACCACAAATAAAAGACCGAGATGAAGTACATAGTAATAAATACTCCCTCCCTCCCAATATAAAATGCACATTTGCATTTGGGGAGTTTTTAAGGGTGAACACTGTTTGAACACTGTTTGACACTGTTTAGACACTGTTTGGGACTGTTTGGACACTGTTTGGCACTGTTTTGCACTGTTTTGTTTGCCAAAAAGGGAAATGTGCCTTTTATATTGGGACGGACCGAAAAGGAAAGTGTGCCTTTTATATTGGGACGGAGGGAGTATGTAACTAAACTTATTTCTATATTTTCTGCATAAATTTCAAACACAAAATTCATATTTTATTGTTTTATTTGGAAGTCAACTCTGACCAAATTTTGAAGAACAAAAACTAGCTTGCACTACTTTCATTCTTTTTTACTTTTAAATAGTTTGACTTCCATACCCATACATTTTTAAACGTAATAACAAAGATTATTAATCGCTAGCGTAACTATTTCTTGGTTGTTGGCGGGCACTTCCACAACGGATTGGGATCCTCTACCCGACTAGGAAGGTGCCTTGCACATCGGACGGGAGGGGAGCGGCCAACACGGCCTCGAGATTGACGAAAAAGTGGAGTCCAAGATCTCCGACCGTTGAATTATCGATCGGACGACCGGGAGGAAGCAAGGCACTCTACCTTACTCTAAAGTAAGGTAGAGGCTCCGGATCCCTTCCACAACATACACCTTTATTCATTAATGTACGGATGTACCCGTATATTTTTATGTCAGAAGCCGATGTTGTCATAAATTAATAAGGATGTCAAATTTCCATTGATCCAAATTAAAAGGGTGAAATCTTCCATCCTAAAAGCCCTACACCCTGACCTGACAGAATAATGACGAAGTATATTATAGTGACTCAGTCAACAAAGTGATAGTAGGTGGTTCAACCTTATTTCAAGTTCTATAATCTCCACGCGATCGTTGCGGGATTCGAACCTTGACCCATTGATTCAAATTTCTCACGACCAATTGAGCTAACCGTAGGTAGGATGTCAAATTTCCAATAACGTAAACTCTGAATCTGAAAATGATACTACGTAAAAAAGGAAGCAATCAAGTCTATAAATCTGTGGGACATGGTGTACCTCATAGTTCAAACGTTGTCTGGCCGTAGTGGTATCTTCGGCCCTCAGAAGAAGAAACAGCTTCTTCACATTTGGCTGAACTCGAAGAATTTTCTCCACAAAAACTACAACCGATAATTTTAGAGTTTAGCTGTGAAAATGAAATCACCCCATATATATTAACATATGTATGTAGGGTAGTGTTCTTACATTTGAATTTTTAAGCCTCTTTCATTTGAAGTGCTTCCGGGTCGAATTTTTTAATAAAATTTTGTGAGCATATTCTCCGTGAAGTGTAGGTTATGCCCACCAAATTTCAACTTAAAATTCAATCGGGAAGTTTGTTAACTACTACCTCCGGTTTCTTTTAATCTTCACAGTTTGACTTCACACAAAATAAGGAAAGAAATTTGACTTTACTGTAGAGTACACTGTTGAGGCACTGTTTGACACTGTTTGGCACTGTAGAGACACTGTTTGGCACTGTTGAGCCACTGTTTGGCACTGTTTGGCACTGTTTTGATATAGATTTCTTTGCCAAAAAAGGAAATAAGGAAGTGTGAAGTTTATTTTAGACCGTCCCAAAAAGGAAAGTGTGAAGTTTATTAAAAACCGGAGGGAGTAAATTATTGAAAAAAAGTGCGTGTTACATGTATAAAAACTGCCTAATTTTAAAACATTATTTGAGTGACTTTCCGATTAAATTTTAATCTGAAATTTGGTAGATATAATATACACTTAATGTAGAACATTCTCACAAAATTTCATCAAAAAATTCATCCCGGAAGCCCCTCAACTACAAGAGGCCTAAAATTTTAACTTTTAGGCCTACACCTTAATTACATGAATATTTTCCTATGTATGCAATGTACGTATATAAGAGGTGGTACTTCAAATAAAAAAGGCGTTTGACTGATGAAATGCGAAACATTTATTTTTATATTGCTATATATAGTGCATTTTTTAGCCCGTTTAGTAACACGAAAATCGACTGATTTGGCTAATTCTGCTGAAAGTTATGAAGTTTTGGCTGAAGTGGCTGCATTGGCTGCTTCTGCCGATTTAAGAAAAAATTATTTTTAAATTATATTTTATTAATAAAGTAAAGAAAAAATTATATGTAAAAATAGCTGAAAGGGTCATCTACAGTAGCTTCAGCTAATACAGCCAGAAAAGTAGCTCCAACCTTACCTTTTCTTATTATTACACAATTCAGCACGCGAAAGCAAAAATTACGTGTTTGGTGAAAAAGTTGGCCGATAAGTCTCATAAGCCGAAAAACAGTGTTACCAAACGGCCTCTTTATGACCACTTTCATGCAAAAGTTTCAAAATTGCTTACAAAAAGTGCACTTCTTGCAATTGTGTAAAATGCAGTAATTGACTCATCGTTAATCATAACTATATTTTGGTTTGGCTCAAGTTATCTAAGATATGTAGCTAGCTATCTCTCATCACTTTTATAGTTCAATTTATTTTGCATAAAGTAATAAAATCGCAAAAGTAACCAAATTTGGACCCGAGTTGATCTTTTTAGAAAAACCTACTGCATAATATAAATTCTATTATGTAAAATATAATAATATCATAAAACTGATAAAAGTAACTATTTAGATAATATTCCAATTTTAAAAAAGTAAACAATATATAGGAGTATTTTATTTAATATTTAAACTGTTAAAGAACAAATCTGTAGGCGAAAACACATAGATGAGACGAGGGAATTCAGTTTAATTTAAATATCTAAAAATAAACTCAAATTATATTATAAATATATGCATGCCCCTTATAATATACTCCGTATAAGTACATTTTTACATTTTCGGGCCCAAGTTTCTTTTAAAACATTGAGGTGAGGCATTTGCCTTACTAGCCTCCAAATAGGCACGGCCCGGCCTGCGTTCACCATAGAAATGGTGTATGTGTATACGTGTAGATCGGTAGATGTGCAATTCAAATTTTTATAAACTTTTTATTTGATCCAGGCTCTCTTTATATGTATATGTAATGTGAAAAACAACACTTATCGTGCGAACAAAACGGTTTCAAATTAATGTGATCAACAATAATGAAGTTCATTTGATGGACTATTTTAACTTTATCAAATCATGACAAGATCACATAAACGCGATATCATCAATAAATACTACTACATACGTATTATTACTGTGTATGTTGAAGCTAAAAAGTGTAAGACACATTGAAGACACGAGTTTCATTATGTATCACATATGAATATTGTTCTAGTTTGATTCATCGTACATGTATGTGTGTATACGAAGTACTATCAAAAGAAATGAATTGAAGGGTACGTGCATGTAGAAAGAACAAATTAATTAAATGAACAATGCTATAGTTTACGTACTTTTTGCCAAGAAGCCGGTGGCGCCGGTGATAAGAATGGTTCTATCTTTCAGGAAGCTCAGCGCACTATCCAACTCCATCGCTAGCTCTTTGTTTGAGCTAACAGAAAGCCTGCAGATGACTGAGGTAATCGTCGCTCGATGATGGAATGATATATACTCCATACTACGGAGTACGCGCCGTATAAAGCTGGTAGGTGTTACGGATATGAATTAAAGACTCTAATTAAATACTAGTACTATGCATAACAAAAATATGTAAAGGTCGGTGTTATGGGCATAATAAATGACTAATAAAATACGGAGTACGTAAATACGTAGTATTTATTTTTTTGAGAGGAAATACGTAGTATTTATATTCAGTGGTAGATCAAGAGATTTGTGAGAGCGGGGCACACTAGACACCAAAGTTAGTCTATAATAAAAACCCAAATGTAATAAAAATGGTAGAAAAATGTATTAAATTATACAAAAAAATGTATTAAATTACCCAAATGTATTAAATAGTTCACTGCTGAAACTTTGGTAATGGAGTCTGCTAATGTATTTGACTGATTCTCCTCCAGGTAGGAGAGTCTGAAGGCTTGCCCTCCCCCAGTGGCCTTTTACCATATTTACTTTGCATCACTGAAGCCCAAATTGATCCACCCTTTTGGAACTCCCACCAAAGTTTCAAAGATGCCACTTTTTGAATATGTTCATATGTGTTTTGTAGAGATTTTCCTTAAGAAATAATTACATATTTATGACTAAAATGAAGACGGTTTACAAAGATGTGATTATTGGCTAGAGTAGTAATGAAATCATAGTAACTTATGTTCAATTTTCAAACTTAAGTTACTACAACACTAAATTGTAGTAACTAATAGTCATATTTTTGTAAATAAGTTTTATATTAGTACTCCCTCCATTTCTATTTCTTTGACACACTTTCCTTTTTTGGAAGTGTCAAAATGGATGCCACACTTCTCATTTGGTAAACAAAACAGTGCAAAACAGTGTCAAACAATGTTCAAACAGTGTCCAAACAATGTCGAAACAGTGTCAAATAGTATCCAAACAATGTTCAAACAATAAAATTTACCCCTTAGTTAAAAATTCCTCAGATGTTGACTTGTCAAACTATGTCGAAGAAATAGAAACAGAGAGAGTAATATTTTTGTAAAAAACTCTTTCCTTAAATATTTACTAAAATATAATTTGTAGACAAAAACATTACTCCGTCTGTCCCATTCAAAGGTTCCCACTTTCTTTTTTCGGATGTTCATTTTTTATTATTATTATCCGGGTTTAAGACACACTGGGTGAGAGGGTGGTGGTGGCGCCGGGAAACACCTCCCTAATTTATTAAAATAAGGTTATGAGTACAATAAAGTTGATATTACATATGTGAAGCTGAAAGAACATGACTAATGGAAGGAACAAGAATAAAATTACATCAACAATTAATTTTTTTGGGGATTCCAACAGAACCAGAAATGGATCTGTTAAATTTGTTGTGAAACTTGATTGCTCTCCGGAGATAAGGCCTGAATGCTAATTCTTCCGGGTGAGTTACTTTAAAGTGCTGTAGAGCTGCTGCCAGTTTATGAGGTGAATCAAACCTCTCGTCCACTGGATAGAGAAAGTAGTCCGCTTCGTTTTGAGGTTTTTTTTGAATGGATTCTAGCAATCAAGTTTGGAGAGAATTTGGAGATTGTGTTTTTGCTTGCTTCTTCTTTTGACTTGTGTGAATCCTTCCATATTTCCCTCCTTCTTTGGACGTTCCACTTAAAGGTTCTTTCTTTCTATTTTAGGAAACAATATACACTCTTAAATAACAATTTAATCATCAAATACTTAAAATAATACATTTATAACATCACAGTTACCATCAACAACCCATTATATTATATATCCATCAAAATTATTTATGAAAATATACTCGAATTAGCATATTTAATAATTGTCTAAATAATAGTGTCATTTTGCCATGGGAATCTTTGAATGGGACGGAGGTAGTACTATTCTTACTATGTGCATATATATGCGTAAAGTTACTGGACTAAGAATGTATACATGCATAAGTTAATTGACTAAATTAGGTTAAATATTTTCAATTTAACAAATCTAAATTTAAGTCTAAGGATGTTTTTACTTGGACTGAATTTTTTTTATCCGAGTTAGTCTGATCAGATCTAATCTAGTCTGATCTGGTAGGCGTATGATTTTTGTGTATTTAACAATTGTCGTGATCTAATCTGGTCTGTTTGAGTCTAGGACTAAAATAAGATTAAAAAAACATCCTTACTTTTATGTAATGCTTCCACCGTTTGTCTTTAGTTGCAACGCTCTCTTTCCTTCTTTGTCATTGCATAACTTTGACTCCAAGATGTCTTCTTCTCTATTAGGGTAAAATAATATTTTCAAAATGTGTAACGAAACGAGTTCATCAAAATGTTTCAAAAATAGATCTCAAATATTAATAAATACGTTTGTATCAAAAGTTGTTTGTATAAAAAACGTTTTAGACGAGAATTTTTCATAAAATGTTTGTGCATGATACAAACAATTTTAAACGAGAATTTTAAAAAGTCTGTGATACAGATATTTTTTTTAGTTATGTCTGTGTGAAAATCGATATTCTTCATAAAACACTAGTCAAATTGTCTGTACACAGACAATTTGATCGACATGTAAAAACCTGCAGGGAATTTTTCAATATGGTTTGAAAACTATTTCGAACCTTTTTGGTAACACTGAAATCGGCTGAATCGACTGTTTCTGCTTATATTTATGGAGTTCTGGTTGAAGTGGCTATATTGGCTGATTCTGCTAATTTATAAAAAAAACTATACGTAGTATATTAAATATATTTTATTAAAAAATAAAGAAAAAATAATATTTAAAAATAGCTAAAATGATCCTCTACAGTAACTTAAGTGAATAGAGCCATAAAAGTAACTTCAACCTTACTTTTTTATTGTTACACGACTTACCGCGTGAAATAAAAAGTTACGTGTTTGGTGAAAAATTCGGCTGATAAGTCAAAAACAGGCTCACCAAATTTGCTCTTCATATGAGAGAATATTAACCGAAGATGTACACAACATGTGTACATTGCCTATGTACACAGATGTTGAAGATGGAGCCTTGTTTGGAATGCAGGAGTATATACCCGACCGGGTATGTTGGGTTACCCGATCGGGTATGAGGTGTTTGATGGCTCGAGTATTTCCCTGGTTTCTACACTCGATCGAGTATTGATCATTACTCGGTCGAGTATGCGTGTAAGGGTTACTCGGGTTATATTCTGGAGTTTATACTCGATCGAGTATGGAGGTATACTCGGTCGAGTATGTGTAAAAACACTACTCGGGCAGAATTCTGGAATCTATACTCGGTCGAGTATGTATGTATACTCGATCGAGTATACGGGAAAAATTAATGACGGGATTAATTTTTGGGCCTGCGGCCTTAACCCTTATTTAGGCTTTCTTAAACCTATTTAAACATCCCTAATGTATCTGTAAACACACCAGACGCCGGAATAATAATATATCTCTCTCTCGTTCGTCGTGGACTAGCGTAATCACACCGATTGCGTGAACCACGTAAATTCTTGTGTTCTTGCTTTAAATTTATCGTTTATCTTAGCCTAATCGTGATAATTAACAACTGGTATCAGAGCTATGGCTGACGAAGGGAAGGTTAAGATCGATAAATTTGATGGTCAAGATTTCGCTTTCTGGAAGATGCAAATCGAGGATTATCTCTACCAGAAAAAGCTTCATCTACCCTTGTCTGAGAACAAACCAGAGACGATGGCGGAGGCGGAGTGGAACTTGTTGGACCGACAGGCTCTTGGTGTGGTGAGGTTGTCGTTGGCGAAAAACGTTGCTTACAACATCGTCAACGAGAAGACAACGTTTGGACTGCTCAAGGCGTTATCCAACATGTACGAGAAACCCTCAGCGGCCAACAAGGTTTTCTTAATCAGACAGTTGGTGAATACAAGAATGAAGGAAGGTGCATCCGTGACAGATCACATCAACGAGTTTAATTCAATCATATCCAGGTTAGGCTCGGTTGAGATTAAATTCGATGATGAAGTTCAAGCACTACTTTTGTTATCATCTTTGCCCGATAGTTGGTCCGGTACAGTCACAGCAGTTAGTAGTTCGGCTGGAACCACTAAGCTTTCCTTTGAAGGTATTCGTGACTTAATCCTTGGTGAGGATATCCGGAGGAGAAGTTCGGGGGATAGCTCCAATAGTTTGTTGAGTACTGAAGACAGGGGCAGAAAATCCACTAAAGGGGGGTAACAAGAAGGGAAGATCAAAGTCGAGGAAGAGGGGTCAATCCAAGAACAGGAAGGACATCAATTGTTGGAATTGCAAGGAGAATGGACACTTCAGAAATCAATGCCCAAAAGCCCCAGCAGACAAAGGCAAGAAGGAGGTGAATGTGGCAGAGGATTATGAAGATGTTCTAATTTGCAGCGTTGAGAATTCAGTTGAGTCCTGGATCATGGATTCAGGTGCGTCGTTTCATGCTTGTCATTGCAGGGATTTGATGAAAAATTTCAGGCCCTACGGCGGAAGAGTTCGTTTGGCGGATGATAAATCCCTGGAGATCACGGGTATTGGGGATGTTGATCTCAGTACCACTTTGGGTACAACCTGGAGGCTGAAAGATGTCAGGTATATTCCAGACCTGAAGAAGATGTTGATCTCAGTAGGACAGCTTGATGAGGAAGGCCATAACGTTAGTTTTGGCAACAAGCAATGGAAGGTAACAAAGGGAAAGCTGGTCATTGCTCGTGGGCAGAAGCATGGTACACTGTACATGGTTGAAGTGTCCACAGATGGGGCAAACGCAGCAGTTGAAGATACAGGGGTCTCTACTTTGTGGCACCAAAGACTTGGGCACATAAGTGAGAACGGAATGAAGATGCTGTCTTCAAAGGGCAAAATCCCAGATTTGAAGAATTCAAAGTTGACCTTTTGTGAGCCATGTGTTCTAGGCAAACAAAAGAGGGTAACCTTTGTGAAGACAGGACAACAACCCAAGACTGAGCGGCTGGAGTTGATTCATTCAGATGTCTATGGACCTACAAAGGTCTCTTCAATTGGAGGTTCCCGCTACTATGTTACATTCATTGATGACTCTACACGGAAGGTATGGGTTTATTTTCTTAAAAATAAATCCGATGTCTTTAACACTTTTAAGAAGTTCAAAGCTGCAGTTGAGAATGAAACAAATCTCAAAATTAAGTGTTTAAAGAGTGATAATGGGGGTGAGTATAGTAGCACAGAGTTTGTAGAGTATTGTGCTGAACAGGGGATCAGAATGCTGAAGACGGTTCCAGAAACACCACAGCAAAATGGTGTTGCAGAGAGGATGAACAGAACATTGAATGAAAGGGCCAGAAGCATGAGATTGCATGCAGGACTTCCCAAGATGTTCTGGGCCGATGCAGTGAACACAGCAGCATACTTGATCAACAGAGGACCCTCATCTCCCATTGGTTTCAAAATTCCAGAAGAGGAATGGAAAGGTCGTGAGGTATCTCTTAATCACTTGAAAGTTTTTGGTTGTATTTCTTATGTCAAAGTCAGAGATGCAGATAGTGACAAGCTTGAGGAAAAGGCAAAGAAGTGTATCTTTATTGGGTACGGGTCGGATGACATGGGCTACAGGTTCTGGGACAACCAAAGCAAGAAGGTTATCAGAAGTAGAGATGTCACCTTCAACGAGAATGCTCTTTATAAAGATGGTCTTGCAGCAGGAACAAGCAAAGGCAAGCAACCGGAAAACAAACAGCAAGTGGTGTTTGAAGGGATGACTGAAGATGACATAGCACAACCAGTCGGTTGTGATGAGACGGCTGGAGGCTCAGGGAGCAGTGGGAGCTCAGGAGATACAGGAATGTCTGAAGATAGTGGGAGTGATGAAGACAGTGGGAGTTCAGAGGCAGCTACTCCACACATCAGACAGTCCACCAGAATCAGGAGACCTCCTAACAGGTATTCTCCTTCAGCAAATTATCTATTGCTGACCGAGAATGGAGAGCCAGAATCTTACTCAGAGGCGTTGGCTGTAAGAGATTCCATACAGTGGAAGAAGGCCATGAAAGATGAGTTAGATTCACTTGACAAGAACCAAACTTGGTCCTTAGTCAAGTTACCACCGGGAAAGAAAGCATTGGAGAATAAGTGGGTTTTCAGAATTAAAGATGAAGCAGATGGAAGCAAAAGATACAAGGCCAGGCTAGTTGTCAAGGGGTTCCAACAGAAAAAGGGGGTTGACTACAATGAAATCTTCTCCCCGGTTGTGAAGATGACCACTATCAGGTTGATTCTTGGTATCGTTGCAGCTGAAAATTTACACTTGGAGCAGCTGGATGTGAAGACTGCTTTTCTTCATGGCAACCTTGAAGAAGACATTTACATGGCTCAACCGATAGGTTTCTCAGTGAGTGGTAAGGAAAAGTTGGTGTGCAAACTCAAGAAAAGTCTATACGGACTGAAGCAAGCTCCCAGACAGTGGTACTTGAAGTTTGACAGTTTCATGCAGCGGAATGGGTACACTAGATGCAAGATGGACCATTGCTGTTACTTGAAGAAATTCAAGTCATCATACATTATTCTTCTTTTGTATGTTGATGACATGTTGGTGGCTGGATCAAACATGCAGGAGATCAACGAGCTCAAGAAGAAGTTGTCCGAAGAATTTGAGATGAAGGATTTAGGGGAGGTGACGTGCACTTTGTCGTGGTGTGCACTCAAAATAATAATACAATACAACAATTATACGTAGTATAACGAAGTAAGGTTCGTATCCACAGGGAAAGGAATACTTTTCTTTTTATAGAACTAGTAACAAAATGGGGGGCTTTAGTTTGATTTGGTTTAATAAATTAAACACGAAGATGAACGAGTTATGTGGTTTAATTAATGAGAAGAAGACTTGGCTTTGCTTTTATCCACTTAATGAAATGTTCGTCGATCCCGGTTATATCTTTAACTATCTTCCTCTCGAATACTCAATCGAGGAGTATATCCAGTTCATCGAGGGTAGTTATTAATAACGAGACGCGTTCATTAATAAAACTTACTACCGAGTCAATATAGAACAAGCGCCGTATATTAACTTGATAGTAGCAATAAAATCAAGATGAAAACGATTGAGATTGATAACCTCAACACAAGCGGTTTATTGGTTTAATCAATATAATTAATTCCCCTTGGCTTATTAATCATGAGAAGCATGCATTAACAACCCAAGTTTACTACCATTGAAAGAACCGAATTAATAACAAGCGTATTAACCGATTGATTCTAGTAATAATTAATATATGAAACAAAACTAGTTGATCCTTTAAGTAATGTTCAAAATATTAATATGAAATATGAATAGGAATTAATTAATACTCAAGGAAGAATATTAAAGAAGATGAATCCTACTATAGTTAATATCAAGATGTTAACTAATTGTCATCTTAGTAACACTCCCCAATATTAACATAGAGGAAGAAATAGCTATTACTATAACTAATGTCAAGATGTTAACTAATTGTCATCTTAGTAACACTCCCCAACATTGATATAGAAATAGTATTTAAAGGAAGAATTAATATTCAAGGAAGAAGATTAAAGAAAATAACTCACAACTTACAAATTCATTAAGCTTCAAAGTAGCAAAACCAAGATGGAAGAGTTTAGCTCCTCATTTGGAGACTAAACATGATAGAAAATATAAAGAAAACACTAATCTAAACTGAGCTAAAGAGTATATGTGAATTGGTGTCCTAAAAGTGAAGGAAAGGAGGTGTATTTATAGGCTTTTTGAGGTGCAGGTCGAGTATTCGATCGAGTATATATACATACTCGATCGAGTATGTGTAGAACATCGAATTCGCCCTATACTCGATCAATACTCGGGTAGTTTTATAGCTATACCCGATCGAGTATATAAGTATACCCGATCGGGTATAGACACTCGAACGTGGGAAAATCTTCTCCTGCATGTTCCTTTGTTTTCGGATCCGATCCGATTTGAAATGTCAACCAGATACCCGATCGAGTATATGTATATACTCGACCGAGTATAGACCAAAATCAGGATTTTTCCTTCTTTTTGTCTTGTATTCTTGCACCTTCCTTCACCATTGATCATTTGATTGATCTTGGACCTGTTTAAGCTCAGAATAAACCTAATCTAAACAAATTACAAGAATTTAACAAACTAAACTATTACACCGAAAGTGTGTAATTTCCGAAATATTAAACAACCAAAACTATCTAAAAACGTAAATAAACACACGGAAATTACAAACATATCAACTCCCCCACACTTAGTTCTTTACTCGTCCTCGAGTAAAGTTCAATGTTTACAAGTGTAAAGATTCCCGAGTTCCAATAGATTCAACAAGATAAAAACACAAAGACCACCAAGGATAAAATATGAGTTTTAATGCTAAATATCATCTTGGGTTTTATGGTCTTCTAGTGTTCATCTTCTCTTCCTCTTCTCCTTTTTCTTCTTCTTCTTCTTCCTCTTAGAGATCAAATGAGTTCCTGCACACAGAAAAAAATATTTCTCTCATATCTCTCATTTTGCCTAGGAGCCTTTTCAGGTTTCCATCCTAGCATCTCTTTTTGTTTTTCCATCCTTACTAACTCACTCATTTTTTTTATAAGCCATTTTTGCTTAGATTGCCCATTCTTGGGTTTTCAACCTAACTAGCATTTCAATTCTTTTATTTATTTCTATTTTTTTTTGTTTACAAAGAGTAAAAGAAATTCATGCATAGTAAAGTGTGAAAATAAAAATTACATACCATGATGAGTCTCCTCCCCCACACTTATTTTAAGCACTGTCCCTAGTGCCCGCCTTCTCCGCCGTAGAAGCCGCCTCCAAAGCCGCTTCCAAAGCCTCCTCCAAAGCTCCCATCGCCCATGTGGGTGTCGCCGCCATCATCCCCTCCATCAAGACCTCCACCCCCGGAGCTAGATCCTCCAAAATTACCCCATTGAGTGGGGTCATACCAAGAGGGGGGTGGGGGTGGTTGAGCCATGGTATGGAATTGGCCTTGATGAGCCATGTATGAGTACATAGGTCCATAGAACCTACGTTGATCCTCTTCATACCGTCGGTTGTCCTCGGCCCGTTGTTCCTCGAGTCTTTGGAATCCCGCCCTTTGTTCATCTCGATACTTACCAACTTCATTGGTAACTCTATTAAATCCGTCAAGAAGTTGTTGGAAGTAATCGGGGGGTGGGTAAGCTTGGTTAGGTGCGGGCATGTGGTGATGTGCAACCTCGGGTTCTTGGTCCTCGGGTTGAGGCTCTTGGTCGGGTTGGTCTTCGGGGAGATCTTGGGCTTGTGGTTCTTGGAGATGTGGTGGTAGGGCGTGAGGGAATAGGTAGTGGGGCACCTCGAACTCCGACCTGTAGATGATTTTGGGAGTGTCGGGGTTTGGTAAAAGGAAGTATTGGACCGGTTGGACGTGTATGATCCAGTTGTACATGTGTTTTGGTTGGTCTCCAATGTACACTGTATGAGAAAAAGAGGTGCAGCCTGATCGGCCTAACCAACCTATGTCCATCAAACAATATTCGGGTATAGTAGAGTTATCCGTATACCCGAATTTACCGGCCAAGTGCATAATTACCCCTCCCAAAACAATGGCTCCTTTGGCTACGCTTTCTTTTTTCAGATGTGCCCACATGAGATTGCACAGATTAAAGTCTACGTGACGACGGAATAGGGCCACGGACATCAAACAAACGTCCCCAATTCTAGTGTGATGGTTGTTGGGACGGCCAAGCAAGCAATTGGCTAAGAATTTCAAGAATAACCGGAGGACGGGGTGTTGGACATGACTAATATACATTTGGGAGGAGTTAAAGCTCACTTCCCCGGTCATCTTTGTCCATAGGGAGTGCCCAAAAATGGTGTTATCCGAGATGGCTCTCTCGTAGGGCACCGGGATACCAAAGTGTTCAGCAAACTCGAGTTTCGTTATTGAATAGTTTCGGTTAAACAGACGAAACTCGAGTCTATCATCCCTAAAATCCGCCTCATCACTTTCAAATTTCACCGAACTCAAGAATTCGTAGATAATCCGTTCATTAGAATTGTATTTCATATTGAAAATACGGTCCATATCTAATGCATGAAAGAATTTTCTACAACTCTTATAGACTCCTAATTCACGTAGAGCATCATGGCATAGAAAACGGGAAGGTTTTACTTGCCTTTTTGTTGTTGCTAGGAGTCTAGTTCGGTGTTCGGCGTCGGCGGGAATGATGTCTTCAAAGCCCGGGATGGGTGCTATGGTGATTGAGCTCTCTCCCCTACTCTTCCTTGGTGCCATTGTTGATGAATTTGAGCTTGAAGAGGCAAAAATTCGAATGGGGTAGGGTTTTTTGGGATTTGGTGGAAGTTTGGGGAAAATGGGATTTTTGGGTATAGATATGGAGAGGAGAGGAAGGGGAGTATTTTGGTGGAAGAATGGGTTGATTTGGTGGAGAATTGAGAGAGATATGGTAGAGAGAAGGGTTGAAAATGGAGTTTGGGGGAGAGGTTGTTCGAAATATTGAGAGTTTTGGGGAAGATGAAGTGTTTTGGGGTGTATTTGGGGTTATATCCGCAGGGGTACCCGATCGAGTATCCCTGTATACCCGATCGGGTACCGGAGACAGGGGCTGGAAAAACTGGCTTTTCTGAGCATACTCGACCGAGTATTGATATGTACTCGATCGGGTATAGGAGGCAGGGGCTTATTGCTTTCATTTTTCCACCAATACTCGATCGAGTATCAACCTGTACTCGATCGAGTACAGGAGACAGATTTTTTTCTTCTTCTTATTTCAGTTCATACTCGACCGGGTAAAGAGGTATACCCGATCGAGTATGCCTCCATTTTTAGAAATATATGGCTACTTCGATCGAGTAGTGCCTCGGTTCCTCTTTTTAGACAATACCCGACCGAGTATGAGGTGATACTCGATCGAGTATGTCCCCAGACACTTCAAAACCTGCATTTTCTTCTTCTTCAAAACAAACATGTGATTAGTTCCCTCTCTCTCTCTTTTCTCTTAAATTTACACAAAAAGGAAATAAAATCTAACTAATTGACTTGGGTTGCCTCCCAAGAAGCGCCTTATTTAACGTCGTGGCACGACGTTTTATTTATTTTTATTTTTATTTTATGTGGGATCGTGAGCATCCCTTCCTTCATTTCTTTTCTTTTGCCTTTTCCAGTAAGGTCGACCTTTCTTCTTTGTTCCCGACTCAATTAAAGCATTTGGCGTTGGTGGTTCAAAAACATTTAAAGAGCAAAGAGATTGATCTTTAATTTGTTTTTTCGTAGAGTCGAAGATATTGAACTCTACTTTTTGGTCATTGAACTCTAAAGTTAATGAACCACTAGACACGTCAATTTTTGTTTTTGCGGTCTTTAAGAAGGGTCTTCCCAAGAGGATGGGTGCCATTTGGTCATCATTCCCCATTTCGAGGACGTAGAAGTCGACGGGAAAAACCATATTCTCTACTTCTACTAGCACATCCTCTAATACACCCTTCGGGTAGGTACTAGAACGATCTGCTAGTTGAATCACTACACCGGTTTGATGTAGTGGGCCAAGTTGTAGGGTTTTATAAACGGAATAAGGAATGACGTTTATAGATGCCCCCAAATCTAGTAAGGCCTTAGGAAATGTGGTGTTTCCTATCGTGCAAGGAATAGTGAACATGCCCGGGTCGTCACATTTTTTTGGAAATTTTTTCTGAAAGACGGCCGAGACATGCTCACTAACTTCAACCTTTGGTTTCCCCTTTAATTTATCTTTTCTTTTTATTACACATAGTTCTTTCAAAAACTTTGCATAACGGGGAACGCTTTGGATTAGTTTAAAGAGTGGGGTATTTACCTCACAATCGGCGAAGGTCTTATAGATGTCCCGATCATTCTCTAGCTTCCTTGTATCTTTCAACGCCTCAGGGAATGGAGGGATTGGTTCATATGATGATAGTGGAGGAAATTTTCTCTTCGTTGGCTCCTCCTCCTTGTGGTCAATCTCCTCTTTTTCACTTTCCTTTGCTTGTGATTCCGGGCTACTCCTTAGCATGATGGCATTGACTTGTTGCCTTGGGTTTTGCTCAGTTTGGGACGGGAGCCTACCCGAATCTCTTGCTTCAAGTCGATTTACAGCATTCGAAATTTGGCTAACTTGAGTTTCCAAATTTTGAATGCTTGACTTTGTTTCTTGTTGAAATTGCACCACGTTTTGTTGTAAGGTGCCCATGGTAGTAGCAAGAGTTCGAATCATGTCTTCCGTAGACATACTCGATTGAGAAGGTGGTTTGGCTTGTTGAGGGTTTCCATACCTCAAGTTGGGGTGATCCCTCAATCCGGGATTGTAAGAATTTGAGAACGGTTCATACCTCCTTTGTTGATGGCTTTGGAAACCCAAGGCGTTGACATGCTCTGTTGTGTCTTCTTGAAGAGTTGGGCATGAGTCCGTGGGATGCCCTTGTTGTGTACAGATACCGCAGACCTTGACTTCTTGGGTCTTGGATTTTAGAAGGAAATCCTTAACCAAAGAAGTCAAGCCGGTCACTTGACTTGTCAAGCCGTTCACTTGACTTTCCAACGTGTTGTTGGATTCCGCTGCCATAACTCTCCGAGTTGAGGACCGCCCGTTATATTGTCTGGAGTTCTCGGCTAATTCCGAGATGAGTTCTCTCGCTTGTGAAGGGGTTTTGTTGACAATGCCCCCTCCACACGCCGCATTCACCATGCGGCGATCTTGATCCACAAGACCATCGTAGAAGTAGAGGATGAGGTCTTGTTCGGTGTATCCGTGATAGGGGCAGCTTGCACATAGCTTCTTGAATCTCTCCCAATATTCATAAAGGGATTCATCATCTTTTTGTTCGATGTTGCTTATTTGCTTCTTGAGTGATGATGAAATAGAAGCGGGGTAGTACCTGTCAAGAAAGGCCTTCTTCATTTGTGGCCATGTAGTGATACTTCCTGAAGGAAGATAGAATAGCCAGTCCTTCGCGGTGTCCTTCAAGGAAAATGGGAAGGCTCTCAGTTTGATCTGCTCCTCGGAGACACCATTGGGGCACATGCTTGTGCACACAATGTGGAACTCCGACAAGTGTTTGTTCGGATCTTCCCCTCGTAAGCCATGGAATGATGGGAGTAGATGAATGAGCCCAGATTTTAGCTCAAATGTGACCCCCGTATCAAGAGTTGGAAAAGTGATACATAGGGGTTGTTGGTTTAGATTCGGAGCTGTGAGCTCCCTTAATGTTCTCGTCTCAAGAGCCATAGTGATCGGCTCTTCGGTCTCGCTAGAATGAGAGCTAGCGCTTGATGATTCCTCCGAAGAAGTATTCGGAAATAAATTCCTAAACCTTTCGAAAGCTTGTTCCGTTTGGGGTTTGTTTGGTAGATGATCTCGTTTATAGATCGGGTCCTTACCATATACTCAAACAAAGCTCAGAAGAAATGGAAATCTTTATACTTCAACTATATTTTTTTTTCTTTTTCTTTAAAATAAAATAAAAAGAAAAATTAATTGCCCTTCCCCGGCAACGGCGCCAAATTTGACGTGCACTTTGTCGTGGTGTGCACTCAAAATAATAATACAATACAACAATTATACGTAGTATAACGAAGTAAGGTTCGTATCCACAGGGAAAGGAATACTTTTCTTTTTATAGAACTAGTAACAAAATGGGGGGCTTTAGTTTGATTTGGTTTAATAAATTAAACACGAAGATGAACGAGTTATGTGGTTTAATTAATGAGAAGAAGACTTGGCTTTGCTTTTATCCACTTAATGAAATGTTCGTCGATCCCGGTTGTATCTTTAACTATCTTCCTCTCGAATACTCAATCGAGGAGTATATCCAGTTCATCGAGGGTAGTTATTAATAACGAGACGCGTTCATTAATAAAACTTACTACCGAGTCAATATAGAACAAGCGCCGTATATTAACTTGATAGTAGCAATAAAATCAAGATGAAAACGATTGAGATTGATAACCTCAACACAAGCGGTTTATTGGTTTAATCAATATAATTAATTCCCCTTGGCTTATTAATCATGAGAAGCATGCATTAACAACCCAAGTTTACTACCATTGAAAGAACCGAATTAATAACAAGCGTATTAACCGATTGATTCTAGTAATAATTAATATATGAAACAAAACTAGTTGATCCTTTAAGTAATGTTCAAAATATTAATATGAAATATGAATAGGAATTAATTAATACTCAAGGAAGAATATTAAAGAAGATGAATCCTACTATAGTTAATATCAAGATGTTAACTAATTGTCATCTTAGTAACACTCCCCAATATTAACATAGAGGAAGAAATAGCTATTACTATAACTAATGTCAAGATGTTAACTAATTGTCATCTTAGTAACACTCCCCAACATTGATATAGAAATAGTATTTAAAGGAAGAATTAATATTCAAGGAAGAAGATTAAAGAAAATAACTCACAACTTACAAATTCATTAAGCTTCAAAGTAGCAAAACCAAGATGGAAGAGTTTAGCTCCTCATTTGGAGACTAAACATGATAGAAAATATAAAGAAAACACTAATCTAAACTGAGCTAAAGAGTATATGTGAATTGGTGTCCTAAAAGTGAAGGAAAGGAGGTGTATTTATAGGCTTTTTGAGGTGCAGGTCGAGTATTCGATCGAGTATATATACATACTCGATGGAGTATGTGTAGAACATCGAATTCGCCATATACTCGATCAATACTCGGGTAGTTTTATAGCTATACCCGATCGAGTATATAAGTATACCCGATCGGGTATAGACACTCGAACGTGGGAAAATCTTCTCCTGCATGTTCCTTTGTTTTCGGATCCGATCCGATTTGAAATGTCAACCAGATACCCGATCGAGTATATGTATATACTCGACCGAGTATAGACCAAAATCAGGATTTTTCCTTCTTTTTGTCTTGTATTCTTGCACCTTCCTTCACCATTGATCATTTGATTGATCTTGGACCTGTTTAAGCTCAGAATAAACCTAATCTAAACAAATTACAAGAATTTAACAAACTAAACTATTACACCGAAAGTGTGTAATTTCCGAAATATTAAACAACCAAAACTATCTAAAAACGTAAATAAACACACGGAAATTACAAACATATCAGGAGGCGAGACAGATTCTTGGGATGAGCATAGTCAGAGACAAGGTGGAAGGTACTTTAAAGCTTTCACAGCAGAAGTACATTCAGAAAGTCCTTGAGAAGTTCAGAATGACGGATGCCAAGCCAAGGAGTACACCTTTAGGGAGTCAGCTGAAACTCTCCAAGCAGCAGTCTCCAAAGACCAATGAAGACAAAGATGAGATGGCTAAAGTCCCTTATGCATCAGCCGTTGGCAGCTTGATGTACGCAATGGTGTCAACAAGGCCGGACATTGCTCATGCAGTGGGAGTTGTTAGCAGGTTCATGTCGAATCCAGGGAAGGAACATTGGGAAGGAGTCAAGTGGCTGCTACGCTACTTGAAAGGCACTTCTGGAACTGCTCTTTGTTTCAGGAGGAATGGAGTAGTTCTAGAAGGATTTGCTGATGCTGATTTGGGGGGCTGTTGTGATTCCGGGAAGAGCACTACGGGTTACATATTCACAATTGGAGGTACGACGATCAGTTGGATGTCTAGACTTCAAAAGAGTGTGGCTCTTTCGACCACAGAAGCAGAGTATATGGCCATTGCTGAAGCGGCCAAAGAGTTGATCTGGTTGAAGAACTTTCTTTCGGAGTTGGGCATGGAACAGGGGGATTGCGGACTGCACTGTGACAACCAGAGTGCCATTCACCTCGCGAAGAATCCAGTGTTTCACAGCAGAACGAAACACATCAAGATGCGATACCATTTTATCCGAGAGTTGATTGAAGACGGTATCATAAACTTGAAGAAGATCCTTGGTACGAAGAATCCAGCAGACATGCTTACCAAGGTGGTGACAACGGAGAAGTTGAAGCTATGCATGGCTTCAACTGGCCTTCCAGATACTTGATGGGAAGGTGTGAACGAGAGATAGAGATCAGGGGTGTTGCAGAGGATACATGTTCTTGGATGGCAGATGACTGTTTAACAAGCCTCCAAGTGGGAGATTGTTGAAGATGGAGCCTTGTTTGGAATGCAGGAGTATATACCCGACCGGGTATGTTGGGTTACCCGATCGGGTATGAGGTGTTTGATGGCTCGAGTATTTCCCTGGTTTCTACACTCGATCGAGTATTGATCATTACTCGGTCGAGTATGCGTGTAAGGGTTACTCGGGTTATATTCTGGAGTTTATACTCGATCGAGTATGGAGGTATACTCGGTCGAGTATGTGTAAAAACACTACTCGGGCAGAATTCTGGAATCTATACTCGGTCGAGTATGTATGTATACTCGATCGAGTATACGGGAAAAATTAATGACGGGATTAATTTTTGGGCCTGCGGCCTTAACCCTTATTTAGGCTTTCTTAAACCTATTTAAACATCCCTAATGTATCTGTAAACACACCAGACGCCGGAATAATAATATATCTCTCTCTCGTTCGTCGTGGACTAGCGTAATCACACCGATTGCGTGAACCACGTAAATTCTTGTGTTCTTGCTTTAAATTTATCGTTTATCTTAGCCTAATCGTGATAATTAACAACAGACATATTAATATCAAGTTCTGCCACTTTTTAAATAAATTGCCTGTGTACATAAACAACTAGGAGGGTTTTGTTTACATTTTGTGTACAACTTGTGTACACTAAGAATTTCCCATAGTAAATTGTTCGATGTTAGACTGTTAAAATCTCAATCAATTCCATACAAATCCTTTAAAATCTCAATCATTTAAAATCTTGTGAAATCCTGATTGAGGACACCCCTTAGTTAGGGAGTGTTTGCAACAACTTAAAAAAAGCACTTCTCACCATTTGGCTTAAAAAACACTTATTTACCAAACACTACCAATTTTTACTTTTTCTCGTCTTGCGTGTGAAAAGTGATTTTCCCTTTTCTATTACACAAAAGCACTTATTTTACAAAACACTACCAACTTTTACTTTTCAAAATCACTTTTTTATCAAACACTATTAACTTTTACTACTAATCACTTTTTCCTGACATATTCATAAGTGTTTTTTAAGCAGAAACAGTTGTAAACACCCTCAGAACTCCAAATCATTTACTTTTTCTGCTAATATTCTACTTCAGCAATTTACCGTTCTGACACCAACCTACTATAGTACTATCCCGATGATGCACTAAATTCATCAATCTTTCATGGCCACGTTTTTCTTGCTTCAACATGTACTAAACCTATCAAATACTCTCTTTAGAATATACTCCGTACGTAGTACCTTAATTTATGACTATACATTTAGATTTATTAATAGTACCTGCGATGTACGAGGTATTTTCCATTGGTTGAATATATTTTTCCAAATATTTAAAATTAATGTTACTCTAATAAATACGCGGAGTAAAAATTGATAGCAAGTAATCTCTATAAATAATCCCAACTTTTAATTTTTACGCTTAATTTCTATTTAAAATTTTCTTGTTATAAGAGGTAATATCTGATCATGAATCATTATTGGCTGACGGTCCATATAGTTGGGATTATACAAAAATAATCAATAGTTGAGATTATTGTCAGCGGACCGACAATAGTTAAGATTATTATTTTCAACTTTTCCTAAAACATAATAGTAAATCTAAAAACATTATAATTGTGAGTGTTGGTTAGTATCTTTGAATTGTGTCAACATTTTCAATGCATGGCTGCTTGTACTTTGTTACTCCGTATTAAAGTCTGATACTCTAATATTGATGGATAAAATAAGCCCCAAATGCCGTTAGATGTAATTAACGGATTGGAATACATAGAGTACTTTTTAAATGCACTCATATCATACTTACGATCAAAAAAATGCACTCGTACTTTTTAAATACAAGGGTATAACCCTAATTCGGAAGCCCACCCCTAGTCGGATTTGCCAAATCCGACTCCCGTAATATGATAACCTAATTTGAACTCCCGTATTTTGGCTTGTGAGACGGGAGTTTCCCGTATTTTGATAAAAAACTCATAAAAATCCATAACATCCATAATTAGAAACATACCTTAGTTGGATACATGGACAAAGATCATCATAAACATCCACAAAACTCATAGAAGTTGTGCATCTACTTTCCAAGAGTAGAAATTGTCGATCGTTTATTGAGTGGAAATAGTTACATAGCAGTGCCTGCTCATTTTGTTTCATAGGTAATATTGATCAATACAGAACGTGTAAAAGTTGAGAACGTGATTCACCAGTTCTATACCAACTTCAGCAAACTCATGAGCAAATAGTATTTGTGCCCTCTGGCCGGCTTTTATTTGTGCCGATTGCAATTTGTAGTTTATGTTTTTTAGGGCAAAACTGCCACTCCGAATTACTTCTGAATGGTTGTGCCGATTAGCTTTTTTTATATATATTAAAACTACCGTATGTAACTGTCGTATGGAGTAGTTTTGTCTTGGTTTCCTTTTTTATACTAGTATAGATAAGTACATCCATAGGGATTGGAATGTGTGCATTTATGAGGAAGCACCATTTATAATTCCTATATATATTCACATTGAAAATAAAGAATATTTTTTTCCTTGATGATAAATAGAGTATCCTTGAAATGATTTAGTTTTTTTAAAGTGGTTGATCTTTTAAAGTTGTCCTTGAAATGTCTAAAGTCTAAACTAATAAATTATACTAAATTATTAAAATATTTTATACTTAAATATTCTTGGTTCTAACTTTTAGAGGGATTGTATTAATTACAAAAAAACACCATTTATTAATTTAGAAGATTAAGGATATGTGTAGTGAGATCCAAAATGAACCGCTGTTATTGAGTCTTTATCTCTAAAAATTGAATTGCCCGAAGCTACTGAATTGTGAACTTAGCTATTTTTCTTATATTTTCTTGTTGTAGTCAATTTAGCTATTTTCTTATAAATTTATGGTAAATATGAACTCATCAATCATCTTAATTAATTAGTTCAAAGATCAATGTCAATGAAAGATGTTTATTATATTTAGTGATTAACAAAATTACATACACCATAACCATGAATAGTTTATAAGAATATTAAGTAATATTGGAAAACAATGAAAGAAAAGATGAAGAGAGAGAATCTCCTCCATCTCTCTAAAAAACAAGCAAACTCTTGAACTCGTTTACAGAGTTCCGGCGCCCCGAATGCCGCCGGAATTACCAACCCCTACTCAATGAAAACCAGTGCTACACGCGAGGGCACTCTCCTCGTTTCAGTGAAAGGAACAGGGACATTCACTACCACCATTATACACACCCTCAATCCAGACTCTTCAAAAACAATTGCAGGAATAAGTTCTCTGCATCTCATCTCAGGTAAAGAGTACGAGCCAAACGAAGACTCTTATCCCACATGGGCTGACCTCTTTAAATCCAATGACAGATATGACCCGGTTGCTCCTCTCTCAGCCACAACTCCCGCAAGTCCCAAAGCTCTTTCAATTATAAAATTCTCAGCCACCAACCCCATTATTAATCAGGATTTGGATTTTTGCTCCCAAGATAAACAATTAATCACATTAGAGAAAGGACCTCCTTGGACACGGCAGAGAGTATTCATACTGAATCAGATTCTTTGACTAAGGAATCAGAAAACTTCTATTTCTTCGGAGAAGAAGGGATTGACTCAATCCGGATTGACTCTAAGCTTTTCAAGTTCGCAACCAGATACAACGAAGTGGTCATCTTTGAAATAAAAAAATCTTTACTCCACAAGATTAACTTCAATTTGGATCTTGTCCCTCCGATTATCCGATTTATCTCCCAATTGACCAGTACTGACCACGCAATTTTACGGCAGCATAGGAAATTCAGTCCAATCATGGTTTCCTCAAAATATAACAAATCATGCTGTTATTTGGTCATTGCTAAGGAAAGGGGAGCTCTATCATTATTCCTATGGGTCCAGAAAAGTCCAGTCTGTTAAATTTTTTGGCAGTTTTATCTAATTTTGTTGGAAAACCTCATTCAGTGCAGGAGGAATCAATGCATTCGGAGCACCAGTCTTCACCCGACCCTGATGAAATGACTTCCATTTCTACACTCATATTCAATTTTGAAGTGCGAAGAGCCTATGAAGAGAAACAACAGCCCCATTCTTCAGAAAAACAACCCATTATACCTCTTTTACAGGCCTACTCAGATGCCTCAGACAGCTATGACCCACCAGCCGACTCTTACTTTTCAGACGACTTTCTGAGACACACAACAGAATGCGACCGTCATCCACCTATTTCAGAACAAGAAGAAATTAGGGACTCTCAATTCAACAGAGCGATTTGCCGTAAATCTCTGCTCATTACCTTAGATAAATGCCTACCAACTGACAATTTGAACACCCAGCTAAAAATTTATTGGAAATTCCAGAAGAATAAAAGGCGTCATAGCCTAAGAACGAGGTCTCAGACCAAACAATTTCCATGAGCCTAGTTATTTTTTTCCCCTTCTGTTCTTTTGTATTTTTCTTTTTTCTTCATTGTTTTTTATTCTCGCTCTGTACCCTTCATTTTTATCAATAAAATATGTTTTTCTCAAAAAAGAAAAAATTAAGTAATTTTGATTGGTGATAGATGCATGCTTCAAGTTATGTTAAACTTGAGATTTTAATGTGAAAAGCTGCTCTAGTATAAATTATTATTAAGCATTATTAATGTTCAAATTGTATTGTTGGGCATCGACTCTCGCGCATTGCGCGTGAAAACACTAGTTCTATTCAATAAGCAACATTATATAACACAAAAAAATTGTTTTACAAATTCTAAAACACTTCATTATATACATTTTAGAAAAATCAAAACATATAAGTTCTGTTAGAATATTTGTATATGAGCAAGGGCGGAGCTAAGAGAGGGCCAACTCAGGCTCAACCCAAATTTTAAAAATGTCTAAATTTTTAGTTTAAAAAGATCCATGTAATTGATTTTTAAAATATTCTTTGTATCGACCTAGTCTGACACAGTGTTCTGGCTCTACCCCTGTCTATGAGCCTCTTGAATATATTCAAAGAGCATAAAACTTTGTTTGTATTTTGCTCATATTATGAACCATTTCTTTATCTCACTCGGTTAAAAGTAAAAATTGCTCAAAGTAAAAGTAGATATCATGTCTCATGGCGCAAATGGCCGGAAACTTAATTAATTGTATACTACCTAATGATCAACCAAAAATATTAATGGTTTTTGTTGTACGTACTTCAGTTAATATTATATATTACATAGTATATAATAGAGATAATTCCCTAAATAGGAGTAAACAGGGGCGGAGCCAGGACACTGGGCCAGACTGGGCCGGTACAAAGAATATTTTTGGGAAAAAATTTACACGGAATTTTTTACACTAAAAATATAGAGATTTTTAAAATTTAGGCTGGGCCAGGGCCAGGGGTGGCCACCCCTAGCTCCGCCCCTGGGAGTAAAATATAGGCAAAATGCACAAATAGGAGTATCATGTTTTGAATAGGAGTGACTTTGATGTTTGGACGAGGTTACCCCTACCCAAGCCCCAAACCCCAACAACTTTCATTAATAATTAAAACATAAAGGGAGAACTACCAAATAAGCCCTCGAACTTACACAAAAAGTGCAAATCACCCCTTATATAGGAGGTTCTATCCGGTCATTTCTATTTGGGGCGGTTCCCGATGGAAATTTTTGATCAATTTTTTTAGCATCTTATTCATTAATTCTGGTTTACTCATACCAAATTTCAGCTAAAAATTCAACCGGGAAGACAGTCAATTGATTTTCTGAAATATACTGCACTGTTTAACTACGCACTTATTTTCAAAAATTCATTTGACTGCATTTTAGATTGAATTTTTAGCTAAAATTTGGTATGAGTAAACTAGACTTAATGAATAAGATGCTCAAAACATTTCATCGAAAAATTCCATCGGGAACCGCCCGAAATGGCGACGACTGAAGAGAGCCTCCTATATAAGGGGTGATTTGCTCATTTTATATAACTTCGAGGAATTATTTGGTAGTTATCCCAAACTTAAAAGAAATAAGATTAATTAATTCATAATAAAATTGTAAAAAAAAAAAAAACATAAAAAAATACTCCGTATTAAATAAAATAAAAATTATTAAAATAAAAAAATAAAAAATAAAAAACTAAAAAAATTAAAATAAAAAAATAAAAAATGAAAAAAATATAAAAAAATATGTGGGCGTATGCCGCCGCCTCAACAACCTCCCAGCACCACCAGCTCCGACCACCGAAAAAATGCCAACATTTCCCGAAATGCTATCATGATGGCAGATTTTGATAAAATTTGGCATTTTCAAAGAGTAAAACTTTCATCTTTACGGCATTTTTCAAAGAAAAATGGCTGTATGCCATACTGTCATTTTTGAAAATGCAGAATTTTGTCAACTCTTTGTGATTCCTTGAGTTCAGCATCCGATGCATCTGCATATTTCTGTTGTCTTTCTTCAAAGTCTTTTCTGATGGGTTGCAGCCTTTCTCTCACAATCTTCAGTGACCCATCACAGTACTTGTTGATTTCATCAATCACCAACAGACGTTTCAAGTAGATGATTGTGATCGGGCTATCGAATATGGAATATGCTGGAAAATCTTCAAGCTTTGGTCCGTATAACTTTGGTCTTGCAAGATTTGTCTTTGGCAGATTGGTTTCTAGGGCCATCTGAAGATCATGGGTAGCAAAGAATTTGACTGGTCTGATCATGAAGCGCTTGAGTGCATCAAAGCCTTTTTGTGTAGATCTGTCGCGTGTAACGGGAAGTTCTTGGAATGCTAGGAACATCTGATAGATGTCATCCATCTTCCGCATGTAGAGGTCATTTTCTTTGCAAGTGAATTCAGTCGCGTCAGAGCGCTGTAGGTGATAAACAGAAAATGTGATATCTTGATGATTGACTTCAGCTACGTTCAGGATATTCCATACTAGATCCTTAGCAGTTGGTTGTTGGCAACTTGGCATTGGCACAATATACACCTTTTGATCATTAATGTACAATATGTACTCGTATATTTTTATAATTATGCCAGAAGTCTTCTCATAAATTAATATTAATAAGTAAGTATGTCAAATTAACTTTCCAATAACAGAAACTTGGAATATGAAAATGATCAAAAAAGAAGCGATCAAGTGAAACGGTGTTACCTCATAGTTCAAACGTTGTCTGGCCGTAGTGGTATCTTCGGCCCTCAGGAGAAGAAACAGCTTCTTCACATTTGGCTGAACTCGAAGAACTTTCTCCACAAAAACTGCAACCAAAAATTGAAGAATTTAGCTGTGAAAATGAAATCACCCCATATATGTATGTATGCAAGAGGTACTTTAAAAAATATACACTTTTTTAAATTCGTATGATTGATTTACCCAGATTATATATGCGAGTCAAGTAGAATGTAATGACTAATTTGTGCTAATGTATTACATTTTTTTATTTTTTTTATTGTATTTTGAGAAAATACACCATAAATCTTAGTCTTCGGTACGTATACACCACAAGAAGATCCACGGAGCCTATATTAAAATATTGAAGATGAGATTCTTCAAATACTCCATAGTAGTACATATGTACACAGATATCCTAATAATATAGGTAAATGATTGTATATTTGATTGTGTGTGCATGCACATAAAGTGTTTCATCTATATAATGTTTACAAAGTGTATATTGTTATACAAAAACATAGTATAACACTACGTATGTATGTATGTAAGAGGTACTTTAAAAAATATTTAAGAGGTACTTAAAATAAAAAAGGCGTTTATATTGCTATATATAGTGCATTTTTATGATCACTTTCATGCAAACTTTCACAATTGTAAAAGTTTCAAAATTGCTTTCAAAAAGTGCACTTCTTGCAATTTTGTAAAATGCAGTAATCGACTCATCGTTTGTTTTTACTTCTGACTCCATTTATCTAATTAATAAGGGGTTCTTCTACGGTGCATCTTAAAATTTAGTGGATTTTGGTACCTACCCTTTTCTGACCAATCGCCTTGTGACAAATTGACACATCACAATATTTCTATAATTTAAAATTTAATGCCCGCATTAATAAAAGCTTCAACACGACTTCGTACACCCAGAAAACAAGAGGCAGTCCGGCTACTCGGCGAGGTCTGCAATACCAGCAGAGAAACAGGCTAGGGATCGTGGCCGGCGATAGTGGTGAAAACTGAAAAGCCGTGAGCGAACCAGCAGTACGTGATGGAGGCATAAACTGATTTGGTGGAAGTCCAGGGTGTGGACTCTTCGAATGCCAGGGAGGAGTTATTGGTAGACCAGCTACGGAGAAGAAAAAATAGATTCTAATAGTCGGCTTCTCGTCATCGGCGCCAAGGAACTACACAACACGAGCAATTTTGGAGTGACTAATATCAGGAAGATGTCGACGTGGAACTATACTTAATTTGATTGGTTTAAAATTCTTGGGTACCGGTACCTCATATATTTTAAGAGGTACGATAGAAATTTAATAAGATATCTGACTCCATTTATCTAATTAATAAGATATCTAACTATATTTACTTGAGTGATTTACCTAAATAAGACTAAAAGTTTATGAAATTGCAAAAGTAGGACTCTAACATTTTATAGCGTTTTATAGGACTAAAAGTACCAGAGCTTGACAAAATTGCCCTTGATATAAAACTCCAACGTTAATTTCACTATCTCAGCGGCTATCTTCCAGTCGTAACCATTCTCTATCAAAAGTATCGCAGCCATCCTCTACCAAAAGTGCCGCAGCCATCCACTAGAAAACCATCACCGTTGTTGCCCTTCACGTAGACCGCCGCCGCTTCCGTCAATGCAACCACTATCCAGCGATTCGTTTCCTATATATTCCCGACAAGATTGCGATCTTATTTGATTTTTGAAAGTTTCAAATGAAGATAAATCTAAACTTGAATTTCTTATTATCAATTTTGATTAATTTGAATCTCAAAATGCCTTGACTAATGATTCCAGAAAATGTCACTTTTTGAATAAGAGAATATCAAAATTATCGGGTATTTTTACAAAATGTCACTTATATGTCATTACAATATTTGTAAATGTCATATTGAGAATGTCATGTTTCTATACGAAAATGTCATTATTGTGACATTCTCGCATATCAAGTGGCATTCCTCATGGAGGTCTTCACAGACTCACTGGAGGGTAGAAAACAAACATTTATTTGTCAAACTGGCAAAAATATGGCATTTTAAATTTTGTAATTTCAGATTAAGATTGCCATCTGGTTAGGTGTAATGATATAATAGTTGCAATTTTTTCTAATAACCAGTCAAATATGGCATTCTCAGATTCCTAATTAATCAATGTTAGTAAATAAATAATTCTCAAATTCAAATTGTTCGTTCATTGAAAGTGGAATCCTCTCTGTTCACCTAAATGTTTAAGAATCTGAATAGTTTTTTATTTAATCTGAAAAATTAAAGTAAAAAAAAAGCAATATGGAATCAAAATAATCTTAAGAAGAAGAAAACAGAGCATGAGGAAGGAAGTTGAGAAGAACAAGAAGAAGAGGAGGAAGAAGAAGAAACTTGAGAGGATAACCTGTCTTCATTGCAGAAATCGTGTGGCCGGCGTCGAGCGGGAGGGCGGCTGCGGTCGAAGGTGGAGGCCTGCGTTCCATCGCAGGGAGAGAAGCTGCGTTTGGGAAGGAATCACTGGTGAGCTAGGGCGAAGCCGATTGTTCGCAGACCCCAGGAGAAAGACAATTGTTTGGATTTAATAACAAGAGGGCAAAATTGTAATCTGAAATCCTATTTATGAATTAATAAACTTATAGTCCTATTTTGGAGTTTTGACAATGTTTTAGTCCTATTTAAGACAATTATTTTATTTACTTCTGACTCCATTTATCTAATTAATAAGATATCTAGCTCTCATCACTTTTATAGACTTATAGTTCAATTTATTTTGAGTAAAGTAATAAAATCACAAAAGATAACCAAATTTGGATCCGAGATGGTCTTTTTAGAAAAATCTACTCCGTAATACAATGTAATACTCCGTATTATATTATGTAAAATGTAATACTTAGTAATATCATAAAAGTAACTATTTAGATAATATTTCAATTTAAAAAAAGTAACTAATATATACGAGTATTTTATTTCATATTTAAACCGTTAAAGAACAAATCTGATTGGCGAAAACACATAGATAGAGCGATGAGAATTCAGTTTAATTAAATATCTAAAAAAAACTTTAAATTATATTATAAATATACGCATGCCCCTTATAATAATTACATATTTATGACTAAAATGAATACCATTTACAAAAATGTGATTAGTGACTAGAGTAGTAATGAAATCATTGTAACTTATGTTCAATTTTTAAACTTAAGTTACTGTATATGAAACTACATTGTAGTAACTCATAATCATATTTTTGTAAGTTTTATTTTAGTGATATTTTTGTAAAAAATCCTTATAATATAGTATATAACTACATTCTTAGATTTTCGGGCAGAGTTTTTTTAACATTGAGCCTTGGGTTCGCCATACAAATGATGTATACGTGAGTAGATGTGCAATTCAAATTGTTGGGTGTGTTTCGGAAAATAAAGAAAACTAATTAAAATAAATTAATTAATTAAAATGACGAAAGAAAATAGAAATAAGATGGAGCAGAAATTAGTCAAAACTTGTGCTACGCACGATGTCCTTAAAACGTATTTGTTGCCTCCCACGATGCTAGGAGCGTTGCAACAATCGTTTCCCAGGATACGATGACTTCGAACTAATGTTTGAGCACACAAACAAGAGTTCCAGCGAACGAGAACATATTATGAACACTTAGGAAATTTTTGGAATGCTGTAGGTGTTTTTCTGAAGAAAAATACGTGAGGAATGTGTATTAGCGTGTACCAACGTCTGTTGTTGCAAACCACCTGCCATCCATTATATAGGAGGATTTGTTGTGTGTGAATGGTGAATTAATGGACCTGAATGTTGGACATCAATGGTCAGTCTGTTGGGCATTGAATCGTCCACGAACTGTCCATTTAACGCTGCATTAAAAGATAAGAACGTTGGGCATTCAATGCTGTAACGGTTCAGAACGTGACCAGAAGACCTCCCAACAGAACACCCTACGAGGGGTTCTGTCCGAAGTCAACAGAACACCTCTTCGAGGGGTTCTGTCCGACGCCACCAGAACACCTCGGTATGGTGGAGCACTTCTGTCTGGAGCACTTCTGCCGCTAGGCACTTCTGTCACTGGGAAAAATAAACGTTTCGGGAAGAAAACAAAAATTAACCGTATCTTTTGAGAGATAGATTTTTGGACGACATTCGTGTCCGTAGGTCGCCCGCGCACGCAAGTCGCGGTTTTTCTTCTTCGATTTCGGGATTTGATTTGCACCCCCTACGCGCGTGGAGAGAGCCTTTACCCTTAGAAATTTAATTCCTTAAGAGGGGAGTCCCTTTATAAAGGGTTGCAAATCCCTTGGGTTTTCCGGTGTGGGAAATAATACACTAGAAACCCATCCTTTTTCCCAATTTTTCCTTCTAACGGGTAAACTTCGAGAATCAATTTCTCATTCACCCGTTATCCGTTTTGAGCGTACCACATATCGAATTGTAGCCCTTAACAAGGACAATCCGAAATCACTTTGACCCGACCCAAATTGGAAGTGGACCCCACTCAAAAAATTGCCCCAAAATTACCATTTAATGCAATTTTCACACATTTTTCCAACACAAATTTCTATAAACTTTTTATTTGATCAAAACTCTCATTATGTACTACGTATAATGTGATTCCAAAGAACAACACACGGTTTCAAATTAATGTGATCGACAATGGAGTTCATTTGATGGACTACTTTAACTTTATCAAATCATGATAACATCAAATAAACGCGATATGAGTTTCATTACGTATCACATATGAATATTGTTCTACTTTGATTCATCGTACGTACATATATGTGTGTATACGAAGTATAACAGAAATGAATTGAAGGATCTAGAAAGAAAAAATTAATTAATAAAGGTTTCGCCGATTAATTAATTAATACGGGTATTGTTCTCTAATTAAATATAATCAATATATATATATATATATATATATATATATATATATATATACATATATATATATATATATGTATATATATATATATAGATAAGAGATCACATACTAACCATGCTTAAAATACTAACTTACTAACTCAATAATATGCAACACATTGAACTTCAATATGCAGTACAAATAATGTAAAGATGCACACTGTGAATTTCAATATGCAATAAAAACAATATGCAAAACTTTGAACTTTAATATGCAGTACAAATAATATGCAACACTTTGAACTTCAATATGCAGTACAAATAATGTAAAGATGGATGCACCGTTTTTGATAGTTTGTAGGTTAGCATGGGAGGAATGGTTAGTATGTGATCTCACCCCTATATATATATATATATATATATATATATATATATAGAAAAGATCCTGTCCAGACGTCCGGACAGGAGCCGCCGTCCGGCCGGCGGCGTTTGGCCGCCTTCCCGGTGGATGTTTTTGATGAAATTTTTATGGCATGTTCTCCATCAAGTCTAGTTTATCCACAAAAAAATTCAGCCAAAAACTCAATCGGGAAGGTCGTCAAATGATTTTTGCAAGTTAACTGGTCCGGAATATGTATTTTCCGGACCAGTTAACTTGCAAAAATCATTTGACGACCTTCCCGATTGAGTTTTTAGCTGAATTTTTTTGTGGATAAACTAGACTTGATGGAGAACATGCCATAAAAATTTCATCAAAAAATTCCACCGGGAAGGCGGCCAAAAGCCGCCGGCCGGACGGCGGCTCCTGTCCGGACGTCTGGACAGGAGCATTCCTCTATATATATATATATATATATATATATATATATATATATATATATATATATATATATATATAAAAGAGGAACTTTTTAAGAGCATACAAAGCGCCACATAATCCTGCCATGTCATTATATATATTAATTATTTAGTTATTTTTATACATTCTGTTTTTATTAGCCAGATTCTATTTTTGATTGCATATTGATATGGAAACAAAAATCCGTAGAAATCCACATAATTAAGGCATTTTTTGCTCACTTGCATATTATCCCAAAGAAATCACATTATTATCAAACTAAGTTTACTTCGATTTAATCATGAAACTGAAATTTACTTCCACATAATGTGATTAAACTGAAATTGACTTATACATAATGTGATTAAACTGAAATTGATTAATTCGTAGATTAAATTAAATCTATATATTAGACTAAATTTTCTTTTCTTTTAAATCACATTACATATTATCCGAAAGAAATCAAATTTCAAATTAGCTAAATTATATACTGCCCGTGCATCGCACGGGCTTGAAAGCTAGTAAATATATATAATAGAATATACTATATAAAGGTTGGCCGGTGTTATGGGTATAATAAATGACTAAAAAAATACTATGTATGTAGTAATATATTTATATTATATGATTAAATTAGCGCTAGAGTATATATATATTTATATATTCAAAGGTTTTCCTTTGAATATGTCCATCTAAATACGTGATTTTTGAGTTACATTGATACATACTAACATACATGTTATGCTTTCAAAAAAAAAAATATTCCATGTTGTTTTATAAATTGATTATAATGTGTTTTTTCATTGTACTTCATTTAAAACATGGCACTGCGTATTATTTACTTATCCCGCGCAATTAAAACTCTCCCCTTTCGTAAAGAACCTCATAGTTATTTAATAATACGTAGTAGTATGGAGAACATGTGAAATAATGATTCTGATGAATAAGAGCTTATGATGATGCACACTAGTTAGTAAGGCATAAATATATGTTTGTATGTTTGATTTGTGTGAGTTGTCTACCTTTTTATTTAGTTTGTAAACATTTGTGTGATTTCGTTTGTAATTATATTTTAGCTTTCATTTGTAAGTTATAAAGTAGTGGTACAGATTTTGGTGTCGAAAAAAAGGACTTGGAAGTGAAGAAAACTGCCCAGGAACAATACCCGGTCGGGTGAGGACATCTACCTGATCGGGTATGACAAGAAAGCTGCATCTACCTCGAAAGTGCATGCACCCGGTCAGGTGAAAAATTTCACCCGGTCGAGTGAGAAGTGACCCGCAACAATCAGACGTGCTAAAACACAAGAACGTGAGAAATATTTGATTTTGACCGATACCCGGTCAGGTAAGCATTATACCCGGTCGGGTACCCGACCAAAGGTGTTGAAAAACACCTATAAATAGCACACTTTTCCTTTACAAATAACGACCAATTCACATATACTCTTAAGCTCAGTTTAGAATTGCTTTTTTTTACTCCAGGGGGCGTCTAGGGGAGGGGGGCTAGGGGGGCCTGGAGTAATAAGGCTGAAACTCACTCCATTGAGTTTCGAACCCGAGACCTCCCGTAAGGGAGAGTGAGTCGGCGACCAGCTGGGCTGGACCTACTTCATCGACTCAGTTTAGAATAGCTATTTCTTTATATTTTCTAGCATGTTTAGTCTCCAAATGAGGATCTAAACTTTCATTTCTTGGTTTTGTTCTTGAAGTTTGTTGAATGTTAAAGTTGTGTGTTATTTTGTTACTTCTTCCCTTGAATATTAATTCAACCCTTAATCTGATTTCTATATTAATATTGGGGAGTGTTGCTAAATGACAATTAGTTAACATATCGACATTAATTATTACTAGAAACGATCAACGAACCGATGGTTAATCGTTGATGGTTTCACAAGTGAGTAACTGCGGTTTATTAATGCACGGTCGTTGTTAATAAACTGAAGAGGGATTAATTTTGTTGGTTAAACCGAAACCGTTGTGTTGAGGTTATCAATCTCAATTGATTTCATCAAGGAGTTAGGAGATTAAATGTTAACCGCACAGGGCTGAGGGCGGCGACCTCTCGACCTCTCTTCTCTTAGTCATACATAACGTCATTAAAATCTCTGATGACCGCACAGGGCAGACAGTTAGCAGTGGCTAATTAACTCCTGTAGCAACTTCAAGGAGTCTCGCCTTCTTTGTCGTTCTTGGAAGCCGTAGAAACCCGTTAAGCGCCATGGTGTAATTTGCGCTCCATAAACCACTGTCATGTCGATGTAGTTGCCGTCAGATTCAGCCATTGTAATATCCACACCATCCTTCCAAAGCACGGCTTCATGCATAAGCGTTTGTAATTTTTACTCGTTATTTTATTTTTTTTAGAACTATTGGTAACAATATATATAAATGTGATATGTGATAACATCAAACAAAAGGCATCACATTTTGAACTTCCCAACAAAAATAAAATAAAATAAGTTCTAAAACTCACAAATTATAGATATACTAATATACATACTCATACTATAGAACCTATAATATGTAGCTAGAAAGGGTGAAAAAGTAGTTTAACGATAAAATAATAGAAGTAAAATCTTTTATAGTAATAGAAACATTGTAGTTGTATAAATATTAACAACAATGGTAAGAATAGTAATCCCATAATAAGAGTTTTTTCTAAAATATTTCTTAAATAAAACCTATTTATCAATTTATGACTAAACATTACTAAAATATAATATCATGTCACTTAAATGTAAAAATTAACATAAGTTGCTTAAAAAATTATCATAAGTTAGCGTGACTAAAGTTACTACATAGAAGTTGTCATATTTTGTAAACAATATCTATTTTAGTCATTAATATGTAATTTTTAATGATGATGATGAATTTTCCATCATGAATGATGATGAAAAGAATAGTCGATTGCAATTTATATCACTTTGCACAAGTTTAAACGTTAACCCGCGAATTGCAGGTTGGAAAATTCTATATTACCAAAGCGGAAATGTGTTCCAAGCTAAGTCCAAAGAAGGAGGTTTTTTATGTTCCTTTTTGTTCCTCCTTATACAAATTTTCCCACACCAGTTGAGTGGACAAACTTCTCATTCCAATTTCCAACGCAGCTATAAATATAAGAGCACTTCTCTAATTTTTAGAAAGTACCACCCAGACGCTATTGTTATGGGTAATTCTATCTGCAACCTCATTTTTACTAAATACACACCCACATTTTTAAAATGCCATTTACGCCCTTCGAATTAATTTAACGTCTCTCTAACTTAACATCGTTCATTTCATTTCGGTGGAACGTCTCTCGTATTTACAATTGCTCATACTCCATTTATCCCGCTCATGTCTGAGCTTTCCGAAAAGGAAGAGACCGACTCTTTCTCATTCTCCCGCAAGCCATCGTAGTCGGACGGAGAAGAGACGAAGCAATAGAAAAGGCGAGATCTGAAATGAAAGCTAGCAGCAGAGATAGAGACGAGCGGTTGAGCCCATAGATATACACACGATCAGTAAGGCGGAAAAGACCGGATCTGGAATTCAAGCTAGCAGCCTTGAGTCACCGACCGAGAAAGAGAAGTCTTAAGTAGTTTCTCTTCCTCCTTGACCTCCAGCGTCTTCGACCGAGAAAAAGAAGTTTCTAGTACTTTACCAAGCTTGTTTAATTTCTTGTGTCCTGAATGATTTCATCTGATTAATAACAAAATTGCTCAAATATTTGCTATATTTTACTCCTATTAAGGGGGTTTCTCTTGATTAATTGCTATTTTCATAGACTGTTGTTGCTTATATAAGGTCATCTTTATCCTTGGATTGGTTCATCTTGGATTTTTGTATTTTCAAATTTGTTGTTTAGATAATGAGGGTGAAAATTTGATTTTAATACTCGTTGTGTTCTTGAGTATTCAACTTAGGTGAGATTGTACTATTTTTTTTTAAAGATAAACTTCACTCTGAGGGTCCACTAGAACTAGTAAAGTGGTAATTAAGACACTTTACTGAGAAGGTCAAGTTATATTAAATTTGTTTATAATCATGGTGTCATTAACAAGGAGTGGATGTTTGCAGAGAGATTTATAATAAAAAAATGACGCTTTCTTGTTTGGAATACAATGGAAATGGAGTGAAAGTGATCTAGAACCCGTCTGGTGGTTGTCGAAATGGCTGAAGCAACTTAATTGGTTTAATCAAGAGCTAGCAGCAGAATTGATTGTTTGCCGCTGAGGTGTAGTAACATACCAACAACTATTTTTTCTCTGTCATCTTTCATCCTGGACATCATCCAATATTTTATGGACATTAAATTCTTAGTTTGAGTTGGGGTGTGGTTTTTGCTTGTTAGTTGATGTTGCATGTTCTTTTTTGGGTAAGTGGAACTTTTTGGTAAGAGAATGTTATGAAATGTCTCTACTTGAAAAAGAGCTCTCCTCCCTCCCATTCCCTTATAAAAATTAATTTCATTTTAGGTCTGACTTATATCCACCAGAAGTGGATCAATGTTACCAAATTTTCAAAGGATCATTATATAACTCCAGTTTCTTTGAGGAGAGTTGAACGAGTTTAGCCAAATGCTAAACCATGGTTTAACAGTTCATCATATTCTTAAGTAGCTTCTCTTAAGCTTTGTCTAATAGTGAAGGCAATTCGAATAAGGTACCACCCCAAACAATATAACAGAAAAGGAATGCTTGGAAGAGACTCACAAGAAGTTTCAAGGTTTGCAATTGCATATACATGTGACACCATTATTTATGATAAGAAGATTTTTGGAGGTAAGTTCTTACCTTCAAGTGTTCTTATTATAACAAAAAGAAAATCACTAGTAGAAGACAATGTTTGCATGAGTTACTTTGTGACTCAAAGTATGTTACTTTCATTATCACACACAGAAGCCCCCCAGTATTGTATTTCATGTGCGTACACTTCGTCAGTTTGTTATTGACAGTAAAACTAATCCCATTCTGAAAAAGTACACCTGTACTTTTAAGATTACTTGTTTGTTGCGACTGAATATAACACACTTATATAGGGATACTTGTTGAAAAGGCACATTTAATATGATAGGAAAAAGCTTCTTTTGTTCAAATATGACTCTTTTGGGATGGATGGAGTATCATAGACCAAAATCACCAAACCGATTCTTGCAAATTTCTTAATGGAAAGGTGATCTTTTCATCAATTGCACGTAATATGGCACTACTTGTTGAAAAGGCTTGAGAGCTTTTTCTTCTTTGGCTTTATGCGCTCGAGAGCCAAACCAAACATTATAGATTGTATTTTATGTTGTATTACCATCCAGTATTTTATGCCACATCATAATCTTGGAAGCTCTTTAATTGCAAGCCAAAGTACGTGTTTGTAGTACTTATTGAAAAGGATGGACGGTAAAAAAACTAATAAACACGTACTCTAAAAAACTTAAAAATACACAACTGAATCAGTTTAAATGAATTAACTGCATAATGCAAAGATGGAATACTGATCTCATGTAGAAATAGGGTAATAAAGGATTCTCGGTCTTTTTGTTTTTCTGGTTGTCTTCCTTCTTTGGTTTATGCGCCTGAGAGCTTCCCCTGTTCTAGCCTGCGTTTTGCCTTGCCACGATGGTTAACGATCGTAACTTAATGTTCTGGCCTTCACGTACTTAACGATCGTTAAGTACAAGGGTAGTCTCGTTAATCACTTAATTATTATTTAATTAAGTGGCTGTGTTTAGTAAAAATAGGGTTGTGAATAGAACTTCCCTATTGTTATTGGCGACTGACCGTGGGTTTTGAACTTGGCCAAACTTAAGCCCACGAGTTTCATTGGGCTACCTTTCTTCATGCATCTGGGCCGCGCAGGGCGTTCTAATGATGCCTTGCGATTAGGCCCGTTAATGTGGCACATTTTCAAACTTCTTACTACACTAATTCAATCAAATAAATCATAGAGCTAGGAAAGTTAACAGACATAAGTTATAGATACAAAAAAAATCGATAGTTTGCCTTTTAGGCTACATCAATTCATTATAATATAATGAGAAATTATTACTCCGTATTTTACAGATGTGATGATAAGAATTATACAAACACTTCTATTTACGATTGAAGACATATTTCATTAATCCAGGAATGTGAGTCTTGATGAAATAATCATCCCAGTTGACTACTTTAGGGTCAAAGTAAAACACATCTGTTTCAATGCCCCCTTCTATGGCCGCTCCTCGCAATTTTTCAGTGTTAATATCATCGTATCTGTCCACAACATATATGCATACTAAGTATCCTTGGACACATATTTTTTTAGAAACGTTGTTGATTTCAAATATTTAAAAAGTATACTTACACTCCCTTGAAGAATAAGTATGGTTGGTATAGATTTACTAGCCTCATCACAGTCTTGATTTTTCTGTGCATCTCATTGTATATACTGTGGAAGTACTGACAACATGCAATATTTACTATCTCCAAACCCTGTTTAGTGTAGGAAACCATGCATACATATAAGAAACATCAAATTTTACCCTGGAATCAGGGGCAGAGTTAGGGGCAACTTAGGCTCTCGCCCACCCCAAATTTGGGAAATGCTCTAATTTGTAAGGTTAAAAATCTCATGTATTTTTTTCAAAAATATTCTTTATACCGATGCAATCCGAAATATCCAAGATGTTTGTGAAATAAGGAACTTTCCTATCATCAGGTGTTTTTTTGCATCAAATTTGTAAATAGGCACACGAGGAAGCGGTCCAGCCCAGCTGGTCACCGACTCACTCTCCCTTCCGGGAGATCTCGGGTTCGAAACTTAATGGTGTGAGCTTCAGCCCTAATTAATTACTCCAGGCCCCACATTCCCCCCTCCCTCAGACACCCCCCTGGATTAAAAAAAAGTGTAACTAGACACACAAATGACTACTAACCTTTAAAGGGATGAGGTAGTGAATGGCCATATATCTGCGGAAGCTATCCATGCTGCCTAGCACAGTCACCTTTCCAACAAGAATGGGTTTTCCATCCTTACCTATGCATGGATGTTTGGTGAAGAAGCGGTATCCCAAGTCTTGCAACACTTTGTACCTCATTGGGTTCGAAACTGATGACCCTATATGGTATATGCTTTCAGTTCCTTGTTGATTTGCATGTGCCACCATGGCTACTATCATGGCGTTTACCACCATATCAGCCGGTATCTGCCATTTTGTAATCATGTAATTTGTTTAATTCATTTCTTAATTCTTTTTGGAAGTTACCAAATATGCTATGGGACAAAAATAGAGGGACATCCAAAAATGGAGCAATTATAGAGAATAGAGGGAGTAATAAAAGTTCAAACTTACAATATTGTCATAAAATTAGTGGCATGCCAATTTGTGGGACACAATTCGAGGGACACAATCCAATCCAAAATATAAATAAATTAGGACTAGGATTGACCAAATTCCACGCACTTAGAGGCTAAGCAAAGCCGTGTCCCCCAAGTCCCAACCCTAGTTTGTAACCATTTTGATACTTTACCCATTTCTTTATACCCATTCTGGTGAGAAGATATTTCTTATTTTGAGAAAAGGGGCAAATAAGCCCTCCAACTATTTGTGTTTTTGCAATCAGGCCATGAATCGGAAGACTTGCGGATACACCCCTCAACTCAATGAAATCAAGCAATCAGAACCTTTTTACCTTCTGGTGCCCGTAATCTAGCAGGTAAAAAGGGATCTGATTGCTTAATTTTCAACGAGTTAAAGGGTGTATTTGCAAGTCTTCCGGTTCAAGGGTCTGGTTACAGAATCACAAATAGTTCGAGGTCTTATTTACCTTTTTTCTCTAATTTTTTTGTATGTGAATCTCGTGTATAGTCAAAAAGTAGCCTTCTCATGGGAGGTAGGTATAAATTGGACATACATAAATGGGTACAAATGAAACTTTTCAGTTTGTGATAGCTAAAATATAATAAAATTAGCCACAAAGGACATCTTTCCAACAAACAAATTGTACCGGCGTTTCAATTGAATGCGACACCATAATACTTTTTTATTTTCTTAAAATTCTATCCAAAAGACCTGTGTAACATTGCCTTGAAAAATCTCAAGCTAAAATGGTACAGGTATGTTTTTTTAGAAGAGCATTTCGGGAGGAAAAAAAACTATTTAAGCTAAGAATTATTTTCGACTTATGTCTACTATGTCATGTTTGGATCTCACTTAAGAACTACTTCTTCCGTCCCACTAAAACTAATCTATTTTTTTCTTTTCGGAAAATCTCACTATGAATATCTCATACTACCTCCGTCCCAGGGACAAGTTCCCAATTTCCTTTTTTGGCAGTCCCAACAAGAAGTTCTCATTTCCCTAAATGGAAAGTTATTCTACATCAAAACAGTGCAAAACAGTGGCAAACAGTGTCGAAACAGTGCCAAACAGTGTCGAAACAGTGCCAAACAGTAAAATTTACCCCTCAGTAACTTTATTTCCTTAATATGTGTGAAAGTCAACCCGAGAACTTCTCCCTGGGACGGAGGGAGTACTAAATTTATAAAACTTGTGTGACTTTTCAAACTCATTTTTCTTAATACTCCCTCCGTCCCTGTTTTTTCTCCTATTACGGCTGGGCACAATAATTTAGGTAGTGGGTTTTGTGTGGTGGAGAGTTGTGCAGAGGAGAGAGAAATGTGTAAGAATGTGTAAGAATGGTTGTGAACCACAAATTCTTTACCAAAAAGGGAAAGAGGAGATAATTTTGGGACGGACGAAAAAGGAAAGTTTGAAGATAATTTAGGGACGGAGGGAGTAATCATCTTCTCTTGTCCCAATGTTAATATGATGGAGGTAGTAGACAGAGTTTGATTAGATGCAGGGGCAATGACCTATCACCAACATATTTAGTCATTTACTATTCCCTAGTCCCACACTGCACAAAATCCAATGTTTTCTAAAAACATACTCCCTCCAGACTCCATTCCATAAAATTCTTCTCCATTCGATTTGGATTGGAGTTTAAGAAAGTATAAATAAAGTGAATGTATAATTTTGATTGAGTAAGAAAAAGATAAATAAATGTTAGCCACACAAAATTACTTTCCAAAAAGAGAAATGAGGATATTTTTTTTTGCCGTTCCAAAAACATAAGTGGGAAGCATTTTAAGGGACGGAGGAAGTACATCAACTGAAAGAAGCATACCACATCTACTATGGTCTTAGGATCACCAAGGAAGCATGTTATTTGTCCTTTACCATAAGCAACTGCTAAGCTATCGATAGTTCTGCATGTACATACATGATTACAATATAAGTTACTGTAATTTGGAAGTATAATACCATGAGGAAAGCTAACGGAATAATTATAATAATAGTAAGGAAAATAGATTCAATAGTAATGGACTGATGATTATATTGGGTACCTCACACCTTCAACCCAACCAGGGAATGGTTCCTTGTAAGTGCTTGTTATAATGGTCGGACGTATAATGACAAGAGGCACATTGTCTCTCAATTCACCTAAAAGCATCTCTCCCATTGCCTTTGTAAATACGTAAGTGTTTGGCCATCCATATGCCTTCGCTCTTTGAGAGAGAAAAATGTTAGTTAAGGGATTTAAATAATAAAAGAGTAAATTATCTCAAATATTAATGAAAGAGTAAATTATCTCAAATATTTTGCAGATATACCTTCGGATGCCAATGTCTTTCATGGCTAAGGTGATGGATTCTTGAGAAGAATTTTCAGCTCGGAGCATTTTCAAAGTTTCATTGATTATCCTTTTTTCTCTATCAATGTCAAGCCCACATGTTCCGTTCAATGTTTCCCCCATTTTGTATGGGCTTTCTAGTATGAGTCCTTGCTTTTCACCGCATACATATGCTGTTACAAATCCATTCAACTTTTTAAGTTATTTTTTTTTAACTTGTTAAGTTTACATCGTATAATAATACTTGGGGTTTTACTTGAATATTACTAATTTTGAACCAATTACCCAAAAAGTGACCACTTTTAAAAAGGGACAAAAAAGTGATCAAGAAGGTCATATATGTGCAATTAGAAAGTGCAATTAGAAAACATGATGTAACTACAAAAATTTTATGTCACTGTGTTCGTTTATTTTGTAACTACAGCCATCACCCATGTCACTACAACCACTGCCCGTGTCACTGTAGTCGCCACTCGTGTCACTGTAGCCGCTGTCTGTGTCACTGTAGCCGATGCACGTGTAACTGTTGTCACCATACGTGTCACTCAAGCCACCTCCTGTGTCACTATAGCCACCGCCCATTTCACTATAGCCACCACCGGTGTCACTATAGCCGCCGCCACAGTGACGCCGCCACAGTGACGCAGCCGCCATAGAATTTTTCGGCACCTTTTCTGGCGGCCTGGCACCAATAGCAACCCAAGCCTCCATTGCCTCCCTTGCCCGTCCTGAGCCACCACCTCTGCTCATGCCCCGCCCCATAGCCCCCTATGCACGGACCAGACCCCAACCTAGCCCCAATCCCTGCCCACCTCTGCCATATGCACCAGATCCCACTCAGACCCCTGCCCCACCCCTCCCCTCATCACAGCCACCCAAACCCCTGTCCCCACCCCCTGCCCAACCCCCTGAGCTGTCCCTAACCAACCTCGGACCAGTTATCCGGCAACCACCACCACCACCCGGAAGGCCGACCACCACAGATCAACCTGCCCGCCACAACTCCTGCACCACCACCCGTGCCTGCACAATTGGTTCCCAACACCACCCCCCCATAGCCCTGCAAACACAATTTTTTTAATCAAAACTCTTCCTTCCTCTTCCCTTCCCTCCTTGACTCTCCCCTTCCCTTCCCTCCTTGACTCTCCCCTTCCCTCCCCTCTGAACCAAACAAGGCCTTAGAGTTTGACATGGATTTTAAGAGGAAATTATAGGGGTAGTATAGAGAGTATAGGGTAAAGTAATGATAAAGTAGGAAATAGAAAATAGTATGTAAAAAGTAAAAAGGGGTAAGGGTAATAAAAGTCGGAGTATAAATGTATTTTGATTGAAAAAATTTACCAAAAAGGAAATAGAGACAAATAATTAAAAATATCACGAAAGGAATATGAGACGAGAATGGAGGAAGTAATAAGTTACACTTTTAATTTGCTCGTATGAGCAATACATTAGTTTCATACATTAGTTTACATAATTATTCGGTACATGACTATTTCTTTTTGATCATGTATGACTCCTATATCGATATTTCTAATAGTTAAAATCGCCAGATAGGCATTAGAACTTGGAAAGTTGGGCGGAAGGATCACAAGTAGACCAAATGGTCAAGTCAAGTACCGAAAGGAATACATTAATAAACAATGACTAAATGTGAAATTGTTGTAAATTTTGTACTATCAAAAGTGGAATTAAAAGTTTTGAGATTACTAAATGGGAATAAGAACAATTTGCCCACCTACCATTGTACACTAAAAGTTGTATGATAAAAACTAATAAGAGTCATGTGCGTAGGGCTTGTATACTGTGAGCCTGTTTGGTAACACCGAAATCGGCTAAATCGGTTGGTTCTGCTAAAATTTATGAAGTTCTAGCTGAAGTGACTGTATTGGCTAATTCTGCTGATTTATGGGGGGATTAAAATATATTTTATAAATAAAGTAAGAAAAAAAAATATGAAAATAGCTAAAATGGTCATCTACAGTAACTTTAGCCAATACAGCGAAAAAGTAACTTCAACCTTACTTTTTCTTATTATTGCACAATTTAGCGCGCGAAATCAAAAGTCACATGTTTGCTTAAAAAGTTGGCTGATAAATCTATTAAACCGAAAAATAGACTCACCAAATGGGCTAAACATGGATATGATCAAGCGTAAATATGGATGAATGTTCAAAAACATGGATGATAATATGATGACAGATTGAATGGATGATATGTTAAAGAGAAATGCTAGAGGTACCCCATTTTCTACACCATTTTGTACCTCATTCTATATTTGTGGTTCAGAAAAATCCAACCCAATTAAAATAATTGCTCCATTTTTACTCATTGCTTTTGTGAACCACAAACATAGGAGGGATACAAAATATGATACAAAATGGGGTAGCTTATGTATGTTAAATGAGTTCACGCTTCCGAATTTCTGGGAACCCAAATAAGAACCGTACAGTACCAGTTCCAAAATTGATTGTTCCAGTTTGAATCTAGTTCAGTTCAGGTTCGATTTCCGCTTCCAAATTATTTATATTTCTTGTATTTAAATTTATTTAATTTATTAAAAATATAGTAGGTAATAATTAAGTAATAATATTATTCAAATGAAAGAGTTCCTAAAATATTAGCGTAATTAATAATTAGTATTTCTATAAGTATATAACTAAGTACACAAATAAGATAATTAATAACAAAAATAGTTTTTTTTAATAAATAACTAAGTAGTTCGAAATTAGGTTATACAAATTTAGAATTTGGTAATATTAAAATACTCCAACAATCACTAAATTATGTATTTATAACTATAATTTGTAATATTATCGTGTTATTACTACTAATTACCAAAAAATACTAACTAATTTATTTTTTATTTTTAATGTTAGTACAACAAGAAAAACTATTACATCTATAAAAAAACTTATTATTGTTGTTGTTTCTGTTGTTATGATTGTAATAAATTTTTATTACTATTTAAGAATTTATTTATTTTGGGCCATTTATTTTTAATAAAACGGTTCGGTATAGAAACCGGCAATTTCGGTTCCTTATTTTGAAGGACCGAATAAGACTCGTGAATCCAGTTCCAAACAGAGGTACTATAGTCTATATATGCGATTATTCAAGTGAATTAAAAAAAAAAACACTTCCGAATTCCGATACCTCTTGAACTTAAAATTGAGGACACGTCTTGAGTCTTGACGTCTTACTCTTGACTTACCGGTTGATACGTGAAGAAGAACTCTCAAGTTTTGGCACTTTCTGGCAAAGTCCAGCACATGCTTAGGGCCCATCGTATTAATCTTCAAGGACACGTCATATCTGTAATAAGTTTAGTCAGTGGAGCATAATCCATTAAAGTATTGAACATGCATGTATACATTTATATGAGAGACAATGTTTTTATTCCAAAAAGTTTAAATGTTTTTACATCAAAATGTTTAATCAAATCAAGTCCGCACACCACAAATTCATACGGAGTAGTTGTTAGGAAGAAGGAATAATATAACACTTTGAGAAAATGCTAGAGGTACACACTTTGTGTACACATTTTGTGTACACTCGTCTGTCTCTTAAGAAAATTTTGTCTGTCACAGACAACTCATATATGAATTGTCTGTGACAGACAAAATTTTCTTAAGAGACAGACGAGTGTAAACAAAGTGTGTACACAAAGTGTGTACCTCAAACATTTTTGTAACACTTTAAGGTGTGAGAGTCAGAGGGAAGTTGTTATATCATGGAGAGCATCCTCTAAGAACTAAAATATGCGTGAACATTTTTTTTATTTCAGCAGCAGTGTGGTGTAAGTCGCGTTTAAAGAAATGTAATTCACGTTAATAGAAGTGTGGTGTTACTCGCGTTTAAATAAATTCTCGCGTTAAATTGCCCAATTATTTTACATAAATAGTGGAGATGTTTTTTAATATCAGGGCTATAAAAAAATAGGAAAAATTCACATGAATAATCCGAACTATTACCGATCTTCCAATATTAATCTCATTTATTGGTTATTCTACAATAATATGTTGTTAACATGGAATCTTCTCAAATTGATCCCTCTTACCCACTACCCGCTAAACCGGTAAACAAAATAGGAAAAGGGAAAAAATAGGGAACAGAAAACACGAAAAACTAAATGGGAACAGTGATCTGGCATGTATCGACTTTTCTTCCCCAAAACAACTTCATCGTTCCAAGCATCCATCTTCAAATCTTGTATGATGGACAATCCATGAACTTTACGTCCTTATAGATCGAGTAGCGAGGCTGATGGCATGAGATGATTCAACTGAATATCCCGCGGTTGGGCCAACTTCTTTATTATGTCGCCGGAATCCCTTTGAAACCTCAATTGCACCATAACAATTTGTTGTGAGGAATTTCACAATAAGAAAACGGAAGAAGGAGATGGTGGCACTAAAGCCTTGGCTAACCAATTTCTCGAGACGTTTTATCAATGCTCCTTTCTCCATAATTTCTCCACAAATTCCACAGAAGAAGGGGAAGGAGGCTCGTGGATGAGATTTGTACATGAATTCGATATAAAGAAGAAGGGAATGGGGAAGAAATCGATAAAGGTGGGGGGGAATTAAGAGGAGGAGGGAAATTAAAATAGAGGAGATCACAAGATGAGAAGCAGAGAACGAAGAAAAGAGAAGCCAAGTAAAGAAAGAAAGAAAGAAAAGAAAAGAAAAGGAAAAGGGAAAGGTAAAAAAATAAAAAGTTAATCCAATCACATTCAAACACGTAATCGGGTAACCTACTAAAATTTTGTGTTCCAGTTAACAGCGTGTTATGGGAAGATTGTCTCTTTAAATTGGGTTATTTTAGAATAACTCATATTTGGGATTAATAATAGAAGACAATGCAAATGTGAGATTATATATTGATGTGAATTTTTCCAAAAAAATATTCAAAAAAAATCATGCCCCTGCACATATAACATGAGTGAACAATAACGTTTTGTGTTTCAATAGCAAATGTTTATTTTATGATATAACTCGCGTCATGACAAATGTAACTTGCATTGATGAACATTGTAACCCGAGTGAATACAAAATATAATTTGATGAGTCAAGTCAAAATGTAACTTAAAAAGGGTAAAAAGAAAATCAAATGCCTACAGACTACTGTATTGAAATAAGAGCCCGTTTGGTAACACTAAAAGTGGCTGTATTGATTGATTCTGCTGAAATTATAAAGTTTTGGCTGAAGTGGTTGTATTGGCTGATTCTGCTGATTCATGAAAAAATTATATTTAAATTTTTTTTTAATAAATAAAATAAAGAATTATATGAAAAAATAGCTAAAATGATCATCTACAGTAACTTCAACCAATCCACCCAGAAAAGTAACTTCAACCTTATTTTTCCTGCTTATTACACAATTCAGCGCGCAAAATTAAAAGTTACGTGTTTGATGAAAAATGTGGCTTATAAGCCTCATAAGGGTTACCAAAAGGGCTCTAAATGTGTAAAGCTAAGCTAGAACTAAAATGTGGTAAGCCACACGTACCGGTCATCAAAATCGGTGGTTGCAGCCATGTTAACCACAACATCGACTTCCCTCCATAACCGGTCTAGCAAACTCGAGTCCTTCACGCCCAAATTCTCGCACGTGATATCTCCAGCCACAACATTCACCCGGTCCGATATCAACCCATCCCACTTCTCCCCGTACTTTTCCATTACAACCTTGAACAAGTCTTTTCCCAATACCTGATAAATCCATTATCAATTGGACAGATACTAATATTTTTTTGTGAAATTTTTTACACAATTTGTTTATAGTATCATTGACGTATCTAGAAGACGAATTTATAAGTTACACTAAAATTTAGTCACATATTTCACAAATGACAAATCACATTATTAATATTATACTCCGTATTGTTTAACTAGACTTAGTTTAAGTTATAAATGTGCAAGTATATATATATAAAAGATCAATTTATGTTGCGTGAGTGCAAGACGAAATTGTAGATAAAGTTTGAGAAAATTATCTAAGTAGAAGTTAACCTGATAGGAGAATTAACTCAAAGTCTTATATAGTGATTTATTGTTTTACTACTTTTCGGTGTGAGATAACTAATTTAACACGCCTCCTCAGCCTGAACCGAGCTGGACAATAATTGGGTGTATAAATTAACAAGCTACATTTAATCATGAATGCTAAACAAGCCGTCAAACCACAACCGGATTTGGCTCTGTCGCTCTGATATCATGTTCAGATCTAGAGTTCCATCCTAAAAGGTTAACTTGATAGGAGGAATAATTCAAAGTCTAGGAGTATTATATTGTTTTATACTTGTCCAGTGTGAGACAAATACCTTAATATACATCCTGCATTTACTACTAATACATGATTCCTTATCTTTATTTGCCCCTATTTAGGATGTTTTTACATGGACTGTAATTTGCTGGTCTGGTCTGATCTGGTCTGGTCAGGTAAGGTCTGGTTTCTTTGTATTTTTATAACTATCCAAGTCTGGTCTGGTCTGGTCTGAACTGGTCTGATCTGGTCTGGACTGGTCTGGGACAAATTACAGTCCAAGTAAAAACATCCTTAATTATTACTCCATTCGTATTTTTTTTGTTTGCTACAATATGTGTTGGCACATTGTTTAAGAGTGAAATAGTAGGGGTAATGAATAGTGTAGAAAAAGTAGGAGAGATGGTCGAAAAGTATGAAAGAGAAGATAAAAAGTAGAAAAAGTAAGAGTAGTTGAGTATTTTTAAAGGAAAAATTTTCTAAAAATGAAAATGTAGCAAATTTTTGAATACTTTCAAAAACGGAAAGTGTAGCAAACAAAAAAGGGAAAGTGTATTATGACAACCGACTTAGCTTGCTCTATACACTTATTACGTATCTATATTACATTGCTGTAATGTGTGATTATAATTAGCCAATTAGGGATAAAAATTTGGCAACGGGGCTAATATGGGATGGTTATGTTATAACTCTAATCGATCATATGTACACATTTATTAAATTACTAGTTTTCAAGCCCGTGCGATGCACGGGCAGTACGTATTTTAGCTATTTTAAAATGTGTTTTTTTAAAAAAAAATTGGTTATGGAATTAATTTATATTAGTAAATGAAGTTTTTCATTGACACTATCATCTAAGAAAAATACTAAATTGATTATTTGACTTGGTTCAGACTGTTTATTTAGCATACAAATTTAAAACCTCATATACAAATATCATTTTATCCCGATATACATCTTAACCTACACATATGTCTTAATACAGACTGTACTTAATAGAAAATAGTAAGGAACCCTTCAATTTAATATAGAGCCCGTTTGATATCAATAAAATTGATCGAATTGACTGATTATGCTGAAACCGATTAAGTTCTGTCTGAATGGTATGTATAATAATTTTTTTAATTAATTCTAATAGTTACAAATTCAAATGATTTTACTCATTCTTCAGTCACATTGAAAATGTTTCAAAGTATAGTTTTTAAAATTTCAAAACACTTTTCTCAATTGGACATTTATCATAAGTTCTCTAAACTAATCCTTTCAAAAAAAAGTTGTCTAAAGTTCTAAGCCAATATACCGAGTAAAAAAAGAAGCTTGAAGGGTAACTCACTTATTATTATTATTATTATTATTATTATTATTATTATTATTATTATTATTATTATTATTATTATTATTATTATTATTATTGCTTTTAATTGTTAGTTTTTAATTTGTCTAAAAAATGAAAGTGCGTAACACTAATACTTCGTATTAGGTAAGGGAGTGGATGTGATGAGTCGACATCCAGGTGCCAAATGGATCCGTTGATAAGAGCTCTTGGTGCAGTTTGTAATTAAGATACCTGAATATTACGGATTAAGTAGGAACGGACTACGGAGTCAATGTCTAGGCGTAAACGCATAGGTCTCTTTTTGAAAACAAAACTTCAACTTGTCTATTTTAAAAAAAACTTTCAAAAATGAAAAAAAGATGAATATTAATTAATCAGGTATAATGCATATTAATATCATGTATCATAAACATGTGAATGGTAAAGTATCATCTGTACGTAGTATTGAATAATATATCATTAAAAATGTTGTAGAAACTTACTGTGATGACATTCTTGATATAAGAACACTAAGCAATAGAATTCTTCAAACTAAGGAGAAAGCCAATAGTGAAAATACACTTTTATTTACATTGTCTTTGTATATTTATAATAGCCTACATATGCACTATAGGTAGTTTTTATGTTTCTAATTCTAAATTTAGAAACATAAAATATACTAAAAGTTTATAGAATATAGAAACGTAATACTAAAAAATCAATATATACAAAAAGTTTACTAAAAGTTTACTATAATAAAATCAGATTTTATGTAAATACTCCGTAAGTTACCAAATTAGAATATAGAAACGTAATACTAAAAAATCAATATATTCAAAAAGTTTACTAAAATTTTACTATAATAAAATCAGATTTTATGTAAATACATACTCCGTAAGAGTTACCAAATTAGAATATAGAAACGTAATACTAAAAAATCAATATATACAAAAGTTTACTAAAAGTTTACTAAAAGTTTACTAAATCAGATTTATGTAAATAAGAGTTACCAAATTAGATGGTATACAAAACGTAATAGTGAAAAGAAAATAAAAGATATAGAAAGTAATTAAATAATAATTATATATAATGACATGGCATGATTACGTGGCGCGCCGTATGCTCTTAAAAAGTTCCTCTTTTATATATATATATTGATTTGCATCAAAAGAGCATCTGTTTTAATTTTAGTTGCTATAATTAACTACTGATCATCTGAAAATAATTGTCTTTGAATTAAAATTAAAATTAAAATAGAAGTCACACTTTTTCCAACTCAAAACAACATTCATATGTCTACAAAACCTGATGAAGTATGTTCTTTAAGAACCGTTATTTGGCGTAGCCTCTTTAAAATTTGTTTGGTCCATTTATTCACCTCCTAAGTTGTGCGTTCTATTTTGATGATTATATTTAAGAAGATGGGTTTAATCCCCCCCCCCCCCCCGCCACCCCTCCGTCTCTAGTGTTTACCATATGGATACGTAATACGTAGTACATAACTGTGAAGTAAGTTCCACCCATTGAAAATTATTAAGAGTGAGTTAACTAAGCCCAATCTTATACGAGTAATACTAACCTAAACTAAATAAGAAAGCTTAACTTTAATTTTCCATGTTGGTCAACATACTTTTTTTATCATGGATGTAGGTAGTCAATCTTAATAAGGATGGCCAAATATAAAGACCGTGTATTATATTTAAGAACATAACATGACATTCTAAATGTTTGATACTATCTTAAAAAGATAAACAGGCTCATCGCAAGTAGAACATAGAATGTTCAAATTAAATGACATAAGAGCAAAAATGGTTTTTATGTGAATACACAAACAAAAATACTCTTTCGTGAATACAAGAGTGAGTACAAATAGAAGGACTTGATAAATGTGAGGGGAGACGTAGCACCTCAGTGTTGAAACGTTGTACGGCGGCCATTGTGTCTTCAGCCCTTAGAAGAAGAAACAACGTCTTCACATTTGGCTGAAGTCTAAGTATTTTCTCCACAAAAACTACAACAAAATCAGGAATTTAGCTAAAGTAGGAATCAAAAATCCATTATATTAGCTAGGTATATATAGAAGGTCTAGAATAAAAACTGATCCTATTTACTACGTATATGAGTATGTATGAACTTTCATACTATACGTACTCTTTGCCAAGAAGCCGGTGGCACCGGTGACCAGAATTGCTCTATCTTCCAAGAAGCTAAGAGCACTGCCCAACTCCATTGCTCTTCCTCTTTGTTTGAGTTGCACGAGCTGACATGGAAAAGGCTTGAAAAGGGTCAATATATATGGGAGAATTGCCACCCAATAATGGGAGTTTATACTGTACTGATCTCTCCGTATTTCCTTTTTTGTTGGTCCCTCTAAGATTATTTCGTATCGGTTGGTAAAATTTGTATGGTACTAAATCATTGTTATTTTATTAATTCAATATCAATTACAAAAATACACATTTGTTAATAATCGCATCATCTTCTCATGTCTCAACATTAGTGAGGCAGACATAATAAATAATAATATTAATACATCATACTACCTCCATCCCAAAATGAAGTTCTCATTCACCATTTACTTGGCCAACTTAAATCATTTTCAATCTTTTGCTTTATATATCAAATTTATCAAATTTAAATTTTCTTCCCCAGGTTTGTAAAATTTTTAATTTAGTTTCTGAATATGTAAATTTTATTTACTAAAAGCAATCTTAGTGTTCACATGAATCAATTTGCTTTATAATTAGTCTAGCATCGTAAACCGAAACTTTGTTTAACGAATGAAGTATGTTTTTGCACCTTGTCCAAGACGGGTGAAATGGGTGAAGCAAGAGTTCGAATTTAATCACCACTAGTCTGTTTCTTTTTTTTATCCTTTCTTGCACGTGCATTTCTTTCCTTTTGCAACAGAACATACTTATGAAGGGAAACAGTGAAACACATGGAATAAGTAAATGAGATAAATAAAAAACAAAAATAGAGTTACAAAAATTTAGTCAATCTCCAATGAGATTGAATTGCCATCTTTATAAAAATGATGTAATAACTGGATTGTTTTGTATAAAAAGTTACTTCCTCCGTCCCAAATTGTTTTGCAAAGTCAATATTTTTTGGTCAACCAATAATAAAAGTCAAACCTTTTTATGGATAATTAACTCAATTTCTAATAATTAAAATTTACATATTCATAAACTACATTGAAATCTCTTTAAAGTTGTAAACTCAAATTGAAATATAATTAGAAATTGACATCATAATTAAACGAACAAAACAAGTCTATTTGACCAAGAAAAGTCAAAATTGCAACTCAATTTGGGACGGAGGTAGTATGACATTATTAGATGCAGAACTTGACACTTTCAATTAAAAAAATGGCCATTTCATATTAGAAATTATGGCATTTTCAGATACAAAATGGTTAAAAAAAAATAAAGAACTAATCTGACAATTTTCAGATTGCATTAAAATTGAAATTACATTAATGTAATATTTTTAAAATAAAGACTGCATTAAATTTGCAATAATTGAAAATAAATTGCGTTAGAGTTGTAATAATCGAGTATGGTAAGTAATATGTATACTTTCTATAACTTTTTTTTTTGGAAGAAATATGTATACTTTCTATAACTTGGAAAATATTACTCCGTATTTATTTAAGTATTGTGTCGATTTGAATTGAATATGAATTTAGATAAAACATACGATTAAAATATTTATGCCTTTAAAACCACATTCCAACCTCTTCGAGTCAGGACTCAGGAGTACGAGATTCCATCTGTTTTTGAGAAGAGGTATAGACTATTAAGAGCCTATTTTTTTTGGTGATGTCGAGCACATGCTTAGGGCCCCTTGTATTAATCACAATGTAAACAAAATTCAGTTGAGCACCTAATACATTAAATATACATTTTGGGAGAGAAATTTATTGTTGGTTCAAAATAGGTCGCTCGTAGGCTTTTTGGAAAACTACGTAAGACACTCAAGCAAGAATCAAGAAAGTAAGAACGAATATGGAAAGTGCTCATGAGATTTAGCTGCAAAGAATAGCCTCTAGAATTCGCTCCCTTAGTTTGAATTACAACGTGCCTTTTATAGGCGTATACAATTCGTAACCGCTAACAATAGTAATGAACTAATGAGTAATTAATTACAGCATTAATACGGAATTAAATACATAATTAAACAGCGCATTAATTGCTTGTTGTTACTTTTCCTGGCTGGCAGGTCGGCCAGACTGACATGCTCCCAAATGGAGTGGTAGGAAGGCTCCAGGTTGTGGACTTGGATCCACGGGTCCATATTCAGGACTTGGGCCGATTAGGCTCTGGGCTTAGTCCCATTACTCCATCACGAGTCCTCCACTCCCTTAGTCGAGTAGTAGACTCGGCTAAGAGGGAGTAGTCCAGGTCAGTTGCTCTTCTCCGAGACTGGAAGATCTTCGCCCTTGTCCATGTCGGGGAGATGCCTCATTAAAAACCTTCATCAGGAAAAAACCCAATGGGAAAAAATCCTAATGAAGGAAAAAAGAGTACACCAGACGCCCCCAAGATGAAGCAAGAGGTGAAATCTTCAGCCTTTATTGCAATAGTCGCCATCTGCGAAGAGGATGACTAGAACCGTTCTTCTCGTCGGGCTCGAACTCATCAGGCTCGCCTTCGTTCAGTCGTATCTACACATAAATGCAACAGGTGTAGAATAGAGCATTTGGCCTGGTGTCGAACCACGTTCAATGAGTAAGTGAGTCGGACTCGCTACTCGAAAAGAATAACGTCAAGTTCCCAAGTAAGGCCTCAACTTAGTCTTCGTAAGGAAGATTGAATCCGCGAGTAAGTGACTCGGAGTCACCACTCGAACGGATAATCCAACCTCAGAGAACTAAAGTATATCAACCTTTTCGGGAAATGTGAACGTCAATTAAGTGAAAAAATTGCTCAGAAGAGCGTGGCTCCAGGCCCCTAACAAGAGTTTAACTCGCCGCCCGAGGTTAGTAGTTCGAACCCGCAAGTAAAAACTTTTGAACGGGTGACTCGTCCCCCGAGGTCGGAGTGTGATGCACTAGGAAGAGGTAAAAGCACGCAAGAACTCGTATGAAGTCAAGAGTGTGTGGTATTAACATTTATATTGGAGCTTATTAATCGTCACACCCATATGACGTGATCTGGTGGCGCGAGTGTGTGTGCTCGGCCAGTGTACGAGTGTGTGTGCTCGTCCGACGTACTTGAGTGATTAGATTTTACAAGTCCGTTGTTCAATGTTAAAATTACACACACTTAACAAGAGTAAAAGCAATCATATCACTTAAAATATCTTTTCAAATGATTCAATTTGTGATTTTTTTATCATATATGTTCACGTATTATTTTTATGAAGAGAGTTTGAAGTACTTAGCTTTTGAACGGACAGAAAAATTGACGTTGAATTCTGGCCCGCTGAAAAATTGGATTGGACCAACGGTGGGCTGGCCCACTGTTTTTGTCTTGGTAAGCACTTAGGACTTTCCGGCTGAAGACCCTCCTTATGATGGCCTGGAGGTTAAGCTTAGATGCACTCTTCATGGCCCGAAAACAATGCCCAATTTGACGTGTCCTGCAGATGTCTCTTTAGACGGAACCAGAAGAGAGGGTGCGGCCGGACAATGCTTTCAGCCAGAGATACTCCCGGCGACTACGGCCGCGGACACTACAAACCCCGAGCCTTAAGGTTTCTATCGGCGAGGGACTCTACTTGGCTTGAATCGTCATCTCCTTCCTGGTCATGGATCTGCGGCGGCGACTAACGCAGAGGTGGTGCGAGCAGGAGTGCAGTGGACGCCTCCGTATGAGAGATGGCAGAACCGGCACAAGAGCTCGTACTTCTTCGCCGGCCGCTGGGTTGATGTGTCTCAGCTTCGGGTTTGACAGGAGTCCTCGAGGTGGTGTCATCGCCCATCAGATTGATTTCTCGTGATTGAGATCATGAGATGAATTCCTTGATTTTATTGGAAGCTATTTCTGTCGCCGGAGAGGAGAGGAGACCCACCGCCCGTCGCCACATTTTGAAAATTGTCTTTGGCCGGATCTACTGGAGAGAGGGGGAGTCGTTCCACCCGAGCTTCAGCAGGGGGGCAGCTTCTGCAGTGGCGCGCTTAAGCTACCAGATCTACTGGACCATTTTATTTCATTAATCTTCCCGATTTTGAGTTACAGACCTGGATCTTACAGCCCCGAACTGGCTAGTCCGGTCGACCTGCCAGCTAGGAAAAGTAACAGTCAAGCAATTAATGCACTATTTATTTATGTATTTAGTTTCCGTATTAATGTTGTAATTAATTAGTCATTATTATCGATAGCGGTTACGATTTGTATACGCATATTAAAGGCAGCTTGTAATTCAAATTAGAGGGAAGCGAATTCTATATGCTATTCACTAAAACTCCATCAGCACTTTCCATTTTCGTATCACTTTTCTTGATTCCTACTTGAGTGTCTAACGAAACTTTCCTAAAAGCATACGAGCGCCCTATTTTGGACCAACAGAGGTGATTAACTCTAAGTCTGGTTCGAGTGCTGACAGTTGCATGTGGTTCTTTTGTCGTTTTACCCCCTTTCTGAATGTTGTAATTTAAATTTAAGTCATCTGTTTTGACGATAAAAAAATCTCCTCAAGAACACATTATAATATAACTTATTCTACGATTATTGCTTTCTTATCATTCAAAATTTAGGGAAAAATAATTAAAATACCCCAAAAGTTGAAGGGGTGTGAGATGGACACCCCAAACTTGCACATGTATTTTAAACATCCCAAACTTTATATAAAAAGTTATTTTGGTACCATAGTCAAGTATTATTTCTTTCAGAAATGTTTATTGATGGTGTTAATTTCATAATTTCAAATATTTTAGAATTCATGAAGACACAATTAACGTTATAAACTTCCATTGCGAAATAAATAATGTTACCCCCAATCTATACAATTGCAACACTTTTAATTTGCTATTTTAAATTATGAAATGGACTCCATAAATTTACATTTGCGAAAATAAGTTTTTATATAAAGTTTGAGGTATTTAAATTACATATTCTAGTTTGAGATGTTTACTTTACACCCCATCAAAGTTTGAGTTATTTTTATTATTTTCCCCCAAAATTTAATCTGTTATGTTTCTTTAGAAATCTTGCTAACAAAAGTTACTGGCTACACAAAACTTTTCCTTTAACAATATTTTTTTTGAATCGACTTTTCTTTCAACAATTTAAAACTTCAATTAACATATTTAGGAAATCATGAATCTGATTTCACATTCTAAAATCAGTCTAATTAACACTATCGTTATAGAGTTAAGGGGAAGACCAACGGTTATTTTTTGGGTGATACCAATGGTTATTATTAATGAGAGTGTAAAATCTAACGTACTACATGATCAGCCGTGTAAAAAGGTAACAAAAGTAACGGAGAAAGAGAGTAAGAAGACATAAATAATAAATCGTATAGATATACAACTCTTTCTCCTAGGAGTACAATAATATTAGGCATGGTAATGGGTTGGGGCGAGGCGGGTATTGCAAGACCCGGACCCGCCCCGTGACTTGGTGGGGCGGGTCCGTCCCGCCCCGTGACCTGCACGGGTCCAAATTAAACTTGTTGACCCATGACCCGCTCCGCCGCAACCTAATTAGTAATTAGCTAGTATGTATTTTTTATTTGTGGGAAGTTGTTACCAATTGAATCTACATAATGTTTATCTCTAATTATTAATTAAAAATCAATATATTTCAAAAATTAAGGAAAAATTACTCAAACTTGAATAGTTAATCTAAGAAAAAATTGCCCGCATATCACTATTGCAGTTTTCATTTCATAAAATATGACAATTTTCCCATATTCCATAAAAGTGATCCATTTAAAACATACGGATTGTACAGCGATTCAGCAAAGCATCTCCATCGAACACTTCCCCTCTTCCCTCAAACGAACTTCTCTCCGTCTTCTTCCCAATGAAGCATCCATCGAACATCATCGCACCTCCATCGGTCGTCGTCTCCACCTTCAATTCGCAGCCTCTGTCGGCATCGCATGTCGGCGTCTCCACCGACTTTCTACGTCGCCGCCTTCATCGATGTCCGCTCCGGCTCTCTCCTCCTCCTCCTCCTCCTCCTCCTCCTCCTCCTTCTTCTTCTTCTTCTTCTTCTTCTTCTTTAATCTTTGTCCGATTGATGAAGCGGTGAAGAGATTGACCACCATGGTAGAATGAGATTGTCGTCTAGGTTTTCCAGATCTGTGCATAGTTCACGACGGATTTTAGATCTAGTCGACATAGGCGATGATGTAGCTAGGTTTCACCTAGGCAAAGGTACTGCGATGGCTTCGGTGGGATTTTTGCCAGGGAAAGGTAGGGAAGGGTCTAAGGAGGGGGCTATGGGCTGTGGAGGGGAGTTTGGGGGCTGGAGAGGGGGCGGACGACGGCGGTGGTAAGTCAGGTGGGCCATACGGCGGCGGTCAGAAAGCGGCGGTGGTGGCCGGAGTTGGAGACTGTCACTGTGTCCGGAGTCACTTTGGCCGGAGTCACTTTGGCCGGAGTCACTTTGGCCGGAGTCACTTTGGTCGGAGTCACTTTGGCCGGAGTCACTTTGGCCGGAGTCACTTTGACCGGAGTCACTGAGATAGTGACTCCCGGCGGTGGCGGTGGCGCCAGCGGCTGCGGCGGCGGCGGCGGCGGCGGCGGCGCCGGGGGGCGGCGGCGGCGGCAGTGGTTGTACAGGGGTGGGTGGTCCCGAGTGCCGGTGGTTAGGACTAGTAATCAAATGCATAAAAGAAATATTAAAATAATAAATACTTATATGATTAAAAACAAGGAATAAATGGCTTTTAGTCACATTTTTTGAAAAATTTAAAACAAGTCACTTTTTTATCTTTTTCATTCATTTTAGTAATATTGGAATAAAAAGGCCTTAATCTAATTAGTTATATTAATAATTGAATATATGTATTAAAATTCTATATATAAAGAAGACATTGATAATCCGTCATGCATCTCATTATAATATATATTCATATATTATAAGATCAAAGAATTTATGATTTATTGTATACACACATATGTATGTTGAAGTATATTTGTAGTATAATTTAAGAAAAAGTATGTATACTTATATATTGAGCGGGTCGGGGTGGGGCGGGGCGGGGTGGCACGGGTCAATTCTAATACCCGGACCCGCCTCATTGTGGGCGGACCCGCCCCATTTGCAAGAGGGGGTGGGGCGGACCCGCCCCAAATGTCTCGGGCTAGGGCGGGTCATTGCGGGTCGGATTTTTTTGACATCCCTAAATAATATATAAAGCATAAAGTTACACCAACACTTTTTGGATACCCATCATACCCTTACCCTTACTCTTAGATACTACCTCCGTCCCTTAAAACTTTGCCAAAGTTGACCGGCACGGAGAATAATAAAGTAAAAATTGTGTAGTTGAGGTTTGTGTAGAGGAGACAGAAATAACAGATACCACAAAACATTGATTAAAAGGGAAAGTGACAAAGTTTTTAGGGACATCCCAAAAAGGAAAGATGACAAAGTTTTAAGGGACAGAGGGAGTATAAGATTTTAGATTTAGATTAGAAAAAGTAGTGTGATCCGGTGAGGTCTCGGTCAGCCAGTCGCCTGCGGATTGCACCTGGACTAGTTTTGGATTCGGTGCGGGCCACCCGACCCGGGAACCGCCCCGACGCGGCACTGTTAGGGCCCGGCCCGGCCCGGGAACCGGGTACCGATTCCGGGTCTAGGCCCGGTTTAAGGATGAAACCGGGGCCGATTCCGGGTATGCTAAAATGTGAATCGGCCCGGCCAGGCTCGGTTTGGGCCTATTTTTTGTTTTTTATTTTTTCTTTTTTTGGTTTGGGTTGGGTTTAAATGGGTTGGGCTGGGTGTTTCCGATGGGTTTGGGGGATGGGGGTAGGGGATGAAATAATCAAGAAAAAAAAAAAATAGAACCGGACATGGCCCGGTCCCGGACCGGCACCGATCAACATCCGGGCCGGTCCCGGGCTTCACTGAATTTTTTTTAGCCCGGCCGGGCCTAAGCCCAACTGCCCAAGTCCATGGGTAACCCGGACTCGAAGCTCTATTGCTCTATTCTGCTCTCACCCTAGTAGACTAGTAGAGTAGTAGTAGTATCCACCACCAACCAAAGAGACAGGAATAAATATTTGTTCTATTCCCCCATCATTGCCCAAAAGGCGACGCTCTTCACTGTCTCTCCCAATTTGTTTGTCTTTACTGCCGTTCTTATCTATGGATCGATAACATTGGGTTCAATGGTTCATTCAATTCTATTCATAAGTAAACAATTGAACCCCGTTTATATCCTAGCTGAAGAGTTTATACCGGAGTGGATCTTTCCATTTCTGCCTAAAAATGAAACTCAATCGCAACCTATTCATTTCCTCAAGATCTTTACGCATTTTCTGCCCCAAACTCTAGCATAAATCAAAGATTCTCATATACCCATCAGGAAGCAATTTTGGGGGCTTCAGCAAAGCACAATGAAACGGAGAGGGGTGCGCCCACTCTTCAGTGCACTTCTGCTCATAACGCTTGCGGCGACGCTCTTTGGCCGGCTCTTCCTCCGATACTCCTCATTTGAGTCAAGGATCGGAAACCCTTTTGCCAAGAAGGCCCAAAAAGTGATCTTTAACGAGACCCTTCTCAAATACGCAGATATAGATATTGGGGAGCCTCAGTTAAAGAAGGATGTCGAGGAGCTGTTAGAAGGTAATTTTCGAACTCATGGTCGCCATAGATCTTTCTTGTCTTCTGGTAGATATCATATTGACCTTAGAGTCAGGGCATCCAATGGCATGCCTTTACATGTCCGGTCAAGGGAGTTTAACATCCTCTGGGCTAGTTTCCGGAGGTATTTGCGTGACTGGTTTCATAAAAGACGGTTTCCTACTCACTCTATGGTTGAGTTTTTCGATAAAGTTAAGTTCTTGATTGATAACCATGAAAGTAAAGGAGTACTGGATACTAACAAGAAGAAAAGGTATAGTTCTTGTGCAATTGTGGGGAATAGTGGTATTTTATTGAATACTGAGTATGGGCTGTTAATAGATGGTCATGAGATTGTGATCCGCTTAAACAATGCCAAGACTGGAGGGTATGAACGTAATGTGGGCTCCAAAACAAACATTTCATTTGTAAATAGTAACATATTGCATCTCTGTGCAAGAAGGCAGGGGTGCTTTTGTCATCCTTACGGACCAAACGTGACTATGGTTATGTATATCTGCCAACCGGTCCATTTATTCGATTACCTGGCATGTAATGCCTCTTTCAGAGCCCCACTGGTTGTCACTGACCGAGAATTCGATGCGTTGTGTTCTAGGATTGTGAAGTACTATTCTTTGAAACGGTTTGTGGAAGTTTCGGGGAAGAAGCTGGATGAGTGGGGAGCTGCTCATGGTGGGGTTAATTTCCATTACTCTTCAGGCATGCAGGCCGTTATGCTGGCATTAGGATTGTGTGAGGAAGTTGGGATATTTGGGTTTGGGAAATCAGCTTTGGCTAAACATCATTACCACACTAATCAGAAGAGTGAGCTGAAGTTGCATGATTATGAGGCAGAGTATGATTTGTATAGGGATTTGATTGAGAGGCCTCAGGTAATACCTCTCCTTCCTGATATGTTCACGGTCCCTCGTGTTTTAATATACCATTGATATTTTCAACACAGTTGATTTGGTCATTTGACTAGTTAGATTGTTTAGTCTCCCATGGCTAAGCTAACTATATGGGAGAAAATTTCTGTTAGACTTAAATCACTCTTTGATCCATCAAAGCCCAGAAGAATGTGTAATCAAAATTGTTGAGTTGTAACTTTTGTAGTACTAAAAAGTTCCAAGTGCTGAAGTGCAAGTAGGCTCTACTATAGTATGGTGCTGTAATTTTGTTTGGGCATGTAATTTGAGGAACACTTGTGTACTTGTGTTAACTTAAGCAGTGATTATTCTGTCTTAAACAACATTAGTGCTTTAGGGCAACTGGTGCTTCACAGTCTTCTATGCAGCTGAGTAATGCTAATTTACACATGGATATATGATAATGAAGCTCTTAGATTTGAACTTGTTAGTTTAGTTCCCTATTGGCAGCTCATTTTGGCCTGTCATTCTTGATGTACACCCCTTGTATACTCCTATTTATCTGTCAAGGTTTTGGCATTTTTACTGAATTACATTTATATAAATGAGTACAAATGGCATGTACAAGATAACAGACAATCTGTATTATCGACTAGCTAAAAAACATAGTTTCCATTCTGTACAAATGGTGGTTACATTATCAATTTATTCTATATCTTAACAATGCTAACATAATTTCCATTCTGTACAAATGGTGTTTACTTTAACAATTTATAATACTGTTCACATCCCTTAAATACATAATAACACTTCTAGCTGCGAGTCTTAAAGGCATATATCATCAACCCAGGAAAGTGAGTCTTCATGAAATAATTGCCCCACTTGACTACTTTTGGGTCAAAGTAGAACATATCTGCCTCAATGCCCCCTTCTTCAGCCACTCTCCCCAATTGTTCTATGTTCATATCATCAAATCTGTCCCCCATATATTCAATCATATTATGTTTTCTCAGGCACTTTGATTTAATAAACAATATAGTTAATTCAAAATTTAATAATTATACTTACATTCCCTTGAAGCATGTGTATGGCTTGTATAGCTCTACCATCCTCATCATTATCTTGATTTTTCTATGCATCTCAGTGTATACATTCTGTAAATAGTGACAACATGCAATGTTCACTATCTCCAAACCCTGTATAGTGCAAGCAAGCATACCCATATAAATAAGAGCAGCCAATTTTTAATCCAGACTCGAGCTCGACTAGTATGAACCAAACTCTTAAGAAGTCTCTGAGGCTGCTACTTTGACTTCAGGATGGTATAACTTTAAGACAGATGTACCTTTTCATTACCTTTAGGGCCTATGAGATTTTGGCCAAAATGTTCTGAACGCCCACATTTAAAACATACAACAAGATTAAGAGCCCTTTTGGTAACACTGAAACCGGCTTAATCGGTTGATTCTGCTGAAATTTATGAAGTTCAGGCTTAAGTGGTTGTATTGGCTGATTCTGTTGATTTATGAAAAAATTAAATTTAAAATTTATTTTATTAATAAAATAAAGGAAAAACATATTTTAGGGCTGGGCATATCCGTTGTTATCGGTTTCGGTTCGGTTGGGTTTGGAACGGGTTGGAGGAATTATTACCAAACAAAAACCATACAATTTTTTTGGTTTGGTTCGGTTCCGTTTAGTTCGGTTTGGTTCGGTTTGGATTTGTTAATTTTTAATAATATATGAAGGTTTTTTTGAATTTCTTTAGTTCGGTTTGGTTTTGTTCGGTTTTTATCGGTTTCGGTTCGGTTTAATATGATTTGGAAGAAATAATACCAAACTCAAACCAAATTGCATACGGTCTGGTTTTGGTTTGGTACGGTTCGGTTAAACCAAACCGTTATGCTCACCCCTAAAAAATTACTACCTCCGTCCCATTTATATTGGGACGGAAGAGGGTGGCACGGTTATTAAGAAAAGTGGGTTTGTGTGGTTGATATTAATTGATAAAGTAAGAATAAAGTAAGAATGATTTAGAGCCACACAAATTTTGTCAAATATGTTATGAGACAATTTAAGTGGGACTTCCCGAAAAGGTAAAATGAGACAATATAAATGGGACGGAGGGAGTATATGTAAAAATAGCCAAAATCATCCTCTACAGTAACTTCAGCCGAAACAACCAGAAAAGTAATTCCAACCTTATTTTTTCTTATTATTACAAATTTCTGCGCGTGAAATCAAAAGTCATGTTTGATGAAAAAGTTGGTTGATAAGCCTAATAAGTCGAATAACAGTGCTACCAAACAGGCTCTAAATGTTTTAAAAATGAAATTCAAAATAAGTCATTTCTGGGAAAAGGTGTTTACAACTATTAGGTTATTTGCTTCATATAGGTAACATAAGTACATAACAAAGCTATGACTAACCTTCAAAAGGATGAGATAATGAATGGTCATGTATCTGTGGAAGCTTTCAATGCTACTTAATACCGTCATCTCCCCAACAAGAATGGGTGTTCCATCCTTGCCTTTGCATGGATGTTTGGTAAAGTAATGGTGCACAATGTTTTGCAACTCTTTATACCTTAATGGGTTGGATGCCGATGATCCCAAATGGTATATACTCTGCTTTGTGCCTCGTTGATTTGCATGTCCGACCATGGCTACTATCATGGCATTTACCACCATATCAGCCGGGATCTGCCATTTTGGTTAACTTCTTGTTTTTAAATAATCATGATTCAAACAGATAATACGTGCTCAAGCAAACACTATCCTATCATCATAGTCACTTAGCTAGTATTACTGAGGAAGTGATCTGAGGCACCTGCCCGTAGGGCTACACTACCCAAAAGCAAGCACTATCCTCTCATCCTATCCATCACTTTTTCAAGAAGAAATAGATTTATTGTAAGTTACAAAAATTTGGTATGGATGAACTAGACTATAAGGTTTGATATGGTGTACATCTCCCACAAGCTGGATTAGACTATAGAGTAGTACAATGTGGGAGAGTACCTCAAGTTGGATTGATATGGTTAAAAGGTATTGTACATCAGAGTAGTGAGTACCATTCTCGATAGGCCCATTCCGTAGCACCCGAGAGATATCACTTTCGCGATAAAACTGAATTACAAAACACATATCCCCAATATGTCCAATACTCACCCCTTTTCTCGGCCGCTATATCATCGCTATAGTTTCCCTAAATGAGATAGGTCGAACAGATTTATCTGTGACAACCCTGCTTCAACATAAAAGCGTGGATTCTCTCTTGCCCCACCACCATTATCCAAAGCATCAGATTTAAACACTAATCCACAATTTTCTTCCTCCTCAATAGTCATCCTCTCATTATAAGCAAGAGATATGTTCACTGTTGAAATAACTACTAGAGAAAAAGAAAAGGAAACTCCCAAGACTTTGGCCGCGAAACAAACTACCAAGCACACACCAACACACAAACGTTTACACCGAAACATAGACAACTTAAGGCTAAAGCAGAAGAACTCACCAGAACAAAGATCAAGCGGAAAAGAAAACCTAGAAGAAGATCTATGGCCGAGAACTACCCCAAATATTATCCACGTTCGTTGGTGAGTCGGAAGAAGAAGAGCCATTTGTTTATATATTAATACATAGAATTTGAACAGAATTCGATCATGTTTAGGGTCTGATTGCTAGTTCACACATTAAAATGTACGTGTAAAATGATTACAGTGTAGGGTTATAATTAGTTTGCATGTAAAATAAAAATACATCGTTTGACTATCTTGTAACCTGTTTTTAAACTAAACGCAGTGGCGGACCCACTAAGGATCCCATAGGGTTACGGGACCCCAAGTACTTCCAAAAAAGTACCTATATATTACATATTTCATATAAAATTAATATATTATTAAGGTATATATACACGAAACACTAGTAAAGAACTTAAAAATGGGTTGGGCAAGTGGTCACATTCGTGATCTGGAAGCAGTCAGAAGGTACTGGGGTCGGCTCCTTTTAGTTTTTTTTATATTTATAATTATTATTGGAGAAAGGTGCAAACATATCCCTGAAATATGTGGAGTTGCATTATACCCATGAACTTTTTAAAGATGTAAAAATACCCCTAAAATTCCTATGAAGAAACAAATTTATCGTTATGAAAAAAAAAATTATAAATAAAAATGTCAAAAAAGGGAAGAGTTAAAAATAAAGATTTACTTTTATGTTAAAATATTAACTTTTAAATTTTAATTTGCAAAATTATTATTTTTCCTTTGTTGTCCCCTTTTGTTTATTTTCTTAAATTTATTATTGAGAAATGTGCAAATATAGCCCTAAAGTGTATGTAGAGGTGATAAATACATTTGAACTTGTAAAAGGTGCAAAAATACCTCAATCTTCCTATAAAGAGGGATTTAAATAAATAAAATAAATTTTATAAAAAAACAAAAACAAATTATATATAAAAATGTTGAAATTGTAAAACAAAATTATGATGTCCCTCTACGTACCGCTCAACGCCTCCACAACTTTGGCATTCCGACCCACCTCCATGTCGCGCGCGCCGCTGCCAAACGGCCACCGGTCCACTAGATGCCCAGTTCAGCCGGTCAGACCACCAATCCGAGACACCTAGCTTAGGTTACATATGATCACTAGATGCCCAGTTCGGTCATGCATACCAACACTTCGAGATGCCAAGGTTTTGAAGTTTACACTTTACATACTTCAATTATTTAAGATTAATTATTAAAATATTTTGGATGTCAAGATTAAATTAATAAATTTATGATATTTATGAATGTTTTTTCAATATTTTATGACTTAGGATGAAAAGATTTTGTCAATCGTGTACCCATATTTAAAAAAAATCGGAGTACTAAGAGTAGTATGAGTGTTAGTTCAAATGATTCGTCATTATTAAATGAAGAATTGGATCATGAAATTAATTTGACTTATAATTTACATGACCAGCATGTTGTTTTTGGATCTTTAAAAGCTAATTCTTAATTTAGAAGTTACATTAGAGTTTTCCAAAACTCTATTTTTTTGGAAAAATAATTTTATACGTAAAATTTTTACACAAGGACTACAAGACCATTCAAAAAAGATAAAGTTCCAGACTCTGACTGCAAACATATCATTTCCACCCAAATCGGCCCATCCTCAAACTTTTATCTTCGGGCCTTTACTCAGTCAATTGTGCGTATTGTTTGATTGGGAAGCAAATACTTCGTATATCCTTTTATCATCCAGTCTGGCTATGGAATCGATTGTTGCTTGTCTATTGAGTTGTCATTTTTTAAAAAATAAGTTGCATGGTATGGTAGATAAGAAATTTATTTCGGCGAGAGCAAAACACATGGAGAAAGAGATTTGGCAATATGATGGACTACATCTTTAATTTCTTCATATTGGAATTCAATATATTTAAATGACGCCACGATTATAAAAAAAAATGATAATGACGAACCGACCGACGAAAAAAATGAACGACGGTATGGTCCAGACGAAGTATCTGATCGTGAGGAGAGGTGTTAAATTCCCACACCGGAAATTTGTGAAGGAATAAAATGTTATATTAAGACATGTGCTACTTCTCCTATTAGGTTGACCTTTTAGAATAGATTCAGAGCCAAATCGATCTATGGTGTGGGCCCCCTTATGAAAAATGACGCCACCATTATAAAAAAATGATAATGATGAACCGACCATGGAGTATGGAGTTTTAAAAAATATTTAGAACTGGCCTATGCAAAAAAAATACAGGCCCAGTGTATGGCCCAGTGCAAATAAACCGTCCATTGCAGCGCTGAAGAAAAGAAGCGAACCAAGAGTAGAGACGGCCGTTTTACTCGCATCGCCTATTCGCATTGCCGCGCTAAAGACCACTCCTTCCACTCGCATCTCCTATTCGCTTTTACAATTTTTAGTTCAATTTAAGTATTTTATTTGTTATTTTAGTTTGTCTTAGTCACTTAGTATGTCACAATTGAATTGTGTGCTTTGAATTGTAAAATGAAAAATTAGGATTTAGGAATGTCAAATACGATTTGTGAATTTTTTAAAATATTAATATGAATTATATCAATTCAAATAAATTATCGATTAGTTTTTATTTTTCCCTAATTTTAATAGCTATGGCTACTTAATCTACGTCCAAAAAAAGCAAAAATCACATTGCGTTCATTTTATAAGCCTAGTACAAGCACTCAAAGTAGACAAGAGTCTATCATAGATGAGTTTGCGTTCGTTTTAGTTTCAAACATTGTATGCATTGTTTAAAAATGTTACTATGAATTTTAATGGATTTTTCACACTATTGTCGCTTTTAAATTTTTTATATAATGTTTTTAGTGTATAGTCAACCCAGGGTAAACATCGGTTCTGGCTACGTCCCTGCAAACATGAGTGGGTATAAAGTGGATATAAGAGTGAGTAGATAACACGCCATCCTTTCATAAAACAAACGCTCTATTCATGAATGTCTGCATTTTAGAATTTGTAGTAGTCTTTCCCACCCAGACCGGATGTGAAGGTTCAATATAGTGTCACATGCCATGCTGAGCACAAATTTGGAATATACTCCCTCCGTCCCGAAAAGGTTTGCTAAATTTTCTTTTTTTGGATGTCCCGAAAAGATTTATCACTTCCATTTAAAGTAAGGAATATATGGCTAAAGTTAATACTCTTTCCTCTACACAAATTTCAACCACACAGTTTTTACTTTATTAATTCACGACTCCACGTGAAAGTCAAAGTTGGCGAACCTTTTTAGGACGGAGTACTATCCAATACTTACTTTCGATCCCGATCCGTGCATAAGAATCCAAGAAGAAAATCTCCAATTATACACGATATTTCTACACATGTTATAAATATACCCCTATTTTGTTATGTAAACAGACCATTCATTTAAAAATGAAAAATTATACGTAGTAAGAAATTATGTGTGTAATTAAACAACTTAAGTGTGTACACGAACGGTTAGTCCAAAAAATATTATACTCCAATACACCAAATAATGGTGTATTTCAAGAGCATTTCTTCAATGAGATTAAGGGTAGCCTGGTAGGGATCATCATTTAGCCTATAAATTATGAGAATGTGGGGTCATGGGGGCCTGCCTGTCCAACAAAGAAAAATGAACGAACTTATGACAAGAACAAGTTCAGTTCCAACCGGAGGTTCAACGAAGACAAAGGATTTAATAGAGATCTCAAGAAGGCGATGATGGCAGCCTGGGGAGACTCATACGATGAAGAAGAAGAGGAAAGTGATAAGAACTCTAACCATGCGGGTATATGTCTTATGGCCCACTCTGACGAGGAATTCGACCAAGAGAGCTTTGAGGTAAATTTGAAAAATTTTCTATCTAAGTTTGAATCTCTTTCCAAAGGCAAGGTTCGGAATTTTTTTAAGAGATTGACTATCGAGCTAAATCAAAATCTTTCTGAAAATGATCATCTTAAATAAAAAATCACTGAACTTGAGTCTAAACTCGAGGAAACCACTAGATCCAAGACAAGGCTTTGAACAATAGTGGGAGAGTTAATAGATGAAAGGCTTAAGTACAGTGAAGTGGTTTTGGAACAAGATCAAATCATTTGCTCCTTAAAGCTCGATAGCTTGAATAAACAAGTTAACGATGAGGAAAAACTTCTAAGAAAAATACCGGACATTGCCTTGCTCATTAATCATCTTAATCGTCTTGAGCCTAAGAGACAAGACTTTAAAAATAAACCGGAATACCAACCCTACAGTGCAAAGAACGAAACCAGGTCTAGACCCTATTCTAGAACTGGTCCCCCTCGACACAATAAAAAGGAAAACGAGACTGCTGGTCTCTGATATATTCCTATGGATACTCAATCTGATGAAAAATCCAGTTTTGAGAACCAATCCTTTAATGGAAATAGAACCAGAGGTCAAACCAGTTCTAGGTCGTATCAACAACAATCTAGAATTGAACCACATCAGTTCAATAGAATGGTTCAGAGGCACAAAAACGGTTATGGACAAACGCCAAACCGAACTCTTCATAAAAAGAAAAAATGATCTTATGATGTATGGAAACCTAAATACGTTGATACATACGATAACCGAGTCTGCATGCGTTGTGGCAAAAATTGTCATCTACGGTATCAATGTCACTCTCGACAAAAGACTTTAGAAAGATGTTTTGACTATGTTAGATATTTCTCAAACAAATACAAAATGGAACCCAAGCAGGTCTAGGTTCCACGCACTAAACCTTAATCATGGAACAACGCCGAGTGAGGGGGAACAATCACTGGTTCCTTGATAGTGGTTCTTCTAAGCACATGATGAGAGACAAATATTTATTCCTCTCACTACGGCCATTTAACGGTGGAAATGTGACCTTTGGAGACAATGGCAAATGAGAGATTATAGCCGTGGGCAAAGTAGGAAAGTCACCTAACCATGCAATTGATAATTTATTCTTAGTCAAGGGTTTAAAGTTTAATCTGCTAAGTATTTCTCAATATAATTCTGCGATCGAGGTAACAATGTTGTTTTTTTATCATGATGTATGTCGCATTGTTAATAATGAATCACAGCAAGTTATACTAGAAGACAAGAGGCTCGAAAATACTTATAAAGTTGATCTTGATTCACTGCCTAACATAAGTCTAACTTGCCTAAGCGTTATTGACAATGATCCCCTGCAATGACATAAAAGGCTTGGACACGCTAGTTTTTCATTAATAAATAAACTTAAAAATAATGATTTGGTTGTTGGGCTACCCAATATGAAATATTCACTTGATCACATTTGCTCCGCTTGTGCTAACGGAAAACAATCTCGATCATCTTTTAAAACAAAGAATTTGGTGAGCACAAGCAAGCCCATAGAACTCATTCACATGGATTTGTGCGGTCCAATGTCAGTCCGTAGCCGGGGAAATAAAGAATATGTTCTGGTTATTGTTGATGACTTTTCGAGGTATACATGGATTATCTTTCTTGCTAGCAAGAAAGATACCTTTTAATGAGTTTGCTGTTTTTGTAAGGAAGATTGAGCACAAAACATGTCTACAATTAATCAAGATCCGATCGGATCATGGAACGGAGTTTGACAATTCACTCTTTGATGCATTCTGCAAGGAACAAGGGATAGACCATAACTTCTCGGCCCCTATAACTCTTCAACAAAACGGAGTGGTAGATCGGAAGAATAGAATGCTGGAGGACATGACTAGGTACAATGCTTATTTCCAGTGGTTTAGCAAGGAACTTCTGGGCCGAGGCTTTAAACACAACATGGTACATCATCAATCGAGCTATGATCCGTCCACTACTAGGCAAAACACCATACAAACTACTCAAAGGGAGGAAGCCCAACATTAGCCATCTAAGAACCTTTGGATGAAAATGTTTAGTCCACAACAATGGAAAGGATAGTATTGGCAAATTCGAAGTTAGAAGTGACGAAGCAATCTTCCTTGGGTACTCTTTGTTAGGTGTGTTTCGAAAAAAAAAGAAAATTAATTAATAAAAATTAATTAAATAAAATGACTTAAAGAAAAACGAGAAATGAGATGAAGTAGAAAAAGCCAAAGCTCGTGCTACGCACAATTTCCTTAAAACGTATTCGTTGCCTCCCGAGGTGCTAGAAGCGTTGCAATGATCGTTTCCCAGGATACGATGACTACGAGCTATTCGTTGAGCAGTCAACTGAATAGTTCCGGCGAACGAAAACAATAGTATGAACACAGAAGAATGCTTTCAGAAGCTAGAGGTGTTTTTTCAGAGTGTATAAACGTGCATGCAGTGTATGAATTCATGTATGTTGCAAAGCACCTGCTAGCCAATTTATAGGGGTGGATTTTGGTGTGTTAATGGGGTGTTTAAGGCTTGTGAATGTTGGACATCAATGACCTAAACGTTGGGCATTGATTCCAGCCACAAACAGTCCAAAACGTGCATTAAGGCCATGAACCACTAGTAGAAAAAGTCCTTATAGTGACACTAAATTTGTGTCACAAAAAGTTTCCGTGACACTTCTCAAATGTCGCAGAAGGTAGGAAATGGTGACACTAAATTTAGTGTCACAGGCGTAATGTCAACAGATTATGACATTTATGTGACATCAAAAAAAATTGACACCTTAGTATCTTTATTATCAATAACATTGTATATTTGTCATTGAAATCTTTGCATTATGCTATCATAAATTATACAAAGCATTTAAGAAAATCTATAACTTTAAATACACCATCATTATCACCAAAAACTAAATCATCATACATCCATAAGTAAGATTACATATATCCATTACAATTCACTTGATGATCAAAATGCATGATACGAATCACATGTATCATTGGGATGTTTTTCATGGACTAACCTACTTCAGTTCCATGAACTATAGAGTATGCAAGTTACTTGCAAATTCATCAAAATACATTCCATGGCTTTGACATAACATACATAAACCAGAAGTTGAATCCAAAATGACAAAACATGATAATACAGTCAAGCACTTTTAAGTGCTAATTAGTAGTCAAATATCCATGGTGCTTCACTCAAAATTCCTGCCCTGATCTGCTACAAGCTTCTTCCCACAAATCACCCCTCATTCTGTACAAACAAGTCACATGAGCAGAATGAATCAACTAATGCATTAAATCCAATGAACAAGATATTCCGATGAACAAGAAATTCAAATGAACAAGTTGGCCTATGAACAAATTAAACATGCCAATCATACTCACGCTCCTAGCAAGCTGGCAGCATATGTTATCCATTCTTCACGCTTCTTCTGAATACTCCTTCACTGCAGAGAACTTTAATGACAAAAAAAATCAGATTCCAATTGTTTATATATTAAACTACTACAAGAAAAAAAAACTCACATTTTTCTTCAACACACTGACATCAGAAATGATATCTCTCATATACTTCAGGGTAGTAGTGTATTATTTTTTAAATTATTGAGGGTATGATGTGAAGATTTTGAAATGGGAAGATATAAATGTTACGTCTAAAAAAGGAAAGTGAGAAGATATGAATGTTACGGAGGGAGTAATATATACTAGCTTTGTTGCTTCAACTTACCCTGAATTATATGGGATAAGTGTGATCTGCCCGACCAAGCCTACGCCAAGTAAATCCGCTATGTATTGAGATCTTCTTGTCATCGCTTCTTCAGATTGTTTTTAGGGCAAGGTATAGCAGTAGAAGTGCCAAATTGCACGGGCATTTCTCCACCATCGTCAATCATTTTCTCATGTAGGTGCCTACAATTTGATAAGTTTGTGAAAGTATCTTACAGAAACAGAAAGTATCTTACAGAAACATCTAACGGTGGATACAAATTACTTGAATGGTACTTACTTGCACCATATTTCTATGACAGCGTTATTAGCCTTGTCAAAGTTGAGCAGTAACTTGCAGATGTCCTTGTTAAAAACAGATTTGGTCGGGAATCCAAACACTTCCGTGTCATGCTTGATTGTGTATCCATCACCCATACACTTGTCAACTAAGATCGAAAACATCTTCATGTTGGGGCTCTGCTCCTTTCTCTTTTCAATAAGAGACCTTGTTGTTCTTTGCATGCTAAAATTTCTCGCCACTTGAGTCTTTTGTTTCATTTGCGGCCTGCTTCCTACTTTCACCAGTACTACACTATCATTTTCCAAGGGTAAATCAGTCACCACTGTAGCTTCTTTGTCAAAGTTCAACTTCTTTGTCAAGTTCTTCGGCCTGAAAAGGTAAATAAACATTGATCAAGGAATTTTTCTTAGAGCAATCAAACACCTTATACTCAAGTTCTCAAACACCTTATTCAGAACTATTAGAGTTTGGACTAATCTGTTAGTTCTTAAACACTTCACTTTCAGCAATAAAAACTATATGCAATTCTATGAAAATAAAGTAAAACCAAAATGGCATCTCTTACATGACATATCATGCTCTGCTTTGAATGCCTAGCGCAAGAAACAACAAAGTCAGAAAACATGAACTAGCAAGAAACTACAAGAGCACTTTCATAAACTTTTTTCAGCAACATAAACTTTTCTGAATTACACTTTGAAGTTTTTATTAAGTCAAAACAGAGCATGATGAACTTTAAAATCAGTTACGCTTACTATTTTTTCAGCAATTTCCTTCACTTCATCATCATAGCCTCCATGATAAACTTTCCTGTTTAGGGTCCACCAACAAGTAACAAATCAATAAATTGCAACATAACTAGAAGCTCATGCAGCCATCTCCATATGATCATATAAACTCTAAAAACTCTATCTACGAAATAATATACTCCATATAAACATTCAACTCCCATTCTAATCAAGTAGAACAAAAACCTTGTCAAATTTTAAGAAGCTACCTATCAGCTCAGCTCAGTCCCAAGGTTTTGAATGGTGAAACTGGGCCCCGAGGCGTTCGGTCTGAGCTTCCCGAGCCATAAGCCTCGAGGCATAATGAGGCGTAATCCTTGAAATTAATTGCTTAAGTCTGTCCTACTAGCCAACAATAGATCATATAGTATAGATAATTCATAACAATACCGCAGCTAAACAAAATCAGAAGTAAAAGAAATATAACAATACAATATTCAAGTCAAAGTAACATAAGACTAAAATACCAAATGAATTAGTAAGGTGGTAAATGCAAAACAGAACTAGTAAACTACTAAAGTACGTAGTATTACTTATTAAACAAATGAATTAGTAAGGTAAAATGATAAATGGTACATATCAGTATATAAAAACTAAAAAGTAAACTTAAATGAACATAAATGACAAACACAAAAAGATTAGAAAGGCTGAACGAAAAGTAATACTATTTAATAACTTTAAATAGTTCAAAACATAACTTTTAATAAGTAAAAGGTTAATTTTCCAAAAAAAAAAGTAAAAGGTTGATTAAAAAGGGTAAACAATAAACACAAATGACAAACAGGCAAAGATCAGAAAGGTTGGACGAAATTTAACAGTAGTTAATAACTTTAAATAGTTTAAAACAGATCATTTAAATAACCAAAAAAATTAAATATTTAATTTTTTAAAACAGAACATTTAAATAACCAAAAACAGAACATTTCTTGATAACTAGAAGAAGGGAGGACCTAGGGTTGTGGCTAAGTGATGAACGATCCAGGTATTTTGCTTTTTAGGAAGAAAAAAACAAATCAGACGCCCAAATAATAATGAAAAAGGGTGGACGCTGATAATTAAAAAATAGAGAGCCCAAATTACGAAACATTTGGGGCAAACCACTCATGTATGCCGCTCATCACTAAAATTGAAAAATGCATCCGACCTTTTGGTGCCAATTCAGAGGGAAAATGTGTGAAGTTTACCTTTTGGTCGTTGAAGCTAAGGAGAGTCCAGGGAGATGGCCGAGCTTCGTCATAGGAGAGTCCAGAGAGACGGTCGAGCTTCGTCGTAGGAGAGTCCAGAGAAACAGCCGAGCTTCGTCCTAGGAGAGTCCAGAGAGATGACCGAGCTTCGTCGTAGGAGAGTTCTGCAGAGAGATGGCACAACTTGTACGAATTGGATATGATGAACGAACGATGGAAATTAGGGTTAGAATGAGGGCGGCGCAGATGTATGATAGAGTGAAAGAGCGGATAGGTAATGGGCTAATGGAGGATATTTTTGGGGGGAATTGAATTATTTTGGGGGAATAAAAATTGTGAAGGAAGATTTAGGTTTGGGAGGGAAATTGATGTAGAAAAAAATGAAAAAATAATGTTAAATTAATATTTAGTATCACAAATATTTATTGATATTATAGTATCACACGTTTATGACACTTATATGTTAGTAATTAGTTAAGTCGTCTATTAGTGACACTAAAAAAAAAAAGTGTCACAAAAAAAGTGTCACTGTAAGGCAGTTTTTTACTAGTGAACGTTGGGCATTTATGCTGCAACGTTGCAGTTCAGCATGGAGCAAAAAATAAAATAGGAATTTACCGCAAGAACAAAAATTAACGTTATCGTTAGAAGATACATTTTCGGACGGCATTCTTGTCCGCAGGTCGCCCGCGCACGCAAGTCGCGCCTTTTGTTCTCCGGTTTCGGGATTTGATTCACACCCCCCCTCTGCGCGCGAGAGAGAGCCTTTACCCTGAGGAATCTTAACTCCTTAACGGGGGTTTTCCTTTATAAACTTCTCAAATTCCCTTGTGATTTTCGGTGTGGGAAAAAACCACACTAAAAACCCACTTTTTCCTAGTTTTCTCTATTTCAACGAGTCAACTTCGAGAATCAATTTTCTCATTCACCCGTTATCCGTTTTGAGCGTACCATATATCGAATTGTAGCCCTAAGCAAGGACATTCCGAAACCACTTTGACCCGACCCAAATCGGAAGTGGACCCCACTCAAAAAAATTGCCCCAAAATGACCATTTAATGAAATTTTAACACATTTTTTTCCAACACTCCTCACATAGCAAAACCTACAAATTATTAAACAAACGCACCCAATGCGTGGAAGAAAGTATTCATGTGATCTTTGATGAAGCACTTTGTAACACCCCGGCCCCACCGGACCCGAGGTAGTTACTTCGGACCAATAGTACTGTCCCCACAAACCACCACGAGCCTTTACCGCGCACTTTGTCCTCACTCGTGCGCGTCCTGAGAAACTTCCCAGGGGGTCACCCATCCCAAGACTACTCCCGTGCAAGCACGCTTAACTTTGTAGTTCTTGGGTGATGAGCTCCCTTAAAAGGAGATGCACCTCTGTTGGTATGAGTAGTACTATTAATCCGTTTATATTAAATCTCAAGTGTTATAATCACCCCCACTTAGGATCGCAACGTCCTCGTTGCGCCCTTAAACCAATCTCAATCAAATCCCAGAAACTTTTCCCCTGCTAGGTGTCTGCCCGATATCCAACGGATCAACACACTGTCGCAGGGTTGCTCTGATACCACCTGTAACACCCCGGCCCCACCGGACCCGAGGTAGTTACTTCGGACCAATAGTACTGTCCCCACAAACCACCACGAGCCTTTACCGCGCACTTTGTCCTCACTCGTGCGCGTCCTGAGAAACTTCCCAGGGGGTCACCCATCCCAAGACTACTCCCGTGCAAGCACGCTTAACTTTGTAGTTCTTGGGTGATGAGCTCCCTTAAAAGGAGATGCACCTCTGTTGGTATGAGTAGTACTATTAATCCGTTTATATTAAATCTCAAGTGTTATACACTTGCCTCGAGACCATTCCAAACCGATGACGGAGAAATCGGAATGACACGCAAGGAAACATAACCTCAAGGACGAGGAGGAATTGACCATCAAATTGGTGAACCACCTTCAATCAATGAGAATAATAAGTCTGTAACTGAAGTAGAACCTGGACAGAACACGATCACTCAACCTATAGAACCAGAAGCACCAGTTTCAGATACACTATACGAATTGGTGGACCATCCTAATGCTCCTAGGGGATGGAATATTCATCGAGCACATCCCTTGGATAATCTCTTAACCAATCTAAATCAGGGAGTAACAACTCGATCTAATCTTAAAACTTTTTGTGCTTTCTCTGCTTATTTATCACTTATAGAACCGGAGAACCATGAAGTGGCTCTCTCCGACACAGACTGGGTTCTATCAATGCAGGAAGAATTAAATCAGTTTGAAAGAAATAAAGTGTGGCATCTAGAACCACGACCCAAGAACAAGACCGTGATAGGTCTCAAGTGGGTGTTCAAGAACAAGCTTGATGAGCATGGACAAATCACAAGGAACAAAGCTAGGCTTGTTGTCAAAGGCTATAACCATTAAGAAGGGATTGATTTCAACGAAACATTTGCACCGGTGGCAAGACTAGAAGCTATCCGAATGCTCATAGCATTTGCGGCTCACATGGGTTTCACCCTCCACCAAATGGATGTCAAGACATCCTTCTTGAATGGGTATCTCAAGGAAGATGTATACGCAGAACAACCACCGAGCTTTGAAAATCCAGATTTTCATAAAAATGTTTTCAAATTAGATAAAACACTTTATGGTCTCAAACAAGCACCCCGTGCTTGGTATGAACGACTATCGAAATTCCTTTTGGAAAATGGTTTTGAAAGAGGAAAAATAGATAAATCTCTTTTTCTAAAAATAAAAGATCAAGCCCTACTGGTTGTTCAAGTTTATGTAGATGATATTATTTTTTGTGCTACTAACAATTCTCTTTATGATGAGTTTTCTTCTCTTATGAGTTCCGAATTTGAGATGAGTATGATGGGGGAATTAAACTTCTTTCTCGGTCTTCAAATTAAACAAACTAGCAAGGGAACTCAAATATCATAACAAAAGTACCTCAAGGAACTTCTGAAGAAATATGGAATGAGTGAAGGCAAGACAATGACTACACCTATGTGAACAAATGACAGGTTGGATGCGGATGAAAAGGGAACAAGCATAGACCAAAAGATGTATCGAGGAATGATTGGGTCTCTACTATACCTTACTGCCACTAGACCTGACATAGTTTTTAGTTTTGGTCTATGCGCACGGTTCCAGACTAATCCTAAAGAGACTCACCTCAAGGCCGTGAAGAGGATCCTCAAATACCTAAAAGGAACTACTAATCTATGCTTATGGTATCCTCATAATGATGAATTTAACCTTTTTTCATATTCAGACTCTGATTTTGAAGGTGATTTACTAAATAGAAAAAGCACTTTTGGAACTACTCACTTCCTAGGTCCAAGCCTAGTTTCTTGGAGCTCTAAAAAACAAAACTCAGTTGCACTCTCAACAGCCGAAGCTAAGTACGTGGCAGCTGCTTCATGCTGCTCTCAATCAATGTGGATAATGCAACAAGATCCGGTCATGCATTCTCGAACAAAGCACATTCATATTCGACACCATTTTTTGAGAGAATGCGTGGAGAAGGGGTTGGTCAGACTGGACTATTGCAGCACTGATAAGCAAATAGTCAACGTTTTTACAAAGCCCTTAGGAAGATAAAGGTTTGAAATCATTAGACTTGAGCTTGGTTTAATTAACTCTTAGTTATTATTTTTCTTATTTATCGCTCAAACTCTGCTTGATTTTTTTTTTAACTCGGAAGGCAAACCACCAAAATCAGTGGGGCAAATGCCAGGGAACATTTGTCGATATTTTATTAAATAGTAAAGAAGAACAAGCGAAAAGGGGGACTAGACCAAAACCTTTTCAGACGAGGCAAACCTCAGATAAAAGATAAAGGTACATGCGAAAGCAAAAAGAAAATTGGGGGGACACAAAACCTTAATTGATCCTTTTCACATTCAGTTGCAGAGAAAAAAGATGACAAAACTTCAACATCTGGGTCGAAATAATCATCATCGGATACACTTTCGCCCTCTAGTGGAAGAAGTTCTTCTACAGAAATTTGCTCCTACAATCGTGATGTCTGACAGTGCTGTTTTTGTGTTTTTGTTCCTTTTCAAGACTGATGGATTTTTTTTGTTATTTTGTGGCCGTAGATGGAATGGAAGCAATATTTGTTACTATAAACATAAATAGGCTAATGGGGTAAAATGGTAAATGGAGGGAATGTTTTTGGACTTTTTTATATTCCCTCGCAAGTGTACCACATAATTGAGCAAGTGGTTAGCTTGCTTGGCTGTAAAGTGTTTGTCCACTATTGAATACGATAACTCTTAGTTTATCACACCATTTGTTCTACATGTATACTCAAGGTAAAACAGACAAATTTAACACCTTTTCGTTGCTTCTTAACATATGTGCCCAAGTGCATGTTGCATAATATTATTCTCTCTAGTTGCTTTTATCAATGTTCTTAACTTTACAATCCAAATAATTGGAATCCTAATGCTCAATGCATGGAATAAGTTTCAATTCATAGAAAGAGACTATAGAAATTATTCTGGGGTGCATGGGTTTAGATCTGACACTAAGGGCAGAGCAACCCACTTCAACTACAGAGAACTTCAATGAGGTAAAAATTGATAATTGGGATCAGTCTAATCGAATGTGTCTCATGATCGTGAAAATCTCTATTCTGGAGGTGTTTCGGGGCGCAATTGTAGAGTGTAAGAATGCAATAAAGTTCCTGATGTCAATCAAACAATTTTTTCCAAGACTGGAAAAACTAAGACAAGTATATAGCAATTTGGTTAAACTTATCTCAATGGAGAATAAAGGAAATGGGAATATACTTGAGTACATTATAGAGATGTCCAATCTCATGTCAAAACTCAAGGAAATAAAGCTGCTAGAGCTTCTTGATAGCGCACTTGGTTTTTATCTCACTTCCTGCCCACTCTGGGCAATTCATAGTGAGGTATAACACTCAAGGACAAATGATCCCTTGATTAGCTTATATCTCATTGTGTGCAAGGGGGAGAGAAACTATAGATAGATAAGAAGAGAAAGAAACATACAATCATAGCACAAAGTTCTTCAAAGAAGAAGGTGAAGAGACAAGGTGAGACATTTGCTTGTTTCTTCCACAAAATAAATTGGATTGTGGTTGTTGTTATTTAGTCATGAAATTATGAAAATGACAAAAGTTGTAGTGATCCCATTATTGATATATCAAGTAGACCAGATTGTCCAAGTTCAAGTCTAGAGATAAATAGCATACTAAGGCACGCCTAAAGAAATATAATTACTAGGTGTAGCTCAAATGAGAGATTGTTGGAATATTTTTATTCTATTCAATAATTATTATGGCCTAATATTGTAATATAACTATTGTATTAGCTATTTATAATAATTGAGTTTTATGTGGTCAAAGTTATTCAAGCCCAATAGACTGGTAAAAGTAATCCGAATGGGCCTAAGTGGGTAGAGGCCTAACACACTGTATAAAAGCTATGGTCTCAAAAATATTGAATATCCATATTCACCTTTTGTTCTCCTCTTCAAAAGAGAGACTAAAGTTTCATGACAATTCAATTCACGAGGAGAGCCAGACGTCATCTATCGTGTTCCATTCCACCTACGATTTGGGCTAGGAATTCAAACATTAATTTTATTATGCTCAATAGTTCAACAAGATGAAGGTCCTGAAAATATTGGGACACGTGATATGATTTTTTCCACCATATACGTGTTCCTAACACCTCACATCGTTGAAAGACATAAGATGAAAAGAGATTTCAAAGCTAACATGTGAAGCAACTTAGCTCAAGCTGCACTAAAAATGCATATTATCCTCTCTCGCGTATACCATTAAATTAAAGCACAATTCCTTGACTCTATATCTCTCTGCATGAGTGCATCCGAACCCTCATTATCACTTTTCTCATTAATGTATATATTCTAGAAAACTATGATAATTTTTCATACAAGAATATCCTCACAGAGCTGCACATAAAACTAATCTAAATCTGGCACAATTAGAGTGAATCCTTGAGTGTTTACGTGACAGTTTGGCCTGCAAATTGCAAAGTGAGCGAGATTTGTTTATTATGGTAATGTTTACTCTTTATACAACTCTCATAGACCTCACAGTTCATCAACTCATCTTCAATATTCAAATTTACTCCGATAACACCATATTCAATGTGTGTAGTGCTCTCTATCACCATTAACTAGGTGTAGCATATGATGGTGTCTCAAAGGGTAGGATTGAAAATGTTATTTCAGTGCATCCTTAGTTATACTCACACCAATGTAAGTACATTCATGCTCATGTTCATCCTGGGTTGTCTGACACATTCACTCTGAGGCTTACTTTGCACGATCTTTAAAATATTCACACACATCGGATATTATTAATTGAAGTGTATCTATGAAGATTCTCGTAATATAAAAAATTGCATCCTCCAATTAGTTCTTCACCATTTGGCGGTAAGGATGTTGGAGTTGGAAAACATTTGTGCCTCTTAACCATTTTAAGGATGAAGATTCAAATGCGGTGTTTCAATAATGATAATCATTTAGAAGTGCGACAGGCGACAAGGCAAAACTTTATCTTACGAGGTCCTCCACAGAGGAAACAAACGTTATTGATGGGTCGGGAGTATGATACATATGCATGAGGTAAGGAAGGCACATGAGGAGTTAGATTTAGATTGATAGACATACTAAGGAATAGATCCTCGATTTTCCTCAAATTGTGGTGATGATTGAGATTGAAATTTTGTGGGGTTTGAAGGTAAATGTAAAAATTTGATCATTTTGGGGTGCAGAGGGTAACACTGGAGACAGGGAGGATAAGACATGTATGGTAAAAATATTTGATAAATTTGATGGTAAGGTTCAAAATATTGAGAATTAAAGCTCTCCTCTTGTGAAAAACATCTCAATTAACTCTTGTAGTCAGTGAAAAGATGCTCACTAGTTGCCTATTAGAATGATTAAAACCAAGAAAAAGAAAACCACAAATATTAGCAACACAACGGAAAAAAGTGAAAAAATAAAATACCAAACAAAAAAGTAGAAATGCCTCACCGACATTGTACACGGAAGTGGCGTCAAAAACCGATGTGTGCTTTTACGGACTATCTCTACTAGGTAGTGACATGTCAATTCTATCAAGTTGAGGTACAAGATTTTTGCATAAACAATATGTAGTATTAAGAGTTTATAATAAATAAAGTTAGAAGATCATTTAACCAAATTACTATAGCCTTGGTAAGTCATCGCAAGATGGGATACCTTCTAGGGTGTGTTCACAATTGTAAAACTACAAAATAAAGTATATTCAGAAAAATTAAATATTTAATTGCGTATTTCTATATGTACTTGTTATAAATTAATACTATTATTGACCGACATATTATATCCTATAACTAATAAACTAGTTACATTAAGAACTTCTCCATTAGAGTGTACCTGATGTGGTATTAAATTCGACTAGAGAGGCAATTGTTCGTTGTGTTTTTTCATATACTAGTGGTCAATGTTCTAAAAGGCACTAGGCATTAGTCGAGCGTCAGCCCAATGCCTAGCGCCTAGGCGGCCGCCTAGTCGGGGACTAGTCGGAGACAAGAAATTGCATTTTTATCTATATTTTTGCATAAATACAATAAGTAATATTGTATTTGTATGTGTATAAAATACATATATACATATATATTTACAAACATAAATGATAGAGTTATCACATTTAATTATACGTAGTATATGATAACTAATCACTTAACTTCATTATGTTATAAGTATAAATAATGATGGAATTTAGGTATATATATATATATATATATTTAGGATCACATACAAACTAATCCTAATTTACAAAGTGGAAATTAATCATAGCCATCCATAAGAATGAATTAACGGTGTAGATGATAAAAACTAATCCAATAATTGCATGGTCCGCATTTAATGAAGAGAGGATTAAAAACGGAAGCACTAATATGGCATGATATAGTGGTTTAAACAAATCCCACCCTTGATTTTATAATATTGAACGGATGAGATGATTTTGCATTTTGTATGGGAAGCATACTTTGTATTTGATCTTACCCCTATATATATATATATATATATATATATATATATATATATATATATATATATATATATATATATATATATATATATATACACTATAAAGTGGATAATTATTGGCCATTGATGTGAAAGTACTTCCTAGGTGAAAAATAAGAACTAATATTGGCCATTGATGTGAAAAAATGGATGGAAGAGATCAATTTTTAAGTTGGAAACACGGTGACATGTTTGTAATTATGGAGAACTTTTATTGAAAATTTTTTGACAAATGTGCATCAGAATAGTCAAAAAGTGCACATGTAAAGCACAAAAGTGCAATACGGTACAAAATAAGAAGTGCTCAAGCTGGAAAGTTTTGACAATCTTTTTTGACATGCATGAGTGCACTTTTAATCAGTAATTATCCACTTTATAGTATAAACGTTTGCACATTTTTGAAATCATCTCTTGTGTTTAAAGTTAATCTAATCCATCCATTTTCAAGTGATGGAAGGCCGAGATTTGTTCTCACTTTTCATGGGAAGACTACTTTTTACTTGAACCCACCCCTATGTATATATATATATATATATATATATATATATATATATATATATATATATATAAGCATATATAGTTTTATCTTAATTTACAATTTCGTTTCTTTATATCCATGACTAAAGCTAAAGTATGTATATCGCTTAGCTTAGAAAATTAAAATTTAAAAGTAAAGTAATATTTGGCGAATCTAGACATTATAGGCGGACGATTAGGCGCTCTTGGCGGGCAACTAGGCGCCATAAGCGGCTGACTAATTCACCCAGGTGGCAAATCAATTAGTCGGAGCGCCTACATGATAATCGGGACGCCCGGCCACCACCTAGCTCCTAGGCGGGGACTATTCGGACGCCTAGAACGATTTTTAGAACAGAGCTAGTGGTACATTTTGGTAACAAAGTTGGCAGTGAATACAAACATACTATTTACAGGACTATCTGCAAGTAGCTAAAATTACAAGACTAGTAATGGATATAAACATAAGTTACAAAACTAAATATGTAAATCTTTTTGCCATTTTAGAGTAAGTAAGAATTCCCCGATTGGGAAGGTCTACCCTCATCCTCAGAACCAGCTGTTATGCACTCTATATCATCCTCAAAGCCTTCAAGTGAAGGGTGAGGTGAGTGGCCTATTCCAAAAGATTTGATGTGATCTTTGAGAGATCTCTTATGCTTGAAGTCTGAACCACATACACAAAACCAGAGTTTCCCGCAATTCTTTTCATGCGTCCTCCAATCCCCTTTCACTGCAAACATTTTTCCGCATTTTCTGCATGAGAAGGGCTTTGAGCCATGCTTCCTTTTGTAGTGTGTCTGGAGGGTTTTGAAATCCTTCAATGGCTTGGCTCTTGGGTGGTTAATATTATTCTTGCACCCTTCTTCACAACAATAACATGGCATCCTTAGCATTGCTGCTGGTTGAGAGCCTCTCAATGATTCCGGACCCTTTCTGAATTCTGAACCATGTGCCCACATATGCATCTAGACCATAATTAATTAAAGGGGAAAACATGTTAATTTACTATAGTACGTGAATAAAAAAGATCAAAAGTACTCATTTTGTACCTTATGATAACTAGATAAAACTTGATTAACATCTAGAATAATAAAATAAAAAAGTATGTGGTTGAGATTTGTGTAAAGGAGGTAAAATTAGTCCAGAACACAAATTCATTATTTAAAACGGAAAGTGGTTAAGATTTTAGAACAATCACAATATGAAAGCTGGAATGTTAAAGGGATAACAGGAGTACTTAACATATTTTCCATTTTGAAATAGGGTGAGCTAACGTACTGGGTGTTTTGAATGAGCATGACACATGACGATTAAGTTATACCAAAAGAACTATTGTTAAAAAATAAAGCCCAATTCAAATGGCATCAAGGACTTGGGCCCTAGCTAATACTCCCAATCAAAAGACTCAATCAACAGGCACATGCACATCCGCACATGCATGGAGACATCCACAAAAAGAAACAAATTGCATGCAATGAAAATATCACACAAACAAAATGGCCAAATCAGCGTTGATAGTTGATATTGTGAAATAGAGTGGAAGTAAATACCAAGTACTATAAAAATTTTAAAAATACACTTAGATATAAATACACTAAAAAGTTCAATAATTAATGATTAAAATATAAAAAGTCCACTATTACATATGTTTAGTTGACTAAAAGATACTTGAATGCAAATGAAATACGATTTGTGTATTAATATGTAGATATTTAACGGAACCAATTATGTTTTTGAGTGGGTGTCCTAGGATTTGTGTGTAATGTATATCAGTGTATTTATAATCGTGAGTGTATATGTACGTATATTCATGCGTGTGTTGATGAATACTCTAATATTAATTTTTTTATTTTTAAATCTTATGTAAGACTCCTTTTAAGATTTATCATGTGTTCTCTCATTTTTAAGAGAAAATACATCATAAATAAATATAAGTCTGAAATAAGTTCAAAAGTATACAGATTTATGTCAAATTAATAAAAGAGACAAACTAAATAACAAGAAGAAACTATTGTAGAGGCACAAGCTAGAAAAGAATGAAACTCAAAAGATAAGAGAAACAAAACCAACACTTGGACAACTCATTATTTAATTTCTCTTAATAGAGTATCCTATTTTATACTCCCTCCGTCCCGAAAAGGTTGGCCAAATTTCCTTTTTTGGATGTCCCAAAAAGATTGGCCATTTCCATTTAAAATAAGAAATATGTGGTTAAAGTTAATTCTCTCTCCTCTACACAAATTTCAACCACACAATTTTTACTTTATTAATCCACGTGAAAGTCAACTTTGGCCAACCTTTTCGGGACGGAGGGAGTAAGACACACTTTCCCAAAAGAGTTGTCCCAAAAATCCACGCAAAAAAAAAGAGTTGTCTAAAAAATATGAGCAATTTTCCTAAACTAAAATGAACTAACTTTTTCTTTCTGACTTTAGTACTTGATCTATCATTTCGTCCTTTACTTTTTTTTATGTCTAACTTACTTTTCTTACGGGTTTAATGCACCAAACCCCCTTGTGATTTGGAAATTCGGCGCATTAGCCCCCTGTGATTTAAAAAATGCGTCAAACACCCTTGTGTTTTAATTAATCATGCACAGAACCACCTTTATGAATAAATTTAACGATTTGAAAATCACTTTTCCTAATATTTTGATTGAATATGCAAATAAATATGTCAAAATCTCTGAATCATACAAAAATGCTAATCATTTTTCTTTTATTTGACAATTGAATTTGTTCACATAAGGGATTTGGCGCATGATTAATTAAAACACAGGGGGGTTTGACGCATTTTTTAAATCACAGGGGGCTAATGCGCCGAATTTCCAAATCACAGGGGGGTTTGGTGCATTAAACCCCTTTTCTTACTTTTGGAGGTTCAAATTGTAAATCAGTCACTTCTATTATTTATTTTCACAAATCATGCACTAAACCAACATATACAAAAAAAAAGGATGACACCCCATCCCTGAGGGCCCCCCACCACCGACCGGACGGCACGATGGGAGGATGTAAATTGGACTATAATCACAATCTGACAGATAGAGAGTGGGGCTCTGTCCCCGGTACTTGCAGAGGCCCTATGCATTTTTCAGCATAGTAACCCCTCATCACAGTTGCCGGGATTCGAACCCGAGACCTAACCCTTGTGGCACTCCCTTGCTACCAGTTGAGCTACGCCCACCGGTACCAACATATACATTATAGGAGGGAGGAAGTGTTTTAATTGAGAAAATAATGTGAGAGAATTTGTGACCTTACGAGAACCGTATTATTTTAAAGTTATCCAACTAGTATATGTAACTATTCTGTCAAATTTGCGAATCAATAGCTTTTAGAGAATGAGATTGAAATATATTCAACTTAATGTTCTAAAGTGAAATAGCATAACCTTTTCTATCGCGCTATTGAGTAAATGAGTAATTGAGTATGAATCACAATGGCATCACCTCAAGCTTAGTCGTGCATACAAGTAATGTGAATGACTAAACTCTTGAATCATTGTTGGAAATCAGGACTCATATAGTCTCGAATTGAGTACAAAAAATATTACTTCGTCTACATTCTTATGATCTTCTTACATGTAATAAGTACTTCGTGGTATGATGAGATCATTGTTGCCCCTCCAAAAAGTATTTGTTACATATTTTACGCAAATTTTTAATGCCAAATATGTGTTGGTTGACTACATTGCCACATACCTCGGGGACCCAAAAAAGATGGTTCAATCCAACAGGCCTAACAGTCCCTACAACTAAGGCCGAGACTCTTTGTCGAGGACACAGTCAGTAATGAGGACCCAACATTTTACTAAGGCGCCAATTATTACTTGGAACGAGCTCAACTAACAAGGTCGAACTGCCTTAGCTCAACTATGACTTCTAGACTCAAAACATTTTTTAGTGATCCAACCGTGTATACAAAGGATTAAGTCACAACTCACAACTGCATATGGTGACATCAATGAGTCTCTCTCTAGGGCCGACATCTGGATCACACATTACTAATGTCATTAGTGCATTAATTCTCCAAGAGGGCACTTGTTATTCCCTTGTTAATAATTTTATTGATTGTACTGTTATTTTGTCAACTCAATTACACTTTAATTTATCACTCTGGTTTTATTTCTAAACTAAGACTCTAATAAGAGACCCTAATAATAAGAGATCTATAAGTCTATTTAACCAATTTTTGAAACTCATGATGGGATAGATGTATGTTAGCAAGTACAATACTCATTGGAAATATAATCCAACATTAGCTTTATTGAATATTATATTCATTTCAAATTGCATACAAAACGAAGTAAATAATATAGAAATGTCACTTAATTCAAATAAACATACGTAGTATATCTTACTCCCATCCCAAAAATTCTGCCAACTTATATGCTTTTGGAATGCCCCCAAAAGAAAATTCTTATTTCCCTTTAAATGATTTGGGTTTTGCTTACTCAATTATATGTTTTGTCTTTATTTTCACTTTCTTAATAACTATGTTAAATCAAATTGAGAAGGATTTTGTTTGAAGGGAGGGAATAATTAAGATAGGACCTAGCTACTACAAGAATAAATAAACATGTTAATTAATCTATTTTACAGCCCGCTTGGAGATCTATTCCAATAGTAATCTGGTCTCTGACTGTTCTTTCGGCCTATCCTCAACTAATGGCCTATTAATAATTTGGTTGTCCTCCAAGTGTATATGAACTTAAGGTTAATTTTAGTTAGAATAGCAAATAGATTTGATTTTTTTTATCTTTTAGAGTACGGGAGTTCCTATACCGTACAGTCGGTTGTACGGTGAGCACGGTATAGCTGATGGCATTTTGGTAATCTAACTGAAATTTGCAACTACTACTAAATGAGCATTAATACACTTGTAGTGAGCATTAGACTTATATTGTTGAGTATTAGCAGCCTCACAATGAACATCATGATTATCTCTGCTTCATATCTTATGATTAATTTCCTTTTTCTTATTTTTTATTTTATAAAAATTTATTAAATTAGATATGTAATAAACTCCTATGAAATTCAATATGCGAATCTATTATAATATGGTAGTTTAGAAATATGTATTGATATGATCACATTTTAAAAATGAGCATAACATGACTACCAATTGACCATACATAACTTACATAATGAGCATTGAGTATTAGAAACATATATGCAATTGAGTATCATGGTATGTGCTCACATATCTATAATCAACTATTACGTGAATCTAATGTAATAAGATAATTTTGAAATATGTGTTGATATAACATCTTAAAATGATCATAACACCTGAAGAAAATGAGGATACATTACTTACCAAACGAACGATGATAAGAAAATCATAAGCTTTGTCACTTGAGCATAAAAACATTTTCATTGAACATCAAACCCCCTCTATTGAATATCAGAAGCATACAATTGGGTATCATGATCTCCGCTCCCATGTATATAATCTAACTCTTATGCGAATCTAATATGATACTTTTGAAATATGCATTAATATGACATTTTAAAATGAGCATACAACCAGTACCAAATGAACATACATAACTTATAAAATAAACATCAAAAAATTCAAAACCCCATTTGAATTCTCCTATGTGTTCAAATGTTCATTTGTGCACATATAATGACAAATATAGTAATGACAAATTTAGTAATTTTATATTAAAAATAATTTATAGTCGTCATTCTCGAATTAAAAATATAATCGGTTTCTTTTTGTAATGATCACCCATGCATATTTATTTACAATGTACTCATTTTAGTACTCCGTATAACACAAAATCCATGCTAGACACACAATAATTAATAAGCTAATAAATATTCATCTTAAATTAAAAATTGAAAAATTAAATATCAATACCTAAAACATTTCGTAATACATAAATTAAAAAAAAACATAAATTAAAGATTTGATTGGAAAAAGAAAGAAATAAACCGGGACATTTAATAATATTTTGTATAATATTTTATATTACAAATTTTCATAATAATTAAATACAAAATTAAAGTAAAAGGTTGCTAAAGAAAAAAAAGAAAGGAGAACAAACAATAAAAAACAAAAAAGAATGGAGAACAAACAATAAAAAACAAAAAAAAGAAGGAAAACAAACAATAACGACTAGCGCAGGGAGAGGACATGCAGGAGTGCATGCGGCGGAAGAAAAATGAATACAGTGTAATTCAATCTAATTATATCTCAGCCTGAAAGTTGTAACTAATTACAAAAAAGGCGGTTTCACCATGCCTTTGTACAGCCGGTTGTACCATATAATTTACGTTGAGTACATTGACTAACATACGAATTTTGTTATATTCGTGTGACATTCTGATTTTTTGCTATTATATTAGTATAAAGCTATTTTTGTTTGATGATATAAAGTTATTATTAATACAGGCACACTGTTAGGCCTAGAAAAAATGGCCGTCTAAGTGGGCCGTTAGACCCTATCTCAGCAATAAGGCGTTCGGCCCAGTGTCTCCCGAGTCCATTCTGGCAAAGAATTGCAGATCAAGTAATTTGAATAAAGATAAGCATGAGGGGAACGGAGAGAGGAGCCTAATTATCAGGGAGCCGCCTATTTCGGCGGAGGGTTGGAGATAATGCGCCAAGATTGGAGAATAAATACATAAGCATGATACTTTGTAAAAGTCATTCACGATCTAATAATATAAGCAATAGCATTAATCCCACTTTCATCTTTGTACGAGAAGCACTAATCCCACTCAGTATTATTCATTTCGTTTATTCTTAATCATTCCAATACCGATTCAGTTTTACTAGATTCCCAGTTCATTTTTATCCGTAGATCAGCTTATTTTAGCTAAAACAATTTGGCGCCGTCTATGGGAAAATCTTGCAAAAGAAGAATCGGTCATGGCCGGGAGTTCTAATTCTTTGGTGGCGGAGATTCAAGCACAACTAGAAGCTGTCAGGGAAGAAATACGCATGGCCTGAAATTCTAATCATTCGGCGGCGGAGGTTCAAGCGCAACTAGAAGCTGTCAGGGAAGAAATGCGGCAGCGGATCACCCTCCTCCAACGAGAAAACGACGCTCTACGATCTCAACTACAATCAGTGGCATCCATAGCCTCCAGTTCACGACGGGGAAAGGATATCATGACTATAGCAACAAGATTGGACATGGATTAAGTTCCGGCTTCAACCCCAGCCACTAGCATCCCGATGCGCTTCTTCTCGGATTCGTTGCGGACTAGAACAGTGAAGTCAGAGCCCCAAAAACGACATGTTCCAAATCATGTCGATATTCCTAGACATGTCAAAATCAACAACCAGAGACGACAAGAGCCAGAGGTCATCGTCATAGCCTCGCCATCCAGACCAGAAGAAGCCCGAGTAATGACTCCACAGATGCCGGCGGCGAGATAAGTACAAGCAGGGATGGTTGACACCGTGGTCATCCTCATGGAAGAACTGAGAGAGATGCGGGGAAAGATCAACAGCATACCTGGAGTCCCGCCACCGCTAGATGTTGCCTCACAAACGTGCTATGCGGACCCGCTTTTCGGATGACATATAACTGATGTCGAGATTCCGAGGAAGTTCGCTGCCCCCTCAATGAGACTGTTTGACGGGACTTCTGATCCGATGGAACATGTCGCTCAGTACAAGCAACAAATGTTAGTCATCTCGGTCAGACCAGATCAGCCAGAAGCTTCCATGTGCAGGGCCTTCGAATAGTTGGAATTATAAAAGAACATATTATTATTGTGAACGAGTGATAGTATTCTTAAAAGTTATTTTATTTTTTATTTTTCATCGTGATAGATTTATCATATTCAAATTTAAGTTTTAATTTACATTATAGCTAGGTATCTTAAATTAGTTTTTTTATATTTAACTGTATGCAGGGGCAGAGCCAGGGGGTCAGGGTGGTCAGCCGACCCCGCTGAAAGTTCAAGTAACTCATTACGAGCAAAAAGTTATGACTTATGGAAAAATCAGCACCATCTTAACTTGAAATATGCAAAATTTGATGTGTGACATTGATTATATTCTTAAATTTAAAAATAAAACACCTTATTCAGTCATTAGTTGTGTGAACATTATGATACATTACATATATATATATATATATATATATATATATATATATATATATATATATATATATATATATATATATATATCAATACATTAACTGAAAAAGAATTATTAAACTATTGTTTATCTCAGCTACCTATGAAACGTTTTATTGAAGTATTGTATAAAAACTATCCATCATTTTGACACTGTGTATAATTAAACTCCGACCCCCCTCACACACATTTCTGGCTTCGCCAAATTGGTGTATGGAGTATGTTTTTTCGTCAAATTACGCAATAATGCATTAATTTGATACTCCATATATATTTGAAACTTTTATACACATAAGGTCCCATTGCATGGTGACATAAATTGAAGAACTTAGACCCTAAATAAATGAATTAAAATCGAGATTTGTGATTTTGGGTGATTTGGGGATGCAAAGGTCAATGGAGAAGGTATAGATCACCTCTGGCGACAATGGTTCGTTATTCCCAAAGCGTGCCTGCGAGTCTGTGTGATACATTTTTGGTAGTTATTATCCGATATCACATAACCGGGCAATGGGCATATATCATAAATTACTCTTTCGTCATATTAAAACTATCACATCTTTCTTTACAAAAACTACGGAGTATATCACATCTTTATTTAGTTTGTTTCATATTTAATTTAATAAAACTGTATGATTTTTAATTATTTTTACTGTATTCTCACTTTATTAAGTCAATAATAACTATAAAAATGCACTTTTCTTGATAATTGCGAAATTGACTTGTTTGAGTGAAAATGATTCATTTTATTCACTTAATTAGAATATCGTTTCCTAATTAAATTTCAACTTGGATTTTGCAACTTTATAGAGAATTTAATGTAGAACGTGAATATGTAAACTTTAATTACATATTATAATTGAATTAGTTATCAATAGGCAAAATTTAACTTTAACATTAGTTGACCAAAAAATGTTGAATAATGTTATTTTTAGTCTTATACTCCGTAGTCCATATATTGGTACTTTAGATTTATCACATGTGCGAGCGATGTGCGAACTTGCGGTTCACAACACACTCCCCCTCGTGAGCATCGTGCTGATAACGTGTTATAAACAACTTATGGATATTGTTTGTTGTGATACTTCGGGACTTCACGACTTTAAAATGTGTTTACAAGTAAGGACTTCGGACCTTACTTATAAGCGCACACACTATCTCGGGTGGGAACAATGTGGAACTTCAAGTTCACATTAGGATTGGATAGATTATTATTTTAAGTACACCCTCTTCCTAGGAGTAAATTATCAGTCTTTCATGGTATTGATTTGGAAGATCTTTCATGGTATTTAATATATATTGATATTTAATCATTATTTGTTAAAAGTATATAAGAATAAATGAACAGTAAATTAGTAAATTAGGGATGTTTTTAGTTGGATGGATTTAAGTCTCATATCATATCAGTCTAGATCAACGACAACCGTGGTAAAATACACATAAAGCGTATATCTACTCGATCGCACAAGTTCAGACCCGACAAGATTTAATTGATAATATGTATTCTAGCAAATGACTCAACAATATTTTGTTGCTGTAAATTATTCTAATTCATGAATAATTCACTCTCAAATTATGTGCTATGTATATATGAATCTATGATCCTATTATTATTAATGAATCTTACCTGCATGTTGTTATACCTATTGAAGGCTTTGTTGCATATGTTACAAGCGAACTGCATAGGACCGACCAGAATCTGCGACGGCGTAGGGATCCAAAACCTACTCCTACTATTGGCAAATTTGCATCCATCACCATCAACCAGAGCCACCTTTCTCTTCTTCCCGTCCTCTTCCAGAAATGAGGGTTGTTTCCGGGCGGTGGCCTCCTCCTCGAGCTTACCGGAAACCGGCAGCCCTAAATGCAAAGCCACCCCCACATACCCATCATTCCTTTCTTCATCTTTGATGGTGTCAATGGGTTTTGCCTCACTTAACTTGCTTAAAAGAGGCAAGCAATGGATGGATTCAAGATGATCATGATCATCACTCTCTTCTTGTTGTGGGGTTTGAAAGAGTCTTAAGAAGCTCATTGTGTCTTTCTATATCAATTATTGCAAGATATTGATGTGGATGATAGATGATGATGGCTTGATGATATCCTCTAAATGGAGATGGGATCTACATAATCATAACACATATTCATACAATCATACCTTAACATGGAGAAGGAAAAGAAAGAGTAGAATTAGTCTTTTGATCTAATAAATTAAAGTCACTTAAGTGGTTGATATGAAGAATTTATGTAGGAAAGTTTTGCACTGCCTAAGGTTGATTATTGCATAGGTATTTTGTTTGATTTTTCTTTTTAGACTTTTTGTTCTTATTCGATGCCCTTGAGTTATTGCACTCAAAAAGGGAGGTATAAGGAGGAAATGAAGGTTAATGCGCTAAGTAGTGGTGTGACGGACTTAATGAAAATGACATGCAAGGTACACTACTATACAAAAGAAGATTCATAGCTAGGATTGTTGTTACAATAGGTTAATTATGTTATTGATTTAATTTGATTAAAGTTTACCGTCGTTATTAACACCGTATTCCATATATGTTTCTCCTCCTTTGTTTACATAATTACACAATTACATAATTTAACTTGGTTAAAGTTTTTTTATGTTTACATAATTATTACATGTATTGTACGGCCTATATGTCAGCTACAGCCGACCAAACTAGAAGTCTAAGCTAGAAGTGTATATATAAAAACAAATGATAGAGTAATGAGAAGAGCCGATAGATTTGGACATTTAGTAGTACGTACAGTTAGGAGTTCCTTATATTTAATGTAATGTAATGAGAACTTTTGTGCATCCGTGATGTTATATACGATGTAATTTCTTAAATTCTTAGATATTGAAGAGATATTTTGTATTTATAAATCTTTCAAACTTATTTGATTCTGATGAACAATTTTAATATTTGCATTTCAAAGGAATTGGCTCACGTTAAATTATGGGGCATATACAATTAAGTTAATATACATCAATTCACCAAATATATTTATGACTTTGGTGGATATGTAATAAACTGATTGAATAACGTGTATACATAATACTCTCCTTCCATCCAAAAGACTTTGCATTTCAACATATTTTTCTTTCTTACGTACAAATCTTAATTACCATCCAAATACTTCAAAAGTTTATGTTTTTGTTATTTCATATTCAACATAAAATTGACGATGCTCAACGGGCAGATGTAATAATCGATCAATAAAAGTTGTTTTAAATAGGACTACAGCTTAGATAAATTGCACAAATAGAACTTCATGTACTTTATTCCCAAAATATGACTTATTTGATCTTATTAAAAATATAAAAACCCCTCCTATTAAGAGTGAATAAGTCTTATTTTAGCAACAAACAATATAATGATACTTCTGCACTTTGTTTATGTTTTAGTCAAGTTATAATACATCATATAAAGAATTTTCTCTAACAATCAAGTTATTCTCTAATAATCAGTGCATCTCAAACATATCCCTCGTTTTGCCCGCATATACGTGCCCCACATCCATACTTTCCACATGTGCACCAATTGACTCGGTCACAATGTATAGGTTTAATCTATACTTAGTTTCACATTTAGGTTTTAAAAATTACACAATCTTATAGAATGAAAACTGAAAATGGCCTACTATACGTATAGCAAAGTGAGAATGCTGATATGTTACATTAATAGTAAGATTGACTAAGGGGTCAAGGGGCCTAGGCGTGGGCTTAATTAGCTTTGCATTGATCCGACCTTGTGTAACACATTTTACATGTTCTGATCTAGCAAGTGATGTGTATAAAACTGGCAAAATATACTGTATATACTTATGTATAATTTCTACGGTAACCATTTCTTGATCGATCTATACGTAATTATGGTCAAGTTCGTACACGGAAATTGTCTAGGATCCATTTGATTTCCCGGTTTCGTTCAAATTCATATTTCATTTTACATGTTAATTCGAATTCATATTTCATCCACATTGACACAAAGGTATAATTAAGTACATTACATTCTCAGTTTCTCACTAACATAGTTTTGAATTGAAAGACTCGAACCAGGGGCGGAGCCAGGATCTAGGGTCAGTGGTGTCAATTTATAAAAGATTATGCCTATACACAGAATTTTTATTTTTCAGTGGTGTCAATTTAAATTTTTTAAAAGAATTTATATACATTTATATGGAGGAAAAACATTTCAGTGGTGTCAATTGACACCACGCTTCAAAGGGTGGCTCCGCCACTGAGTCTCGAACTCTCCGCTCAACCATACAGTTGTTCCTAAAATATGACCAGATCAGATAACATTATATTCACAATGTAATAGTGTTTTATATGTATGATACTCCCTATGTCCCTATATAAAAGACACACTTTCCTTTTTAGTCGTCCCTATATAAAAGTCACATTTTCTTTTTTGTCAAACAAAACAATGCAAAATAGTGTCAAATAGTGTCCAAGTGTCTAAACAGTGCAAACAGTGTTCCTTCTTAGGATAAGATGTGTAATTCAATGTGCCTTTTCTATAGGGGCGGATGGGAGTATGTGTTTTGATCCTACTTTTTCGTTTTTGGGTTCACTTATTACTCATATAGATTCATGTATAAGTTTAGTCATATATTAGGAATGCATCAATATTCTACTCACATTTACGCCAATTCCACCTTGTAATTTAGGGTTTTTGAGTTGTGATATACTTCGTAGTTATTTTATTCTAATTGTTGGCTGTTTTCTTTTAGGCACTGAATGTGTGCTTTGTTTATTTCTTATTAGGTTTCCCGTCAGGTTAGTTTTAATAGTTTAGAGACTATTTAATAGTTTTAATAGTTTTAATAGAGACTATTTACATAATCATGTCGGTCAAATTAATAGTCTCAATGTCCATTCTTAAGGATAGCGATCAAATCGTGGTTGTCATGCAGTTTGGTAATTACATACTTTGAAGGTAAATTACTCTAAATACAACTAAAAGTGTTTGCATTTTTATTCCTACAAAAAGACTAATTAATGTCATGTTTTGACAGTACTAGACTTTAAACATGATAGTATTTTTCAAACTTGACAGTTCTATTATGAAATTTTCAAACTTTTTTACTCATATTTTGAGAATTTTCCCTTTGATTCTTTGTTTTTTCCATCAAATTTTATAATATAAGTTTTTTACTTGATTAAAACGTTTATTACTTTATTCTACTTGGTCCGGGTCTAGCTGGTCCGAAATAGTAACACAAACCTTTTTGTTCAAAATAGATCCCATTCCAGTTTTAATGGTTAACAAAGTAAAACCTATATCATTCCCAATTTCTCATATAGTGATAAACGGTGTTTGCTAAACATTAATTAAAAAAAAAGTGTTTTTGAGCTTTTGGCTTAGAAAAACTTAAAAGAGTATTTTAAATGACAGTTTCTACTTAAATTAAGCACTTGAAAGATAAAAGCTAGAAGCAGGTGGAAGAATGTTTTAAACTACTTTTCATTTTTTTTATTATACAAAAAACACTTATTTTATTATACACTATCAATTTTTACTTTTTCAAAATCGTTTTTTCTTCAAACACTATCAACTTTTACTATTAAGTACTTTCCCCAAAATTATCTTAAAAAATAACTTTTTGAAGTAGAAGCAATCGCAATGACAAACACTCGCTAAGTACATGAATTCTCTATGGAATATCAATCTAAACTCTTCGCATTGACACGTCTTAAGCAACGGGCAAAAATCTGATTCACCTATCTCAATAGGTTTTTGAATGCCATAAAACTGTGCCATTTCCTATATTAAAATAATGCTCCGTAATTTGTAATTACTTATTTTTTTTTCCATACAAATCTCAACTATAAGGATTGCAACAGAATGATTAATCATATCTTCTTGCTTTGATGTAAGGATTGCAACTTGGCTTAAAGAGCATAATTGAGCTTCGATTATACTACGTATTTACTACTAGTATAAAACTAACCGACAAAGATATCATGGAAGCGGATTTTTAGGATGTTAACAAGATTTAGGATGTTAACAAGATACTTTAAATTTTTTCACAGTCACATGTCCATCACTTAACATACCTATTTGTATTTATATCTTCCTTCACTGTGCATGATTTTTTTCGGATCCCATCCCATTCTTTTGTATATTGTTATACACAATTCAGATATTTGATTGTTTTCATATTTGGATATTTGAAACTTATGGATATTGTGATTCTTGACAGATTAATAAAATATAAAATACTTACCCTTTTACATAAAAAATTATAATGAGGTCACCAGAGCCTTTTGGTAACCCCGGCCAGTTTTCGGGTTATCATCTATGTAATAATTAAAATAAAGTTGATGTTAGTTTAATTTTCTACGTAAATTGAAAGAATTTGGTGAAAAGGACTATTCTATATATCTTTTATTTTTTTCTCTATGTGATTAATGAAGTATATTCAGATATACATTTTTGGTAATAGAGCACAGTTAAGCAATTTAGCTATGTAAGTCAAAATTTCACCAATTTAGCTATGTGTTACAAAACCGGTTCTAAGTGTCGTGTTTAATAAAACAACAAATTATACATCTAATTTACTCATCATTATCTACTTCGGATGTTTAAGATTGTTCTGATAATACGGTTTGGATTGAACCAGTCTAGTAGATGTATTGGTTTATGAGTAACTTACAACTATTTAAGTCTGGTCTAGTCTAAATATTGGCTTATTCGCCCTTATAGTTCAACATTTGAGTTGAAATCATATTTTGGTAGAAGTTTCGAACTACAGCTTACAAAGTGCACTTCGGCTTTTAAACAATATAGAATAGAAACTACCAGATTTCGTTCCACAACCAAGTTGTTTGGGCATCTAACCATATGTTTAAAGGTCAAATTGGTACGTCAATTTTAATTAAGTACTTAGTGCAATAGTAAACTTGTAATTTTAAAATTGTTCCAGTATACATGTCATAACAAAAGTCATAAAAAGTTTAGTTAGTTGAATTATCTGTTTGTATTATCTGTTTGCACTAATTAAAAAGGTGAAAGGCGTCAGTGAAACTTGTTCTATTCCAATCACCATCTTCTTCCTAATATGTTCAGTTTTACAAAATCGTCCTTTATCAAGTTTGAACCATTGGATACTTGGATTGCTATGATTTTCCAGCCTTGGTTTCTAGAATATAATGCTAGACTTCTATTTCTTAGTTCTGAATGAGGGAGAACTAATTTGAAGGTCCTAAGATCGACGAAGTTATCTAGAAAATGTGATATGGAATGGAAATAAACACCAATGATAAGATAAAAGAAAGACATATGGGCATAATTGAAGGGTCTTTGTTTATTTAATTCATTATTTTTTTGTACCTCTGCACTTTTTTTTCCATGTCAGCTATAATTGTAGTCGGCTCATCATTTTTTAACGTTTACGACGTACTCAATTGACACTAAAAATATCATGTTGGAGTACTTTTGAGTGTCACATGTAATTCAATGTAATCTTTATGCTACTTGTAGAGCTGTCAAACGGGTCAACTCGACCCAACCCAACCCGACCCGTGATGGGTTATGCTTTATGTGGGTTGGGTCGGACCAACCCGTTTAGTGACGGGTCAGAATTTCTATAACCCTAACCCGACCCACCTAACCCGTGGGTTAAATGGGTTGGCCCGCGGGCCAATGTAAAAAAATAATGACATAATATTTTTTAAAATAATTACCCTGGAGTATAGTATATCTATATTAGTAAGTAGTGATAAGGGAAATATAAGAAATCAATAAGAACTCAATATAAGAAATCAAAATACTAAGAACTCAATACTTGTTGAGTTTAATTAAAAAAATATTAAATACTAGTTATTCGAGAGTGCAAAAACTTTTATACTCATTGTATAAAAGTAAAGATCTATTTAAACCTTTTGATTGACTATTTGTAAATCATGACTAGTAATTGCCAAATATTGTATCAAACTTCACATAAAATATACTACGTATGTTTCAACATTTTATTTGAACATTTATTATAGAAATAATAATTATTTTGCAATTGTTGTAATTTTTTTAATTGTAATTATAATATCTTTGGTAGTAAAAGAGCAATATTGAAGATAATAAAAGTCAAAACTATATATTTGTGTATTGGCCCGCGGGCCAACCTGCAACCCATTGGGCCAACCCACTTAAACCCGTAACCCGTTGGGTCAACCCACTTAAACCCACAAACTAAATGGGTCAGAATTTCACAACCCTGACCCACCAATAAATGGGTTTAAATGGGCCGGCCTGCGAGTTTTGGCCCATTTTGACGGCTCTACCTACTTGAGACAAGTTCAAGTATAATTTTGACACTTCTCTCTATTTTAAACAAATGGTAATAAAATTATAATGATTATTAATATTATTATTATTATTACTATTTTAAAATATAAATAACATTGTGTTAAATTTTAATAGATCTATATCTATCACTGTATTTAAAAATGTGAAAATTAAGATGGATTAATAAGTAAAGTATAAACACATCTTATACAGACACGTAGCTCAACAGAGGCAGAGTAGGGCAATTAGTTTGAGATATCAGGTTCATTTCCTGATAGTGATAGTATGCTAATTTATCTAATGTAATGACTCTTTATACACACCAGATCATGAATCACTTTACTAAAAAATTTAACTTACCCCTCCTCCACAAGGCCGGCCCTTGGGGGAGTGAGCAGTCCGACCGCACCGGGCCCGAAAAAATGAAGGGCCCAAAAAAAATTAGTATTAGTATTAGGGAAAGTTCCCGAAATAAGACTAAAACAGTTTGAAAATTCTAAAATAGGACTGTCATGTTTTTTATTCCCAAAGTAGGAGTAATTACTGTCAAGTTTGGAAAATACTGCCATTATTTAAGTTTGGTACTGCCAAAACATGGCAGTAATTAGTCCTATTTTGGGAATAAAAACATGGCAGTCCTATTTTGGAATTTTCAAACCTTTTTAGTCCTATTTCGGATAATATTCTCTTAGTATATTATTAGTAGTCTAGTGCTCTGCATTTTTATTGGCCCAATTAATTAGCCCAGCAAAATTAAAAGTTTTAATTTAACACAAATTACCAGTATTTTTTACTATTATCATTTTTATTTATGTTTTTTTTTATTTGCGTAAGAAAAAAGGTCCAAATTTTATTCTTGTATAGGACCTCCGTTTTCTCAGGACCGGTCCTACTCCTCCATAATATAGAGACATGGATTTAGAGCGTGGGGTGCCCTGACTCACTACAAAAAAAAAAAACGGGATTGGCAGGGATTTTGACACGGATTTGACACGGATTTTGGCAGGGATACGCCAAATCCGTGCCAAAAACACTTTGGCACGAGCTATTTGGCACGAAAAATTGATAAGTCCGTGCCAAATTCCGTGCCAATCCCGCCTTTTTTTTTGTAGTGGACTAGGACATACTTTTTTGGGTTGGGGTTGAGGTAGTAGATTTGTTCACGAGAGCATGAATGAACGGACCCGGATGTGAATTCTAAATCTTTCAATTACACAACCTAGCTGATCATTTTACATCTAATCGCTTGTTCACTTACAAGTTACAACCCTCATCAATGTTTTTTATTTCCAAGGCTTTACTAATTTGGCTTTTAGTTGTCTAAATAGTACTCGCCCATATCTCTAGCTATTATCTTGAATATGATAAGCATTTTGTTGGACCTACCGACTAACCGACATTTAACTTTTCTGATTACACTTAATGACAAACAGCCAATTAATTTGAGGGGCAATGGAGAAAAAAATGTGAGTTAAAATGGGGCCTCAGTATTACGACCCCACTGACTGTAATAAACAGTCAGTGGTACAGTAGAAGAAATATCCGTGTCCATGTCGTATATATTTGCTTAACGTAAAGATTACAAATTAGACAAAAGGGATTATAAATTAGTGTTATTTCTGGGCGGCGTTGTGGGTCATGACTCATGCTTGATGTTTGGTATTGCCAAAAAAAATTCGGATGTAGGATATTTTTAAATGTGTGGCTCATAAATATAATGTTATGAAACTCAGATTGTATGGGGTTTTTCCTTTAATATTACTAAATTAAAGCTAATTTCTGAAAAAATGACCACATTTAAATTTGGACAAAAATGTGATTAATGCACATTGACATCTCCGAGTGACATTTTCACATGTGCAATGACATCTCACATTCTTTATTTCTATTATGTATCACAAATTATATAGAGTACCCCGTTTTTAATTTTTAAAATCGTTGATGATGCATCGACACATCAAATCATTTTGAAGTAAACAAAATATAAAGATGTTTTTACTTGAACTGAAATTTGTTAATCTGTCTGATTAAGTCTGGTGTGATGTGGTCAGATCTGGTAAATGTCAGGTCTTTGTGTATTTTATTACGATGGAAGATTGGAAGTTTGGTCTGGTCTGAATGATCTCGTCTAGTCTATTCAATTCTGGTCTGATCTGGTCTGCTCTGTTTAAGTCTGATTCGATCTGTTTAAGTGTGGCCTGATCTAGGACTGGAAACAGTCGTAAGAACATTCTAAATAGGAAATGAAAAATATCCCAAAATATAAGTAAAAATAAATCGATTTTCCTAACAAAACGCACCATACCTCTTATTTTTAACAGCTAAGAGTAAAGTAATGGCATGCTTAAATCATATTCTCATATTATGGCATTATCAAATGTTAGAAACATATATGGTAATATCATCTCAACATGGAAATATGATTTAATACTTACTCTTATTTATGCAAAAAATACAATAGAAACCACTATATTTTACTTTTATATGGGCAGTTTCTTTACAAATTCTTCATATAAGATTATAAGCTAACTCCAAATGATGAGACAATGAAATGTCTATTCTATCTACAGCATAAGTGTACAATTTGAGGAAGGCATAACATAAGAATATAAAATATTGAAAAAAGTTCTATCACAAATATAAATATAATACGTCGTATATACATAATCAACCAAATTAAAAGGCCAAATAATGACGATATTGTCATGCTTTTAATTAGTGCTTGTAAGTTGTAACAATAAACGGTGCATAGACTCTAGTTCAGCTAGTTGAGGTTTCTGCTTCCCTGTTACCAATCGGCCGTCTTTGCACCCTTGCTATAAAGTTTCAGTCTTATAACTCGCCACCTAATTAGGGGTGGACTGGGCCGGTTCGGCCCGACTCGGGACCCGGGCCGGGCCGGGCCGTTACTATGCAGGCTCAGCTGTCCCGGTCGGTCGGGTCGGGACTGGGGTCCGAACCGGTGGCTTCAAGAGGCAGCTACAGGCTATATAAATGGTGAACCGGCCCGGTCCGACTGCCCATATTTTTTTGTTTTGCTTTTGTGGTGTTGGGCCGGCTGCTAAATGGGTGGGGCTGGGTGGTTTGGGGGTTTAGGGTGGGGGTTGGAATTAATTGGAAATGACCCCAAAAAAATTGGAGCCCAACCCGTCCCGGTACTAACCTACGGCGGTTCCGCGCCTGGATATTTTGGACCAGGAGTCTGCCTAAGCCCGGAGCCCGACCCGGTCCCGGTCCATGCCTACCTAGAACCACCCGTGTAGTCTACATTCTCGCTTAATGGTGCATCAACATTCACCTTTACCAATCTTTTATATTGTTGGGCCCAAAGATTATTGTTTGATATGGGCCTTAATGTCACTCGGTCAGAGAAAGAGCCTAGTCTGAGGCATGCACAACAGCCCAGTGGAAATAAATGTGTCCACCCCAAAGTGGAAATAAGCAAGTTAGTATAGGCAGATAGAATTATACTAAGTCAAGGAGATAAGAAGTACTCGTAATTGGAATAGGAGATAGCATACAACTGGAATCCGGATTCAACGAAGGTGGCTAAAAACTCGCGAGCAGTTGCGATGTGGAATGAAGGAGCAAATCGACGGATAAATGCGTAGAATAGATGCTACTGTAAAGAACATTCATTGATGATTAACTTTTTTTTTGTAACAAGGGGGCTTATATTGATAATAAAACATTCAGCAAGGGATACAAACGACAAAGGAAATACTTCCAGCCACCGACCCTCGGATCAGCTGGAGAACCAATCACCCTGTATAGAGCAATATGATTCGCTTGTCCTATAATGAGTCTGAATGAGCCAAACGTGGCTAGAGCAAAACTCCCATCACCCCTACCTAATGTAAGAGTGACTGAAAACGACAATACAGAAAGCAACAACGACAGAATTCATCATGTCAAAGAAACTCAACAAGAGTAAAACGAAATTAAATAAACTAAACTGACAGCGAAAACGAATCCCTGCTTCAAGCGTCATCCTTGGCAGTGGCTCAGGAGGGGGCGGATCATAAAACCTTCGTCTTGAAAAATTCCTTGCGATTCTCCCACCACAAATTCCAAAGACACCTTCTTACCCCCTGCAATTATAGCACGAGTGAACCCGGAATCTCCGCCTGATGGTATTTCCCCAACCGAAACCAGTAACACAAACGAGCATGCCATGATCCAAGCGAAACCGCGATCCAAACTGCCCGACCCCTGCTGCATTCGAAAGCCTTCAACGATCTGCTGTGCACCAGTCCCAAGGCCCGTGCCAGCCCAATCAAACACCTCGAGCCGATGCCGTCTTCCCTTCGCGATCGAAAAGAAGAAGAACGCCGCCGAGAAACTCCAACCCGGCCTAATCCATAGTGTTGTGAACGTGTTGTATTAGTCCTAGTGTATTAATTGTAAATTAATAGAAGGTTGGTTGTTGACCGTAAAGTCGTGTGCTTTTATTCTAAGTGTGTGTTAAAGTGTTGCGTTCCTATTCCAATTAAGGGTTGCGCCGCGGCATTGGGTGGAAGGCTGACTGTCTTAAGGGGTTAAGGCAGGCCGTACAGGGTGAAAATTCTAGACGTGAATTTTACCGTGTAACATATAGTATAGGGAATGTCTATACTTGTCAAGTTTAGATATAGAAATCTTCCAATCAATCTTCTATATAGTTCATTATCGATCATCAAGAAGTTCACTTGTATCAACTAATAATAGTTTTAGCTCGGCAGGTATAGGGAAATGAGCACACTAACAATGTATCATCTCGATGTCATGTTAAATGTCCAAAATGTGTTTTCTTTAATTGAAAATGATACCTTGATCATTTAATTTCATGCTACCTCTATCCCCAAGAAATAACGAATTGGACCAAGGTCGTTGATATTAAAAGCTTTATCTAAAGCATCCTTTGTCTTCTGTATTTACTCCTTTTAGTTTCCATTAATCAATAAATCATTCATATAAGCAAGTAATGATGTGAATATTTTTACTTCACACTTGATGAACAAAGAATAATGTTGCTTTGACTATTGAAAACGCAATCTAATAAAGATATTATGAGTTCAAGATTTCACTGTATGGAAGCTTGCTTCAATCCATACAATGATCTTTAATTTTGAGTTTACATACTTGTCCCACTTCTGCATTTTGATATCCTTATGCGATTTGCAGGTAAACTTCTTCATCAATACATTATTCATCTAAGAACGCATTATTTGTGTGGCCAGTTGATGTATCAGCAATCCTTCGGCTAATGCTAAGGAAATCAATGTAGTTAATTTAGCAATAAGGTTGAAGGTGTGTTTAAAATATTTTCCTTCATTTTGATTACACACTTTTGCTGCCAGTCTCACTTTGAAATGTACAACTTTTTTCATCTGGCTTGTACTTTATTTTACATACCCATTTAACGCCAATAGCATTCTTTCCTGCAGGTAAGGGAGTTAGTTCCCAGGTTTGATTGTGATAGAGAAAAATGTGCAAGTATATCATGTAACAAGAATTATTAGGTAAACAATGTGCCTTGCATGCATTGTTCTTATTTCTGTTTAGAGAGGTGAGAGGTGGGAACAACATTATTTATGCGGTTATTTGCTGCAAGTATATAAAGATCACTCCTCTCTCTTCAAAGAAATATCTTCTTCTCATTTGAAGTGTTTTGTATATAACACCCATAATTATTGATAATCTCTGTCATGTTAGTGTTTTTCAATAATTGTCCTATAAATTATAGGTTGTGTTGAAACCTAGGCACATACATAACTTGTTTAAGATTAATTCTTTCATAAAGAATAACATCACAAATTATTTAACCTTTTTCACATTCCCATCCGGAAGAACAAAATTGATAGGCTCAAGTATATGACTTATTAATCAATATATTGACGGAACTAAAGTTGTATGTGCCTCAAAATACAATTAGATCAAGCCAGACTTGAACAGACATAAAATACACAGAAAACAGACATTTACCAGACTAGATTAGATCAAACTAGCAAATTTCAGTTCAAGTAAAAACGTCTTTGTTCCAAAAAAAATCCATTTTTCGTTTTAAGTAATGAATTTGTGGTTCAATTTATTTCTCTCTACTCAGCACAAATTTCAGCAATACAATTTTACTTTTCTTATTTGATAGTCAACTCAAACTTGACAATGTCTAATGGGGAGTTAGGGGACTATGTTTTAATTATCCAAATTTAGAAAATTGAAAAATGTAGTGTTTAATCCTTGCTAGAGGGAGAAAAATAAAACATGCAGTCCTATTTAGGAAAAAAACTGACTTTGGTAGGTGTTAATTTTTTTTTTTTTGACAAATGGTATGTGTTAATCTTATTTTGTGCAATTTTCACAATTAAATAATGAGTATCTACTCTGTAATTTACGGAGTATTAAAAAGTAAATAACTTACTCCAACGAAGATTGTGTGTGGGTCAACTGTTTTTCACGAGACAATTTGCACCCAACTAAAAGTACTTGGGCAATACGTTTACCAATGTTAATGGTGCATTATTTACCTCACGCAAATACCAGTTCCAGTGAAAATGTCATCATCTCCTTCAGGGGCGTAGCTAGGATTGAAGGTCAGGCTGGGCCGGAATAAAGAATTTTTCAGATAATTCTTTTTCACATAAATTTTTACACTAAAAATACAAAGAATTTTCAAATTTGGGGCGGGCCATGGCCCGGTTGGCCACCCCTCTAGCTCCGCCCCTGATCTCCTTCAAATGAACACCGCTATTATTCTTACGTACATGAAACTTGAAACTTTGGTTATAATAGAGCTAGACCTAACAATCGTGTGTTATCTAACAAGAAAATTAAAAACAATCGGCCAAAATAGGACTATCATGTTTGATTCTTAAATAGGAGTGAATATTGTCATACACGATATAAGTTTTTAGATTATCAGACTTTATTTAGGACAACTTTTGTATGCATCGTATTTAGGACACCTAGTTATTGATATTTACTTTCAAATTAAACCTCATACGACTATACGAGTATTTAGTTTATTTCTTTGCACGCTAAAGTCAAGTAGGTACTTGTTAATGTCTTTTTCTTCATCTTTGGGATATAAGAACTTAATTACTTGGGCACATCTTGTGTTAAGAAAGTGTAAAATTATATGCTCATATATGGTTTTGTGAACATATTTACGTGTAAAATTTGACAACAAAATCACACAATCTAAAATTACGTCTAGAGATGATGCCCCTTAATTAGTATATACATACATGTAATGCCTTTCATTTCATGAGTATAGCTCAAGAACATAATCTTTTAGAGGTTTGCATTCCAACAACTCAAACAAGATATCAAGCGGATAATGGCAATTTCATCATCATTAGCAAATCCTTGCCTTCTTGCATTCCCCTCGAACATCACAGTGCATACCCAATCCCTCTCAAAACCCAATATCAAACTCACAATTCAAACAAAACAGATCGACATAGCAACAAAATGTGCTACCATGAATTCTGTCACCATTACAGAAACTGCTCCCAAGAAATTTCAGAAGGTCCATCCCAATTCACACCCTCTAACCCCAGTTGATTTCTTGGAAAGGGCTGCCACTGTGTATGGAGACTGCCCTTCTATTTTGTACAATGACACAACATACACGTGGTCAGAGACTTATGAGCGGTGCTTGAATCTCGCTTCCTCCATTTCATCCCTTGGGGTCAAGAAAGGCGACGTCGTCTCTGTCTTGGCCCCGAATATACCTTCCATGTACGAGCTGCATTTCGCAGCTCCAATGGCAGGTGCAGTTTTGAACACCATTAATATACGTCTCGATGCTCGGACAATTTCAATTATTCTCCTTCATAGTGAGTCAAAGCTCGTGTTCGTGGATCACCAATCATGTTCCTTAGTCCTAGAAGCTATGTCTATGATCCCATCAGCTGTGTGGTCAAAGCGTCCGATTTTAGTTTACATTGATGAAGAAGGAGAAGAGGAAGACGAGACTAGTTTTGGTGGAAATAAAAAAGGTTTGTTTCGTCACTCTTATAGTGACATGTTAAGGGGAGGCAATTGTGAGTTCAAATATGTGGGGCCGGATAGTGAGTGGGATCCGATAACGTTGAACTACACTTCCGGGACCACTTCTTCACCCAAGGGTGTGTTACACTGCCACCGTGGAGCGTTCGCTGCCACAATTTCCAGTTTGGTCAACTGGTCATTGACGTCGGAGTCGGTGTTCTTGTGGACACTACCGATGTTTCACGCTAACGGTTGGAGTTATGCTTGGGCCATGGCAGCGGTCGGCGGCACCAATATTTGCCTCCGCCACCGAGTCGACGCTGATTCCATCTACCAAGCGATTGCAAAGCACGGGGTAACCCACTTCTGCGGCGTGCCGGCCGTTCTCAATATGTTGGCCAATGACTCTACAAAGACCGGCCAGCTACGCACTCCGGTTCACATACTCACTGCCGGAGCTCCGCCTCCGGCCGCCGTTCTTGAACGGATTGAGTGGTTGGGTTTCCGGGTGACCCACGGGTATGGGCTGACCGAAACCGGTGGCTTAGTTGTGACATGTGCATGGAAACCAAAATGGGATAAGCTCCCAGCACTTGAAAGGGCGGCACTCAAGGCAAGGCAAGGTGTTCGCAGCGTGGGATTCGGCGGCATTGACGTGGTCAACAAGCACACCGGAAAGAGCGTGAAGCGAAATGGGAAGACGGTGGGGGAGATCGTTTTAAAAGGCGCAAGCTTGATGCTTGGCTACTTCAAAGACCCCGACGGAACCTCGAAATGCATGACAGAGGACGGGTGGTTCTACACTGGCGACATTGGCGTAATGCACACTGACGGGTACGTCGAAGTGAAAGACAGATCAAAAGATATTATAATTTGCGGCGGCGAGAACATTAGCAGCGTGGAGGTGGAGTCCGTTCTGTACATGCATCCGGCCGTCAATGAGGTAGCGGTGGTGGCGCAGCCGGACAAGTTTTGGGGGGAAACAGTGTGCGCATTCGTAAGTTTGAAGAGAGGGGCCGAGAAACCGACAGAGAAAGAGGTGAGGGAATTCTGCAAGGAACGTCTGCCGCTATACATGGTGCCAAGAAGGGTGGTTTTCAAAGAGGCGCTTCCCAAGACGTCTACCGGGAAGATTCAAAAGTTTCTACTAAGGGATATTACTAGGAAATTAAAATAGAAACAAAATGAACTTTCTATTTTACTAATTTTATTAGCCCACCAATAAATCTAACTAATTAAACATTTCTCCCATAGATCCTTCACAAAAGTAATGTATTTGAAAACATTTCTATTATGAAGTCCTAACACTTAACATACACCACAATTTATGTACAGCCATGTATGATTTCATTCATGATTTCACTCTGAGTGATATGGACCTAACTCGAGTCAACATAATCATTCACTTTTGTTATGCAAAATCCTAATATAAAAATGTATAGTTTTGGTAAAACCACATATGAGATCATAGTGTAGTCGTATTGGTTTAAAATATATTACCTCCGTCCCCAAAACAAGTTCCCCATTGTTTTTCACACATATTAAGGAAATAAATTTACTGAGGGGTAAATTTTACTGTTGGGACACTTCTTTGACACTATTTGACACTGTTTTGATGTAGATAAATTGCCAAATAAGGAAAGAGGAACTTAATTCAGCTAGGGACTGCCCAAAAATGAAAGGGAGAACTTGTTTCAGGGACGGAGGAGTATTTATTTAAAGATACAGATACAACAAAGAAAAATATGAAAACGAACCCGAATAAGTTCCTCCTTAGCTAAACCCTGAGCGCATAGAACAACATTCCAAACTCCATCCACTCGTATATGAGCCTAGTCCTCATATGATGTGACCGCACCGATTCTTCATCTTATACATTTTTTCCCGAGTGCTGTTCAAATTCTCTATAGGGAGACAATTTTCTCTCTTGACTAACCATCTTTATCACAAATCTCTTTATTTGCATTATAGTTTCATGGATCCTCAATCATCAAAATAGAAACTCTCTTCTAATTCTCCGATACATATCATGACCAAGAAATGTTTAACCGAAGATGAATTTAACAAATCGACATAAAGCCCCTCACGAGTGGAAGTTTCAGAATGATGCTTAGAGAAGCTGACTTCTAGGAACTACCAATTTGAATACGCGCGACCAGTAATACCCAAGCCTGACTCTGAAGCTTTCATCATCTCATTATCAACTTTCTATGAAGCTATATATGTCCATGTGAACTGCTTCGATTTCTTCAGTAGGCCTCATAATCAATTAAAGGAGAAACCAATTTCACTACATTTAGTCATATTGGTCTGAAAGAGGTCTTTAAGAGAGTCACATCCAGGGTTCACTCGGAATTAGGAACGTCATAAAATGAAATCAGGTATTTTCAAGAACCTCACTTGAAGCATGTTCAATCGCTAGTATTTTCAAGGGAAGGAGATCACTCCCGAAGTCATTGGTGTTACCTGGTAGAACCTCACTTGAAGCATGTTCAATCGCTAGTGGCGGCTGCACAGAATTAATTTTTGTCATCAAGGTAATTGCTCGTGTAATCCTTGTCACAAATCGATATATTCCCAAGCCATTTCATCCTTCAAAAATAAATAAAGGGTCATGTCCCTTCTTGGTAATGCAGATAAAACCTTCAAAGAAATTGGCATCGTAGTATATGACAAAAGGAGTTATTCAGCTCTAGCTTAGTACAAGTCCAATTAGGGGAAAGTAGCTTCAGAATGAAGTCTTTCAACCAAATAACACTTTCAAGATCCAAATCAATGGCGGGTATAATCCAATGATTCATTTCAGAGATACAAATACCATTGCAATCTAGAATATTAATAATCCAAAACCATATGAATGGGAGGAGGCTCAGACTCTGAAATGAAATTGAAATTGAAATTCGTTCAATTGATGGATGAGTTATTTTATACTACTCCGTCTAAATTGATTTGAAAAGTTGATTTTTCTTGGTCAATAGTTGCATTTTATTTGCTTAATTAGGATGCTAATTTTTAATTATATTCTAATTTGAAGTTTGCAACTTGAAGAGATTTTAATGCAGTTTGTGAATATAAAAATTTTAATTATTAAAAATTGAGTTAATTATCGATTGGGAGGATTGACTTTTATTATTGATTGACCAAAAAAGGTTGAATTTTGCAAAACAATTTGGGACGGAGGGAGTATTGTGTTTTGTGTGTACTTATTTGTTACTGTTGTATGATTAATGTGTAATCTTTATCTTCTAAATAAGATTAGAACTAAAAGTTATTAAAAGGTTTGACATATAAGCAAGAAACATTATGAAAAAGCAAGAAGAAATCTTTTGAGAGCATATAAAAGGAGCTTGGAGACAAAAGAAAGATTCATGAGAAGACTGATGATGTAAATTTTCTATTATGTATATTTGTATTTTTAACTAGTTTTATTAGTTCTAGTTGTGGAAATTACACACTTTTGGTGTAATACTTTATTTTCATTAATTATTTGTAATTTATTTAGATTAGGATTATTCTGAGCTTAGTACAGGTCAAAATCATCCCAAGAATCAAAGGATGGATCCTAAAGACCAAAGAATGTGCAAAAGGGAGAAGATCAAATGAAGATTTTGATATTTTTTCAATACTTGGTCGAGTATTGCCAATAGTCGGTCGAGTATTGGTTAGATACGCTGGTCAAAATCAAATCTGGGAGCAAAAGAACGTGGCTGAATATTTGATGAAAACTGATGTGTGTTTTCTCGCACTTAAAATAGATCGTAATATAGTGGTGTAAGTACGAGTATCGTCTCCACAGGGACGGACAAAAGGGAATTAAGAATTAACTAAATTCAACGATTAAAAAGAAAATAAAATAAAAGCGTCGTGCGAGATTGGTTGGTTTGGAAAATAAAACTAATGCGAACAATTAACCTAGGGGGTTCTTTCTAATTAATGACGAAGGGAACAGGGATCGATTCCGGGGTAACCAGATTTCTGGCAGATCAGGCCTAATTACATGAAATTAATTTAATTGAGCCTAGCTAATCATTACTAAGTTCTTACCGCTCTCGCGGCGTAGAGTACAATAATTTAGGGGACCAGGCTGATCTCTCATGCGACAGGATCCTAAATTATTGCCAAGACGAGCGAACTTACGGCCCCTTAATCGCTACTAATCTCTTAGCGAACGATTAAGTGTGTGTGAATGTGTCCTAGAACAAATTAGATCTCTCTTAATTTATTCTACATGCAATTGTAATTCTAGTCGCGATTCTAGGTTACAAAAGATATCAATTAAATTATTCAAACACAAATTAAACGGCATTCATGCAATTAAACCGAAAAGAATCTAGCTATACATCATGATTAACCCCTTCATCAATCCCAAATCCCTAATTAAAACTACTCACAATTCATAATTGAAGAATCAATAGAATTGGAATAAAAAGAATTAATTGTCATTAATTAAAAAGGTGGAACTTACAAAGAATCCCAAAAGATTGATGAACAAGGCTGAAAAGCCCTCTAAAATTCGTGCTAGGCACTCTCTCTAAGATCCCCCCTTGAAAACGGGGGTTTACAGGCTGTTTAAATAGAAAAATCGGGTGAAAGTTGAGTTGAATTAGGATTTTCGGAGCCAGACACGATGCCAGGCACGATCGTGCCTTCGATCGTGCCTCCGGAGCAAAAACGCGCATTTTGGGCAGGCACGATCGTGCCTCCCTCCAGGCACGATCGTGCCTGGCTGGCAGTAGCTTCGCGGTGCTTTTCTCTTCAGGCACGATCGTGTCTGACTTTGAGGGCACGATCGTGTCTACGTAACTTCCGAATTTGACAAAACTTTCTTCATGAAAGTTGTAGATAATGAAGTCTTCTATCCACCCCAATTTGCCGAATGTGATTTGAATCATCCAATCAAGAGATATGATCAAAATGGTGGAAGGTGTCTTTCTGAAATCGCAGCAGAGATCATCTGACTTCATCGTCTGTTTCACCTTCTTCATCTCAGATTCTCGCAAAGGTGTCTTCATATGATTTGTAGCCCTTGAAGTTGGCTTTCCTATGGAACTTCAATCGTGTACATTGGATCTTTCTACAAATAGATATGCTTGAACGATTGACAGAAGGTCATCCTGATCGTCGTTTTCAAGCTTCATTCATCTTCTTTTGATCCCGAAGCCAGTCCTAGAGCTCTTTTTCCTTCAAATCTTCATCGTGAAACTTCCGGTGACCTCCAAAGCTATCAAATCATTCTCAAATGCTTCTCAAATCATCCCGATTGTTCCTCAAGTGCCGGTACCCGGGCTCAAATTCCCTGATTTTGACTACAAACAACACAAAACTCGAACCAACGCCCGGTAAACATAACTTGAGCCAAAATTGAGACTTGCAACGCCTTGAAGCCAGGAAAATCATCAAAATCCGACCTGAACACGCATCAAATGCGTGTCTAAATACGGACTTATCAAAAATCCTGTCATACTCGGTCGAGTATTGACAATACTCGGTCGAGTATGCCTATTTTTCACAATTTCCTGGAAATTTCCTCTCATACTCGGTCCAGTATCCCCAATACTGGATCGAGTACAGAACACTGCCACCTCCATTTTGCTATAAATACACCCCTTTTCCTTCACATTAAATCATCCCTTCTTTCATACTCTTAAGCTCAATTTAGAATAGTATTTCTTTTATATTTTTATAGCATGTTTAGTCTCCAAATGAGGAGCTAAACTTCCATATTTTGGTGTTGCTCTTGAAGCTTGTTGATTATTAAAGTTGTGAGTTATTTTTTTAACTTCTTCCCTTGAATATTAATTCTTCCCTTAATCTATATATATATTTATGTTGGGGAGTGTTGCTAAGATGACAATTAGTTAACATCTCGATATTAGTTGTAGGTGTATTTATTTTCTTCCTCTATATATTAATGTTGGGGAGTGTTGCTAAGATGACAATTAGTTAACATCTTGACATTAGTTATAGTAGGATTTATCATATTTAATATTCTTCCTTGAATATTAATTAATTCCTATTCATATTTCATATTAATATTTTGAACATTACTTAAAGGATCAACTAGTTTTGTTTCATTTATTAATTATTACTAGAATCGATCGACGAATACGCTTGTTAATCGTTGATGGTTTCACAAGTAAGTAACTTCGGTTTATTAATGCACGGTCGTGGTTAATAAACTTAAGAGGGATTAATTTGTTGGTTAAACCAAAACTGTTGTGTTGAGGTTATCAATCTCAATTGATTTCATCAAGGAGTTAAGAGATTAAATGCTACTATCAAGTCGGTATATGGCGGTGTTCTATACTTGAATTGGATATACTCCTCGATTGAGTGTTCGAGAGGGGATAAGTTATAGATATAACAATGATCGACTAAAATATATCAACAAGTTGAAAGTAGCAATGCCAAGTCCTTTTATCTTTGAATTAAATCTCATATAAGTCGTTCACCTTTGTGTTTAATTAAATTAAATCATTCAATCCTAAACCCCCCTTTTATTTACTAGTTTTGTAAAAAGAGAATTATTCCTTTCCCTGTGGATTCGAACTCTACTACGCTATACTACGTATAAGTGTTAGTATTGAATTTATTTTGACGCACTGTGACAAAAGTGCTCGTCAAAGACAAATAGTTCAAAGAAGAAAAACTGATTTGACACACACGGTCAAGTATATCCAATACCTGATCGGGTATGTTCACAGTTGAGACACTGTTTGGCACTGTTTGGCACTGTTTGGCTTCACAGTTATTAAGGAAATAAAGTTGACTTTACTGTAGAATACACTGTTGAGACACTGTTTGGCACTGTTGAGACACTGTTTGGCACTGTTGAGACACTGTTTGGCACTGTTTAGCACTGTTTAACATTGTTTTGATGTAGATTTCTTTGCCAAATAAGGAAATAAGGAAGTGTGAAGTTTATTTTGGACCGTCCCAAAAAGGAAAGTGTGAAGTTTATTTAGAATCGGAGGAAGTAGTTTCTTCTTGTTCATATTTCATATTGATATTTGTGCATCGCTAGGTGACCAATTGGTTGATATTTTCATATTGATTGGTATTGGTACTAAAATCAATCAATAAATATGCTCGTTACTCACTTGATCCTGTCATAACTAGTAACTTGAGATTATTAATTCATGTCCCTCCTGGTAATTTATAATCTAAAGGGTAAATAATTATATTTATTAAACCGAACAACCGTCCGTGTGAGGTTATCAATCTTAGTTGATGTAATTAGATGATCAATGGATGAATTAGATAGAATAGTTGGACCTGAGATGCTTGAATCGACACCCGCAAATACTCACCTCGGGTTGCATTAGCTTATATTCTTAATTGATTTCATAAAATCGGTTGAATGATACTATTAAGATCAATACATGAAGTTTGTTCTGTATTGACTAATAGTAAGGATTATTAAGGAGAGTTTTTCGTTATTAATAAGTACATTTGATGAAGTGGACGATTTAATCTTCGCGATTAACTATTCAAGAGGAGAAGGTTAAAGTAGTAACTATGATCAACGAGCACTTCGTTAAGTGATCAAGTTTAATTCATTCAACTTAGTTTTTATTTGTTTTATCACAATATCTGAACTCCCCTTTTCGTTATACTTTGGTTTTTTTACGCTTACACACATACAAAAAACTTTTTTCCCGGTAGAGTTCTACTATATTTAGTGCTAGTGGAGTAGTGGTGAATCTATTAAATTCTGAAGTACAAGGAACTTTAATGTTGTCGATTCCCAAATATGTAATTGAGTAATTCCGTCGGTAGAAGTCCATGTGTAAAGTCTGTCCGGCCGTCGTAGTTTTGTTGTTGTCACTGTGTAGAGGATTTTGGGGAATCCGAGTTTTTCATCTCCCCTTCAACATGAATAGAGAAGGAGCTAGATAGGATCGTTGTCTGCCTTCACGCTGGAGACCACTTTCGACTGGATGTTGTCGCTGATGGCACTAAAGTCAAATGTGCCTTAAAATAAATTTACTACTTGCATTAATATCGTAGCATAGCACACTAGAGTTCATATCCGCACAGAATGTAATTCTTTTTTGTGAAATTGTAACAACGGCGGACTTTTAAGATTATTTGAACTTGAAGAATATTAGAATACTTAAATGAATGAATTGTGTGATTAAAAATCAATGAGATTGAGACTTGGTTGTAGGCACCCCTTCCTTTTTTTATTATTCTTTTGGCAAGGAAAAGAGAATTTTATTAAAGATAGAGTAAACGAGAGTATGAAAAGTAAAGAGAACGAAAAACAAAGATAAAAAACAAACAAAAGCCCTACCTGAAATTCTAGTGCTCCCTCCAAATATTTCCCTAAGACTTGTATAATTCTTCAAAATCCACTCTAGTTTGGGATCTTGTTCTCATACGGTGTGAGCGCTGATTCTTTTTCCTATATATCTTAAGCTGGGTGTTCAAGTTCTCTGTAGGCAAGCAATTTTCTTTTGTGACCAACCTAGCTTTGAAACAAATATCCTGATTAGTATCGGAGTCCCACAGAACTGCCGTTGATGAAATAGGTAACCTCTTCTCGCTTTCCGAAGCATGGCCAAGAAATTCGTCCCCCGAGTGTAAAAAGAGTTAGTTGCTCACCACAATCAAAAGTTTCAAAATCTTGATTACCTGAAATAATATCCCCTAAAAAATACCATGGTGTGTGTTTACGTAATCAGTGGTGTTCTCTTCATGAGTAGGTTTCGTATTTAGAATCCTTTTATTAGTAGTAGCTACCCCTTCATCAGCAGGTCTCAAATGGTTACCCAATGTAGAGATTAGGATTTTTTCAAATTCTTTGAGTAGAAAGTGGGAAAGCGAATCCACTCCATTCGTCAAAGAGGTTTGAATAAAATCCTTAAGAGAGAGTCAATTTCAAATACTTGCTCAGAACTGTTATTATCCAAGGAATGCAGATTGTCAACATCAAATTGGAGCAATACTTGTGAAATGGGAGATCCTCCTGGCAGACGTCCCTATTCAGCATGCAGGGCAAAATATCTCATTCAGAAGTATTGGGGTCATAAACCACTTGTTGTAATGTTTATTAATCATAATTACTTCTTTCACAATGCCTTCCTAAAAAAGTGAAGTATAACGAAGAAAAAGCGAAAACATCACTGAATAGCCTAAATAGGGTCGAAGTACTATTTTTTTAAGGAGTAATCTTCCGGTCAGGAATTTTGGGGGCCTTCCCGGTGGTATTTTTTGCTCAAATTTTTTGTGTATGTTTCTCATCAAGTCTAGTTCATCCATACCAAATTTCAGCAAAAAATTCAATCGGTAAGATTGTCAAATGATTTTTGCAAGTTAACTGGTCCGGAAAATACATATTCCGGACCAGTTAACTTGCACAAATAATCTGACGACCTTCCCGGTTGAAGTTTTTGTTGAAATTTGATGTGGATGAACTAGACTTGATGAGGAACATACACAAAATATTTGAGCAAAAAATACCACCGGGAAGGCCACCAAATGGAGGAGGCTGGGCGGGGCTCCTGTTTTTTTAAGTACTATTTTTTTTCTTAAATATGAATAATTATTGTTGGGACTAAGGCTTGGATGTTGTTGTTGTTGTATGAATAATTATTACTATTATGAACGATACTAATAATGTTTAGTAGTATAATGCCATAATCTTATTTTTTTTTTTGTGAGGATAATATTATATTATGTTTTAATTACCATATGACAGTATATGATAAATATTTTAGTCTTAGCATATTTTTTTTTGGACTGAAATTTGTTGGTATGGTCTCTTCTGGTCGAATTTGCTCTGGTCTGATAAATGTCTAATGTCTGTTCTCTGTGTATTTTATAATTATAGAAGTCTGATTTGGTCCGGTCTGTTTAAGTTTGATCTGGTCCGATTTGTTTTAGTCGACCTGATTTGATATGAGACTGAAAATAGTCCAAAAAAAACATCTTAGTTTGAGATAAAAACATAATACTGCTAATTAGGGAAACTATCTGGATTTACTCATGATTTGGAAGTTTACCAAAACCTACTATTACAGCATAAGTATTTGCAACTTAATCCTTATCGTTTAAATATTTGCAAATAAACCGCCACATTTGTGCACAATAACGGCCCATTATAGTGTGACTGAGAACAAGATACGTAGTATCTTATTTACCGTGATATGGCCCAATCATGATTCATGAGTAATTATAAACCTAGGCCTATTAATTAACTAGCTAATTAAACTCGGCCATCGACAACGTAGGGAAACTTAACTGTAGAAATTCTGGGGTTACGTATTTCAATTATTATTGTAATGGAAGAAGAACTTCAAAGATTCTTCAAGGTTTTGATGCCTGGTTTCGAAACAAAACTTGTACGCCACCTCTTGATCTCCTTTGTTAATTTCAATCTTTAATAATTTATACAGCATAAAATAACGATACCGGCAAAGATTTATCACGATTTGATCGAATTTGACATATTTTTGGCATGACGTTGTGTCAAATAGCAGGCGACAAATTCACAATATTACGAAGTTGACATATCTGTGCCAAATTCTTTACGAATTTGACATATTCGTGCTATATTCGTGCCAATATTGTTGTTTTCGACGGTAACAATTACGGAGTACTTTTTTTCGCTAATCAATAAATATGTTTGGGAAAATTATTTAATGTGTGACAGATGCTTCCCCCGGTAATATGTGAGAAGCTGCGTGGAATAGAGTCAAAAGGAACGATTATGTTAGAGAGCCAAAAGGGAAGATGGGTCGTACAAATAGCAAAATGCGAAGAAGGAAATCTATGGTTGACAGAAGGATGGAACAAGTTTGTGCGTCAACACGAATTGGAGGTCGGAGATTTTGTGGTGTTCAAACGTATGGGTAGGAGCATGCAATTTAAGGTCACTCTGTTTGATCGTTCTTGCTGCGAGAAAGATCATTGCCCTAGCGGCGGCGGCGGCGGCACGCTAGAAACTAATAACGATAGTAAGTGGTTATCATTGACCTAGTTAGCTTGTTTTGCGTTTTGAACGCGTTTTAAATGTGTGCCTCTTTTTTTAGTAAAAGAGCACGTTAAAAACGAAAAATAATATTGATCCACTTAAAAAGGGAAAAAACTCAAGATTTTGTTTTCAGAATATATGTCATTTAATTGTTTAGATCTGTCAAATTTCGGATTGATTTGACCTTAAATATATAGTTAAATGGCCACACAAAATAAAGTCTAAATCTGGTCTGATAAACATACACGCAAGATCTTATTAATATGTGCAAATGATCTTACTTCGTACTACGTATTTACTAAATTTTCAAACTATTAATCTTGTGAAACTTGTACATTGATAGACAAAGTCGTCTACAGGTAAATGTGATAGTCACTTTTGTATGTAAGAAGTAAGGAAGTATATTTGCTTAACAAATGGCATAGTTGACCAACAACTACTATACACGAACTGAAGAGATGACGTATACGGGAATTCTTGGGTTTGAAACTCCATGGAGGAAGTTCCACCCCTGAACAAGGTCGCCAACCCGGCAACCCCTTTCCCCTGAGCCCCGGGTAATAAAAAAACACTATTTATTTGTGTGTATGCGTGCAGGTGTATCTAAGGTGGAAGTTAACGAAGAAGATGCACATGTCCAAAGACACACTAATCATATGAAAAGCTCCATGAAGGGTAAAATGAATGATGTTGGAATTGATGGAGCACATAGCATGGTCCTCATGGATGTCGGCAGTAAGTTAATTGAATCAGTGGTAGTTAATTATGTTATGAAATGGAATGAAATAAGTAAAAGATTAGGAGAAGAAAATATATTACATATTGGCGGAACCAGGGGGGGCGAGCCGGTGCTGCCGCCACCCCTTCGCCGGAGTTTTTGAGGTAGTAGTATTAGGTATTCCGGCCGGCGCCCCGTCTTCTTCTTCAGTGAGACCTGCCGGCGCCCCTGCTATTCTGAGATCCAGCGAGGCAGCGACGAACCAGGTGAGCTGCGAGACTTTTTTTTTAATTAAATCATTTAGCCAAACGACGTCGTTTGGTTAAGTGCACAGAAACGGAAGAAACGACGTCGTTTGGTTAATTAAATCGTTTCCGTCTATACGCGTTCGGCGTTCCTCTTGGAGTTGGTCCTTCCAAATTCCAATCGTTCCAGTCTTCCAGAGTTGCGCAGATGCCAGAGCCAGACGGTCATAGCCAGACTTCGAGATCTCATCGCGAATTGCAGGTCGAGAGTTCTTTCCTCCTCAGCTCCTCTGTCCTCCAGTCCTCGCTCCGTCGTTCGCGTGAATGAGTGAATGTCGATTGATTCTGCCTTGTGAATTGTGATAGTGGAAGCAGCCCTAGGTAATTGGTTAATTGCAATCTCGAATCATCCGACTATCCCCATCCGAGTAAAGCAGTTAAGCATTTGCTTTGGTAAGTAATTTAAAATTGATATCTATTTTAATTTTTAATGAATTTTATTGGTTATTTGCTTTAAGAGTTTAAGTAATTATTATTTAATTTGAAATTCGACTGATTGATAGCTTTAAGGTTTGATTTTAATTTGCAAGTTTATTGATTCCTCAATAGAATTGCTTTTTATAGTAATAATTGATTATAAGCTTGAATTGGTAACCTTCGAGGCCGTATAAAATTGAAATTGAAAGTGCTTTAATTGATTATAAGTATTTAAGAATTTGAAATTGAAATCTTTTTTAACTTGTTAGGTTACTCATGCGATCATGTCTATTTTACAATTTGTAACACGAGGCGGTGGACCTTCTAGACGAGATAACGAAGAAAGTAGTAGAGAAAAACATCCTCGTGTCGAATTTGATCCAAATGATATTGTGTCTGATCCTGGATTACGTAAGCCAATACTCAAGTATAATCCTTTTATTAGAGACCAGGTTATGAGAGAATATTTAACAAGAGGTCCATGTAGACCGATTGGCCATGTATATCCTAAGAGAGTGTATGGTAAAGAAAAGAGAAGTTTTCAACCTGCTTGGTTTGAGAAATATCCATGGTTGGAGTATAGCATTTCTAAAGATGCTGCTTATTGCTTGTGGTGTTATCTTTTCAAAGATTCAAATAAAGGAAACCGAGTTGGAGAAGTTGCATTTACCGACAAAGGGGTAAATAATTGGAAAAAAGCACTAGATATATTCAATACTCATGTTGGTGTGGTGGGTAGTGCTCACAATAATGCTAGAGTGAAACTTGAAACTTTTCAAAATCAAAGACAAAGTGTGTCACATTTGATAAGTGCACATGGGAGGGAAATAGAAGTTGCATATCGCATTCGTTTAACCGCAATTTTGGATGTGATACGATTTCTGTTGAAGCAAGGTCTAGCATTTCGTGGTCATGATGAGTCATCTAGTTCTTTAAATAAAGGTAATTTCCTTGAATTACTAGAATGGTATAGTCAAAGAAATGAAGAGGTTGCTAAGACATTGAATGAGAATGCTCCCGGAAATAATCAAATGACATCTCCAAAAATTCAAAAGGAATTAACTAATGCTTGTGCATTTGAAGTCACACGAGTTATTCTTGAAGATATTGGAGATAATGTATTTACTCTTATGGTTGATGAATGTAGAGATGTTTCAGTTAAGGAGCAAATGGGAGTTGTTTTGAGATATGTGGATAAACGTGGATATGTGATTGAACGTTTCCTTGGCATTGTGCATGTCACTGATACTTCTGCTATTTCTTTGAAAAGTGCTGTTGATGAGTTGTTTTCAAAGCATAAATTGTCTCTATCAAAACTCAGAGGTCAAGGATATGATGGCGCTTCAAATATGAGAGGTGAGTACAATGGATTAAATGCTCTCATATTGAAGGAAAATCCTTCAGCAAGGTATGTGCATTGCTTTTCTCACCAACTTCAACTAGTTGTTGTTGCTGTTGCTAAGTCTAATCGAATTGTGTGTGACTTTTTCCAATATGTTATTATGCTTGTGAATGTCACTGGTGCTTCTTGTAAAAGAAAAGATAGACTTAGACAAATAGAGCATGATAGACTAGTTGAGAGTTTGGAGAAGGGAGAGATAGTAAGTGGGAAAGGGAAAAATCAAGAAGTAAGTTTGAGAAGACCGGGGGATACCCGTTGGGGGTCACACTACATAACTATTGTGCGTTTGATGTCTATGTGGACTTCGGTTTTAAAAGCACTTGAAAATGTGCATGATGATGGAGCTACCGAGGAGCGGGGTATGGCTTCAAGTTTAATCAACAAGATGGAGAATTATGAATTTGTCTTCGTTATGCATTTAATGATGTATTTGTTTGGAATTACTAATGAGTTGTCTCTTGCCTTGCAACAAAAAGATCAAAATATTGTTTTGGCAATCAACTTGATTGGGACAATGAAAGTTAGATTGCAAGAATTCCGAGATAATGGGTGGGAGACTCTTTTAGAAGAAACAAATACATTTTGTGAAAAAGTCAACATTCCGATCTTAAACATGGAAGAAGAAGTACTAATTCGTGGGCGTAGTAGACGAAGCGGAAACACAACCACAAATTTGATTCACTTTCGCGGCGGAATCTTTTGTGAGGTATATGACTATGACTTTTGATTTTTTTTTTTTAATATTAGTATTGTATTCAATTATTTTGATTATATTATTTTGTACTATATATTAGGTTGTTGACAAGATGATTGTGGAGATGAATAATCGTTTTTCAGAAGCAAGTACTGAGTTACTTACTTGTATTGCATGTCTTGATCCAAGAAATTCTTTCTCCCAATTTGACATTGATAAACTGATTCATATGGCTGAAATGTATGCGGAAGACTTTTCTTCTACCGATCGTTTTATGCTTAAGCAACAACTTGAGACATACATTCATGCCGTAAAGAGTCAAAGTCAATTTCATGCAATTGAAGATTTGGGAAGTCTTGCCAAACAAATGGTTGAAAGTGGCATGAACCTTGTGTTTTCTTTGGTATATCGTCTGATTGAGTTGGCGTTAGTTTTACCGGTTGCAACAGCTTCAGTTGAAAGAGTCTTTTCTGGCATGAAACTCATCAAGACTGATTTACGGAGTAGAATGGGAGATGAATGGATGAATGATAGTTTGGTGATCTACATGGAGAAGGAAATTTTTGCCAAGATTGAAAATGAAGCAATTTTGCAACGTTTTCAATGTATGCAGACACGCCGCACGCAATTGTCTAAATTGGCTTCTTCTTCTTCTAACATTTAATTGTAATGTAATGTACTATTCTCACAAATTTTATATTATGTAAACTTTAATAGCAATTTATATTTTTGCATTTGGTAATACTTTTAGCTACCCCTTTGTTTTAGTTCTGGTTCCGCCACTGCTTGATTGAGTTGTTGTTAACGGTGTGTTAGTTACAATAGGAGAAGACTCCAATAAGAGAAAGTGTGAGCTCATCCAAATTAGGAGACGATTGTGAGACATATAATTGTCGGACTTAATCATGAATAATCCGAAATTACTAATTCATTTATATTTTAACATATAATAATATTTTGTTTACTTATTGTTAGTGTAGGAAAAAGAGGGCGTCCTAAGGCGGGAAGCATAGTTTTGCAGAGCCAAAAACAACATATGTCACCAATGAGGTCATACAATGTCCGTAAACAAGGGCCGTATTTGGTATGCTTTGAATTCTTGCAAATTACTACTTACAACTTTTCCCTCTTATACATACGAGTCTCTACGTTCAAAAAGGTTTGCTCAATTTGTTTTCCTTGATCGAGCATAATGATTTTGACCAGTTATATTTTTAATATGAAATTGTTTTGAATATAAAATTTACGTAGTGCTAGTATAAATTATATGGAATATGTAAGTATAATAATTAAAATTATTGTTCAAAGTTTGTCATCATTGATTAAGAAAAGACAACATTTTCGCGAAGAAGAGATATCATATAGAAGTATAAAGCTTTTTAGGACAGGCTGGGTAAATTCTTTTAGCAAAAGTGTTTTCTCATTCAAGTAATTCCACTACTATGCTATTCTCGATCATATTTTAGCTTTTTTATTTAATTTTATGGCATTTCGACAAACGCTTGTTTTAAATCTCACACAGTATGTGTTATGGAAAAGATTGATTTAAGGTGTAAAAATAATACTCCAAAAATTGTTCTAAGTAGTATAAAATTCAAAAATGTGAACAATACTTTTTTTATTCGCCAAACGATGAGAGTAATTCATAACATACTTAATTAGTAAATACATACATAATTATGCCAAGTAATCACTATAATTTTGGACCTCACTAAATAATACGGAGTACAAGTACATATTCACGATGTTTGAGGAAGCGAACTATCTCAACTAGGGGTGGACTCGGGCCGGGCGGCCCGCTCCGGAACCGGCCCGAACCGCCGGCTCGGCCAGGGACCGGTCCAGGTAGGCCCGACCCGCTGGGGTTCCGGTCCGGGCTCGGGCCCCTCAAAAGGTGAACCGGCCCGGCCGGTTCAAGCCCGGTCCGGGCCAACTTTTTTTTTTGAATTTTTTTTTTATGTTTTTTGGTTGGGCTGGGTATTTTGGGCCATTTGAGATGGTTTGGGGGTGAGGGGGGAGGGTTGGGGTTAATTAGGAAAAGCCAAAAAAAAAATTGAACCGAGGCCCGGCCCCGCCCGAACTGGACCCGGGGGTTACCCGGGCCGGTTCCGGGCCTCCCCTTTGATGAACCGAGGCCCGACCGGGCCCAGGCCTGAACCGGGCCCGAACCAGCCCGAGTCCACCCCTAATCTCAACTGATCACCGACTTACCCTGCCTTATGGAATCCATGATATCAGTTTCAATCAATCATGTTTACCCCAGGGGCCTCCAGGCCCCCCCGGACCCCAATGGATTTAAAAAGGAATGTTTTTAATGGGACTAATTTTAGCCTAGAACCATATCAAATCAAATTTATATAGACCGGACTAGACCAGAAAATACTACACAACCAAGTCAATCTTCAACAATTGTAAAATATACAGAGAATAAACATCTATCAGATTCGTGCAGACCAAACCTAAACCAACGACATTACATCCGCCCAAACTAGAATAGAAAATCTCAGTCCCATTACAAATATGGTTACAAAAAAACATACTCCGTATTACTTTTTTTTTTTTTATAAAAATGCTAAAGTCTACAACGAGCGAAAATACATAATTTACATTGCATATTCACCATTTTTTCATTTCTAAGACAAGATTTAATTTGTCGTCTTTACTTTTATTTGATTTCGTTATTGTTCATGCTTGTAACATGTATACGCATATGTTTTTGTTTCAGAATATACCTCGAGAGTTTTGCGTAGCAAACGGATATTGTCAAAACACAAGAGTAACCCTGAAAGGTCCTATTGGGGACTGCAAAGTTACTCTCTTGGTAAACAAATGTGCCTTCTTTAGTCAGGGTTGGCGTGAGTTTGTAGAGATCAATAGAGTGGAAGAAGGAGATATTTGCATCATCAGGCCCCGTGACACTACGAGTAGTAAAGGTGGCAGGGTATTTGATATCGAGGTCCTTCGGGTGGGGACCAGCTAGGCTTGTTTATATTTATGACCAGACCCCACCAATTCTAATAATCACATTTGTGTTCCATATGTTCTCTTCGATCACTTGCATTACTAGTGAAATTCATTTTGTCGAATAATATTCTTTATTTGGACGGATAGTAAGTTGGTTGCATGTATCACATTGCACCTTATAACATTATAAGGTATGCTATAACATGTCAAGTTTGTTTTGAGATGAATCATTTTTCTCGGTTTAATGTATGTTCACCAAGCTTATTTTATATTGATTTTGTGACAAGGACCTCGATTGTAAGAAACTCAATTTTATATAAGAAAATGAATAACTCAATTTTGAAGAAAATCTGTGTAAACCTCATCAATTTTGAAGAAAATCAATAATAACTCATCAATTTTGACGAAACTTGAAATTAAAGATTTTAGAGGATATGTTCTTCAATCTCTATACAAGTAATATTTACAGAATCACCTACGTTGATGACAACCATTCAAATAATTTTTCTGATGTATCTACTTGGTTTAATCCACCTAGATCTAATTAATTTTATTAAAAGAATCTCAATAATACAATGTGCACCGTGCATATGAGACATTGGAGAGAATGATTCAATCTGCTTTTCACGGTCTTATGTGTTTTTGATAAGTTTTTCCTAACAATCTGAAACACAATATCTACACCTATATTTTACATTGTGAATAAAATATTACTAAAAGCATGTAAAATCATTTAAACAAGGTTAAAGGGTCAAATAGGTACATGAACTAACTTAAAGTGTTCAATTAGCCCCTTATATAGGAGGTTCTGCCCGGACGTCGCCAATTGGGGCGGTTCCCGGAGGAATTTTTTGATGAAATTTTTTGAGTATCTTCTTCATTAAGTCTAGTGCCCTACCGCTATATAGCGGTCGCGGTAGGGGCAACATAGGAGGTTCTGCCCGGACGTCGCTATATTAACACATGAGTTACTCCTCCTATCACGTTATCCTTTTAGATGTCCCCAGCGCCGATCAGCGTACCATTCTCAGCAGCCAGCACCGCTTCCCATCTATCATCTCACCTCGAACTTGCTTGTTGTTACTGCCTCATCAACTTCACCGATCAAACACCACAGCCATCGACATACGCTTTCACGGCTTCACAGGACTCCACATTAACCGATCGTCGCTTTCAACCTCTTTAGTCCTCACCTGCAGCTTCTACGTTTATCGGCCGCCACAATCGGTGTTCGAAATTCGATGTTTCCGACTATTCTCAAGAACTTTACTCTCAATCATCAACTATTCTTCTTAGATAAGTGTTTTTTCATACAATTCTGAAGTACTTTAATTACGATCTCTTTTTTTATTTATTACATACGTAGTATTTTACAACGCAGCTTTGATCAGTATGAAGTTAGGAACCAAAGAAGAAAGGAAAGTTCTCAATGAGACTTTTCTTCAAATTTATTCACTGGTATTCAACAAAATCAAAACTTGAGTCTTGTCAGTTAAACACCACACTACACCATCCATATTCTATATAATTCTAAATTGAAGTCTATTCACATTAAAATAATAGATTTCAATCTTTACTGTTTGAGCTTGTAAAGTGTAAACATCCTATTTTGTTACAATTTATAATCAACAATAACATGTACAAATACGTACGAAGTATATACATCCTTCCAAACCACAGTACACCATATATATATATATATATATATATATATATATATATATATATATAGGGAACTCTTCCGGTAAGGTATACTTTACCGGAACCGCCGTGCGACCTCCACGTTTTGAGGTCCTTCCCGGTGGAATTTTATGATGAAATTTTTTGAGCATGTTCTTCATCCAGTCTAGTAAATCCATACCAAATTTCAGAAAAAACGTCAATTGGGAAGACAGTCAAATGATTTTTGGAAGATAACTGCACCCTTTATATACATATAAAACGCAGTTAACGTCCAAAAATCGTTTGACTGCCTTCTATTGAAGCATAATATTATCACAATATTATCTTGTAAATATTAGCACAATATTAACATATATTTATCACGTGTAATTATCATGTACGTAGGGTTAAGTTCTATCCCTTAGTTTATGCTAGTTAGTTAAGTCTAGCTTATCACCTCAATTGTACAGCCTATATATTGATGTACATACATCGTGCTAAATGCATCAATAATATACTTCTCCTAATACTTCTTCATGGTATCAAGAGCCTTTCTCTAACGAGCTCAGTTTTTATTTTTTCCGATCCAATCATGTCAATCATCACTCCTACCACCCAAGTCGTTGCCCTCACGGCTTCAACCCACTTCCCTATCAAATTAACTACCTCAAATTATCCCGTATGGAAGTGCCAGGTTCACTCGGCCCTCATTGGCCTTGGTCTCGACGGCTATGTCGATGGCTCAACTGTAGCACCGGACAAATTCCTGGATGATGCTAAGACTCAGCCGAATCCATGTTACGCTATTTGGTATCGCCAAGATCGCACTATTATCAGTGCACTGCTCGGTAGTTGTGCCGATGCTATTCAACCGTTGATCTCTTCTGTCACGACGGCAAAGCAAGCTTGGGACAAGCTCTCGCTCACCTATGCGAGTACATCACGCGGCAGGATCATATCTCTCAAAACTGCTCTCTCCCGGACTACAAAAGGAGGCCGCAATATCACCGAATATGTTGCTGAAATGTACGCCATCTCTGAAGCATTGGCTCTCGCTCAAAACCCAATTCCGGAGGAAGATTTGGTCATAAATATTCTCAATGGCCTTGGTCCGGAATTTGGTGAACTTAGATCAGCCATTCGCGTGCGCAACACACCCATTCCACTTGCGGAATTGCAAGACATTTTACTGGAGCATGAGCAAAAACTCCAGGAGGCAGGTACGTCAGTTCAACAGCTTGTACCCACAGCCCATTACACGCAAGCTACTGGACGCACGTTTGACTCTCCCATGCATGTGGATCGTCGTTCAACTCAGTCCACTCCTGATCGCCGAGGTCACCACAATCGCCGAGGGCGTGGTGGCAACAACCATGGTCAGTACCGGAACTCCCACATGAATGGAGTTGTATGCCGGTTCTGTAATTTTTCCGGGCATGAGGTCAAACAATGCCGGAAATTACAGCGGTTTCTCCGTGAACATCAAATTGTCACCTCATCGGGGCCTGGTTCTCCCGTGGCTCACAATACAATGGTCAATCCCATGACCGGCGGTCAGCAGTGGCTTTTTGACAGTGGGGCCTCCCATCATGTCACCTCGGATAATTCCAACCTTCCGACCCATGCTGAGTATGGAGGCCCTGACGAGGTCCATCTTGGTGACGGTAATTCCCTGACCATTACACACACTGGTTCAACGAGCCTAGCCACAAAATCCCGACCTTTATCCTTAACCAATGTTCTTTGTGTTCCTAGCCTTAATAAAAATTTAATTTCCGTTGCTAAACTTTGCAAGACTAACTCCGTTTCTGTTGAATTTTTTTCTACCCATTTTTTTGTCAAGGATCGGGTCACGGGGGCGGTGCTCATGCGCGGGGAGAACATCCATGATGTCTACTATGTCCAATCACCAAGGTCACCACAAATCCATCTTTCCCGGGTCTCCGTTCCGTCTCACTGGCATCACACATTTGGTCATCCGTCTCGTCGTATTTTTGATCTGTTGGTTCATCAAAATAAACATGTTATTCCATGTAACATTTCGTTAAGTGCGTTTCATTGTTCGTCTTGTCATATTAATAAAAGTACTCGACTGCCATTTTCAATTAATACTATGCAAGCCAATTCACCTCTTGAGTTAATATATAGTGATGTATGGAGCACATCCACTCCCTCTTTTGATGGCTTTAAGTATTACGTAAGTTTTGTTGATTATTTCACCAGGTACACTTGGCTATATCCAATAAAAAATAAGAGTGATGTGTCAATTGTGTTTCCTCAGTTTCATCGCCTGGTTGAAAAATATTTTAATCATCAAATTAAAGCAGTCTTCTCCGACAACGGGGGTGAGTACATTAAATTACGGTCATACCTGAATCAACACGGTATATCTCACTTTACCACACCCCCTCACACGCCTGAACATAACGGAATTGCTGAACGTCGGCATAGGCATATTGTTGATACCGGTCTTACTCTACTTCATTATGCCGGTCTGCCTCACTCATATTGGCCATATGCCTTCCACACAGCAGTCTATCTTATCAATCGTCTTCCTAACTCCGCCATTAATTTTTCTACACCATTTTTCCAACTATATAATCGTCACCCTAAATTACAAAAAGTTACAACCTTTTGGGTGCTTATGCTATCCATGGCTTCGTCCATATTCTTCATCTAAAATACATGCCCGCTCCATACCATGTATTTTTATTGGCTACTCACTGTCTCAGTCGGCGTACTTTTGTCTTGATCCCAGTACAAATCGTGTATACACGAGTCGTCATGTACGTTTCATTCCTCATATTTTCCCATTCCGCTCCTCACAGTCTGAGTCCGCTCCATGCATGCACCTGCCGCCCGAGGTCCCACCTTCCTTGCCACCTCCATCCTTATCAAAAACAAATTCACCTAGTCAACAATTATCCCCTATTTATCCCCTTTTGAGTCCACCCATCACCGAACTATCCTTATCCCAAAACAACACACCTAACCCACCTATTTCTCCCAATTCTCAACCCTCTGCCACGAATCACTCTAACCCACACCCAAACAATTCCAACTCATCTGGTACTACCATTCCCCACTCCAACAATAATTCAAACCCCATGCAGTCCTTATCCATCTCACCAAATACCACTCACCATAATACCCATACCTCCCACTTGACCCCACCTCCACCCGACAACACCCAGCCGTCCACCATTACCCTTAATCGTCCCACTCGATTACGAATTCCAAACTCAAAATACATAGGCGGACCCTTTATTAACCTCACCACCAAACATCCCATCCCACCCATACTTGAACCAACTAGTGTAAAGCAGGCATTATCCGATCCGAGATGGGTCTCTGCCATGCAAGATGAAATGCAAGCCCTACGCCGAAATCATACGTGGAGTCTGGTTCCTCCCACTGGCCAGTCTCCCATCACATGCAAATGGCTCTTCAGGATCAAGAGAAATGCAGACGGTAGCATCTCACGGTTTAAAGCCCGGCTTGTGGCTCGCGGGTTTTTACAACAACCCGGTCGTGACTACTCTGAAACATTTAGTCCTGTCACAAAACCCGCCACCATCCGTATTATACTGTCCATTGCTTTGGCCCGGAATTGGTCTCTCCGACAACTCGACGTCAATAATGCCTTTTTGCATGGGACACTCACAGAGGAAGTATATATGGTTCAACCACCCGGCTTTCGGGACCCTCAACTTCCTACACATGTTTGTAAACTTCATAAGGCATTGTATGGGCTTAAACAGGCTCCTCGTGCCTGGTATATGGAACTGTGCCGCTTTCTCCTTTCCATGGGCTTCCGAAAATCCAGGGCTGATGCATCATTATTTATTTACTCTTCTCAGGGCATACTAATATATTTCCTTGTCTATGTTGATGACATTGTTCTCACAGGTAATAATTCTATGGCACTTGAATCATTTGTTCACCAGCTCACAACAAGGTTCTCGGTTAAAGATCTGGGCACACTCCATCACTTCCTTGGAATTGAAGTGGTTCCCACTCCAACTGGAATATTTTTGACTCAACGTCAATATATTCTTCACATTTTGGAATCTTGCAAAATGGACGGTGCAAAGGAGTCTGCCACCCCGATGTGTACAAAAAATTATCTCTCACTCTCGGATGGCTCACCTCCTGCTGATGCAACTCAATATCGCCGGACTCTTGGTCTTCTCCAATATTTATCCTTTACCCGGCCTGATATCTCATTTGCTGTCAACCGTCTATCCCAGTTCATGCATGCCCCGACCGAGACTCATTGGCAAGGTGTGAAAAGAATACTACGGTATCTAAAAGGTACACTGGACCACGGACTTTTTCTTAATCGGTCTTCTCCCTTAACACTCTCGGTATTCTCAGATTCCGATTGGGGAGGGGTGACTGATGGGGGACGTTCAACTACAGCCTATGTTCTGTATTTGGGAGGTAACATTATTTCGTGGAAGTCGGCAAAACAAAAAACAGTCTCTAGGTCCTCTACCGAAGCTGAATATAAGGCCGTTGCCAATGCTAGTGCAGAAATGTTATGGGTACGAAATTTGCTCACTGAGTTGGGAATTTCTCTAGCATCCACGCCACAACTTTTCTGTGATAATCAAGGAGCTACTTATGTATGTATTAATCCGGTGTTCCACTCTCGGATGAAACATCTTGCCTTAGACTTCTTTTTTGTACGTGAACTGGTTGAGAGCGGCCAACTGATGGTCAAACATATATCCACAAAACATCAAATTGCTGATATTCTTACCAAACCACTCAGCAAGGCGCCATTCCATTTTTTCCGCTCCAAGCTCGGAGTATCCAACGGATCCTCCATCTTGCGGGGGCGTATTGAAGCATAATATTATCACAATATTATCTTGTACATATTAGCACAATATTAACATATATTTATCACGTGTAATTATCATGTACGTAGGGTTAAGTTCTATCCCTTAGTTTATGCTAGTTAGTTAAGTCTAGCTTATCACCTCAATTGTACAGCCTATATATTGATGTACATACATCGTGCTAAATGCATCAATAATATACTTCTCCTAATACTTCTTCACCTTCCCGATTGAATTGTTTGCTTAAATTTGGTATGGATGTACTAGACTTGATGAAGAACATGCTCAAAAAATTACATCGAAAAATTCCACCGGGAAGGCCCTCAAAACGTGGAGGCCGCACGGCGGCTCCGGTAAGGTATAATACCGGAGCAAACTTCTATATCTATATATATATAGAGATATATAATACCAAATTGAACTCTATGCCTCTTAAAATAATAGATTTTAATCTTCAATGTTTGAGCTTGTAAACTTCAAATGTTGCTACAATTTATAATCAGCAATAACATGTACAGTTTAAGATGCATTATATTCTATCAGTCCACATTTCTGTGATTCTGTAGAAATCAATTTTGTGCTCTACCATTATGATATGCACAACTCTTTTTCTCCTGTATTGTTCACTCTATGTAAGTCTCACCATTTGGTCTTTTTTTTCCCGGTAGATCTGCAAAACGATGGAGTTACTTAAGATATGCAAAATAAACTACTTTCAAAGGTGTAATTCCTTCGACTATCTAAAGCTTAAACAGAAATTTACACAAAGCTCCAAATTAAATTATTTGAAATATTTTTGTTTTTAAAAACTGAACGTATGCTTTTATATTTAAGAAAACATATCTATGGTTTGAAACATGCATCCATTTCATTTTAATAACCGAAGTTCTACTTTTCATAATTATTTTCCAAAAAAAAGTCTAATTATCATTCATTTCCGAAAGGGACGTGCAATTTGTGTTTTTATTCTAACACATGCTTTAGATCACATCTCTTTTATATTAGATCACATCTTCTAACTATGAACACAAAAAACAAAATCCAAATTTGAAATTTGAAAACCACAGAACATTGTATTTTCAGCATAGACTGCTAAACTTTTGACGTGCTTATCTCTGTTTCTTCTTGGCAGACATCTAGAGATAAGCAACACATGAATGATCAAAGAAATGATTTGAATAAATGTGCAAGGAAACAATGTTTTTCATTTTAAAATAACAATGGCTTTTACCTGATGCCTCTTACATGAATGATTGTTCATTTTGCAGGGGCAATTATTTTTAGATTACTTGATGAAAGCAGAGCAAATTGTTGAGCATTATGATTTTACTTGAGAGTTTGGTGTGTATATTTGAAAGACACTGCAGAGATTAGATGTTTGGATATGTGTTTATCGTCATGTGTGTTGAAATTCATCCCCAATGGTCCCTAATTTATAAGAGCAAAAATTCTAGATTTTTCCATTGGCATGTAAAAAGTCACATCGTAGCAGGTGGATACTTCATTTTCTTATTGTATGCTTTCCCAGTTGAATTGTGTAAACTAATTTTAATATGTAATTTGTAATTTGTAATAAACAGTACTTCATTGGGATAAGAATTTATATATGCATCGACTAATGTGATATAGATTAATTCAACCATTAATCTAAATACTCCGTATTAAAGGCTTTGTCCTCTTCTAATCTTCTTACAGCATTTATCACTTTGTCCCTTTTTGAAAAGTTCAAGGGTCAACTTCTGATTAAGTTTTTCTTCAATTTTGTTGGGGGTTGCTAGGCGCACCCCCAAAATTACTTAATCTAACCCACTTTGACACTTTTAACCTTGTTTATGTAGCCTTGCAAATTAAACTCATGCGTCCTAAGTCTAAAATGAAGCCTTTTTCAATTACAAACTACAAAGGATAATAAATCCAACCGCACATTCTTTTGGCCTGTTTTTTTTTTTAATTTCAGATCTTTTTCAAGGTTCTTTTTGTTAAACAAATTTTAAATATTTGTGTTTCGTTTACCATAATTCAGTCAATTTCACTAATTCAACCGCTTTGGTCAGAATTTTACCACTTGTTACAAATTCAATCGATCCACCCAGTTTCAGGGTTACCGAACGGACTATGCATAATAGTTATAGAAGTCAAAATATTTTGAACATTTAAACATATCACAAATCCCGTTTGATAACCATAATTTCATTTTGTTGCCCTTAATTATGAACTAATTTAATGTAAGAAACATAACTTTTAATTTCGTGTGATGAATTCTATAATAATCAATATAAGTAAAGTTGTAGTTATTTTCTGGCTAATTTGGTTGAAGTTACTTTATGAGCCTGTTTGGTAACACGAAAAACGGCCGATTCTGGTTGAAGTGATTGCATTGGCTGATTCTGCTGATTTAAGAAAAAAAATATCTTTAAATTTTTTTCTAAATAAAATAAATATGTAAAAATAGCTAAAATGGTCATCTACGATAACTTCAACCAATACAACCAGAAAATAAACTCAAACCTTAATTTTTCTTATTATTACACAATTCAGCATGCGAAAATATAAGTTACGTGTTTGGTGAAAAAGTGGTTGATAAGTCTGATAAACCAAAAAACAGTGTTACCAAACGGTCTCTGATCGCTTAACTGTATTTTATTACTAAAATATGTAAAAAAATCCATTATTCTAAATCTCAATATCAATCTACTACACAGTGAAGCTTTTCAAACAATAGTTAGTTTGATTAAAATAGAGTTACGATATCTTTTAAAATAGATATGTACAGTCACTCCCCCATCTTAATTTTGATTTAATTTGGTTTCAAATTATAAGTAATATTTTTGTAAACCCTTAAATTATAAACTAGAGAATACCTTCTTTTAAAGATCAGGAATACAACTTACTGAAATAGTGCGCTTCACGCTGATAGCAAAATGTTACGTTGTATAATTTGGGTTAATTTCAAAAACGTTAAAACCCCTCTAAACATACAGCTAGGACATAATTGTCCAACAACGTGATAAATTGGGAGCGCTTAGCAAAAACAAAGGTGCGCCGAGATGCACCGATTTTGTTTTTGCATTCACACGTTTTCGTATTCTCTCACGTGCAACACACGTTTTTTCCGCCCAAATTCCCCCACACTTTTCTGTTTTACTATATATATAATATAATATATACTATATAGAAATATATAGATTACAAAAGGATGCCTAATATTGTTAATCAAGGTGGCCGGCAGAGTTCTAGTGATAAAATTCCGGCCCTTACGGCTTGTTTGGATTGAGTGTTGAGAGGTGTTAGTAATGGAAATGTTAAGGAATGTTAATTTGAACACTTGTTTGGGAGAAAAATTAAAAGTTTTTAGAGGTGTTAGTAAGCGTTTCAGGATGTTAGATATAACCTCCCCAACACCTATGTTTATCACTTTTTTAACACTCCAATTTGGGGTGTAAGGAAGTGTTGGACAACATTTGTTCTTTTTTAACCGTTCCTCTTTCTTCCGCAGCGGGGCCAAATTGTTCACTTGCGGCTCTTCTTCCGGCAGAGACTTCTCCTCCAGATTTGTCTTCTCTTTTCCTATTTCTTCTTCATCTTTTTCGATTTTACCTATCTACGAATGATTTATTCGTACTTAATAATATTTTAAAAGGTATGAGAATATTTTTGTCAATTTTAGTGAAAACACTTCCATTACTAACACTTCATTTTTTTAACTCTCCCAAACAAGGTATGATTATGTTTAACACTTACACTTCCATTCCCTTCTGGTCCCCTGTCAACACTTACCAACGCTTCCATTACTAACACCTCCCAACACTCCATACAAACAAGCCGTTAGCAAATTCATGTATATTCACGCCCACCGTTTATGAACCTCCCATAGCAATTCGTGGGAATATATGTAAAGACGTGATATAATTTACACTTATCACTGAACATAAATAGGAATATGTAAAGACACAAGTAAAATAAAAAAGCAACGTTCTTCTTCACTCACACATATATGCTCGTATAATATTATCGGCCGGATATACTAGCTCGTAGAATATACAATTACAGTTAGATTCAAGTACTCAATCGCCAAAGCTAGCAGTTCTATAAACGGTGCGTAGTAGTTAATTGAAATACTTTTACCTATCTTCTTTATGTGTAATAATGTAATCTTTTGTTGTGACTTGTGTATTATCTAAATATTTACCCAATATATATGCTTAATGGATGTTCCGGTATGTATACATGTGTAGTTGTAGACAATATATGTAACGTATGGATATGGAAATGAGATATAGGGTAAATAACGTGTTTTGGTTAATATAACAGATCAATGGAAAACAAACTTCCAAGATTTTTCAAGGTGTTGATGCCTGGCTTTCGTACTAGACTGGTATGTTGTGTTATTTCTTCCCACCTTTGGTATTCTTTTTGATTTTTGACCTTTTTAATTATGTTTAATATATGGCCATCTTAACAATAAGACCAAGTTTTATTGTCAATAGGACATTTTATTGTCAATAGGACATCACTCGTTGGATTACAACAATAAAACAATACGACAGTATAAGCTTTTCAAAGTAAGAGTGAATTAGTAATTGTTTTGGAAAGAACACAATGAAAACTTTGGAGGAATTGAGACATGAAGCTATAATACAATAAAATATTATATAAGACTTTGAAGTATCCCTCTTATGTAACATTTCCGGATAAAATTTCAAGTCTTAACAATAGGACCAATAGGTTACGTTATAAAACCGAAACTGAAAATGCAAAGGGTGTACATATACAGATACTCCCCCCAGCTATATCTAAGGAGCTAATGGTTCGAAAAACGGGTAAAGTAGTAACTCTAATTAGCAGAAAGGGAAGGTTTGAAGTTGAAATCTGTTCGAAGTAGTATATGGAACGTATGGCATAAAATCCGAGCTGTCTTTATTCATGTGCTAAGCCAAAGATATATACACGTACAAGAAGAATAATGAGCCCTTGGCCCACCATGACTAAACTAATACGGAGTATACAATTAATGAATTATACAAATAATAATAGGCCCATAACACCCCCCCTCAAGTTGGAGCATGGGGGTTAAAAATGCCCAACTTGCTAAGAAGAAATAGAAATTGCCGTTGTCCAAGAGCCTTAGTGAAAATATCTGCCAATTGATTATTTGTAGAGACATGACACGGGGTAAGAAGATTATCCTGAATAGCGTCCCGTACATAGTGACAATCCACCTCAATGTGCTTTGTACGTTCGTGAAAGACAGGATTCTGGGCGATATGAAGAGCGGAGCGACTGTCACAAAATAAAGACATAGGCTGAGAGTGAGCTATGCCGAGAGATAGTAGAAGCCCCTTTAGCCACTTCAGCTCTGCAGTGACTGCGGCCATAGCCCGGTATTCGGCCTCCGTTGAGGAACGGGATACAGTATGTTGCTTCTTAGTCTTCCAAGAAACAGGAGAACCACCCAGAAAAATCAACCAACCAGTGAGAGAGCGACGAGTGAGTGGGCAACTCGCCCAATCCGAGTCACACCAGGCCGAGAGGTGGAAATCTGAGGAGGACGAAAGAAGAATCCCTTGACCAGGTGCGCCCTTAATATAACGAACAACCCGTAAAGCAGCATGCCAATGATCCTGACGTGGGGCCTGCATAAACTGAGATAAAATATGAACAGCATAGGCTAAATCTGGTCTGGTAAAGGATAAATAGAGAAGGCGTCCCACAAGACGTCGGTATGATTCGGGATCCGAGAGTAAATCCCCCGTAGCAAGTGCCAAAGAATGATTCTGTTCCATAGGAGAAGGAGAAGGTTTAGCACCAAGTAGACCAGCTTCTGAAATAATATCCAAAGCATATTTTCGTTGACAGAGAAACAATCCCTCAGTACTTCGAGCTACCTCGACACCCAGAAAATATTTGAGAGGTCCCAAATCTTTCATATGAAAACAATTATGCAGATATTGCTTGAAACGAGATAAAGCAAGAGAATCATTGCCAGCAATAATAAGATCATCAACATAAACAAGAACATGTAACCGACAGTCACCTTGTCGGTAAATAAACAAAGAATAATCGGATTTGGACTGAGAAAAACCATAATCCCGCAAGGAAGTAGCAAGTTTGGCAAACCAACATCGTGGGGCTTGCCGTAAGCCGTAAAGAGATTTCTTCAACTTACAAACAGTAGTCGGCCGAGAAGAATAAAAACCAGGTGGAGGTTTCATGTAAACCTCTTCACCTAAATCACCATGGAGGAAGGCGTTGTGCACATCCATCTGGTGTAACTCCCAATTTTTAGCCGCAGCAATGGCTAAAAACATGCGCACAGTGACCATCTTAGCAACAGGGGCAAAAGTTTCCGTATAGTCAATACCTGCGCGCTGATGGTTCCCGAGAACGACCAGCCGTGCCTTTAGCCGTTCCACCGTGCCGTCGGAATTATATTTGATTTTATAGACCCATTTACTACCGAGTGCTTTCTTTCCCGGAGGTAGCGCCACCATATCCCACGTACAATTGTTTTCAAGAGCGCGAATTTCATTTGCCATGGCATCACGCCAGCCAGGGTCCGTCATGGCCTCGCGGAAAGACCGTGGTTCCTGTCCTGCAAGAATAGCTCCAAGAAACTGGCAGTGGCGTGAAGAGAATTTTTCACAATTTATATAATGTGCTAAAGGGTATGGCGTACCTGAGGAACGGAGAGGAGAAGATGGCGGAGGAGATGGGCTATATTTCCGTACGTGATGAGTGACAAAATCCCGCAAGAGAACAGAGGAGCGCTTCTCCCGTAAGCCACGTCCAAGAGGTGCAGCCGGTACTTGAGGCGTGTCTGCATGACCCTCAGCCGAAGTGGTTTCCGTAGGGGGTACGTCCGATGCAGCTGTCTGGGAGACCCCTACGGGATCATCGTAAATGACCACCCCACCCTCGTGGTGCACGGGTTCAGGATGGGATGCCATGGCTGATTGCTCGGAAAAAGGAAAAATATCCTCATGGAATTTGACATCTCTAGAAACAAAGATATCACCTGTGTCCCAATCATATAATTTCCAACCCTTTTTGCCAAAAGAGTATCCAACAAAAACACAACGCCTACTCCGCGGCGCAAACTTATCACCCCGAGATTTCAAGTTATATGCGAAAAGTAATAAAGGATGTAAAAAAATGAAATACTTCCTTTTTGTCACGCAACAAGTATACCCATACAGCCCGCGAAAAATCATCAACCAGAGTAAGAAAATAAACAGCACCACAAGTAGAAGGGGTTTTATAAGGACCCCACAAATCACAATGTATCAGTTCCAAAATGCAACTTGCGCGAAAACTGCTGATAGGAAAAGAGTCACGAACTTGTTTGGCTTGCGGGCACACCTCGCAGGCTTTACTCAATTTTTTCGCAGAAGTACTAGTAATAAAGTGAGGTAATAGTTTAATGACCCTATCTGACGGATGACCCAGACGACGATGCCACAGCTCGAAATCTGACAGACCCGTCGTGTGAACAGCATGTAGTGCGGGAATTCCCCGAAAATAATATAGCCCATCTCTTCGTTCACCTGCTCCAATCAGGTTCCTCGAGTGTAGGTCCTGAATAGCACAAAATAAATTAGTGAAAACAACAATACAAGCATTCTTATCAATCAGCTGGGAGACAGATATAAGATGACAATTCAATCCAGGCACATAAAGTACATGATCCAAGACCAGATATTTATTGAGAGGCACACGGCCCTCTACTTCGGCAGTCACCGTTCTCCCATCGGGCAACCCGACCGGGCATGCTTCAATGCGGGTACGTTGGACCAAGCAAGACAGATCACCCGTGACGTGATGTGACGCCCCAGTATCAATTATCCATGGTAAAGAATTAAACATACCCGACATCCGATCACAGGAAGTAGGAGCAACGTTAATCAAATTGAAAAATGTTTGAACCTGTGCCCGAGTTAATTCATTCAACGTGTTTATCTCACCGGAGGAGACTGCCCCATTGCCGGTCACGCTCCCAGGCCCGCATGGCCCACTGCTGCTGCCAGTAACAGTGTGAACACGCACACTTCCTCCATGTCTAGCTGAAGAGGGATCTGTCATGGCAACGTTGAAGACGAAACACGCAGGTGCTGTCTTCTTCGCAGCGTTTGTCTGCCTTTGGTGCGCAGGGAATTACATGTGATGCTCTGATACCATGTTCGAAGTAGTATATGGAACGTATGGCATAAAATCCGAGCTGTCTTTATTCATGTGCTAAGCCAAAGATATATACACGTACAAGAAGAATAATGAGCCCTTGGCCCACCATGACTAAACTAATACGGAGTATACAATTAATGAATTATACAAATAATAATAGGCCCATAACAAAATCAGAAGATGCAAAGAAGGCAACAACAGGCTGTGTTTCAAGAATGGGTGGAAAGAGTTTGTGAAGCAAAACCGCCTGGTTGCTGGAGACTTTGTGGTCTTTAAACATACAAGCCGCCTGATTTTTAAGGTCAATATGTTTGATCTCACTTGTTGCGAGAAAGATTGTCATGGCCAGTCAGAAACATATAACAACATTAGTAAGTCATGTTTGGATACATAATCTTCATATATCTCTAAGAAGGTGTTTTAAAATCATCAATCAATGTTCACTACCACTGACCAACAAAAATCAATTTGGTACAAGATTATATTATGATTTTTAATGTGAAAATAAATTATTAATTAGTCCTCATAAAACATTATATATATATACACAAATATTCCTGTCCGGAATTTCCGGACAGGAACCCCGTCCGGCCTCCTCCATTTGGGGGCCTTCCCGGTGGTATGTTTTGCTCAAATTTTTTGTGTATGTTCTTCATCCAATCTAGTTCTTCCATACCAAATTTCAGCAAAAACTTCAATCGGGAAGGTCGTCAAATGATTTTCACAAGTTAACTGGTCCGGAATATGTATTTTCCGGACCAGTTAACTTGCGAAAATCATTTGACGACCTTCCGGATTGAATTTTTTACTGAAATTTGGTATGGATGAACTAGACTTGATTAGAAACATAAACAAAAAATTTGAGCAAAAAATACCACCGGGGAAAACCCCCAAAAGGAGGAGGCCGGACGGCGCTCTGGTCAGGAAATTCCTTACCGTAAGATTACTCATATACATACATACATACATATACATTATATATATATATATATATATATATATATATATATATATATAGAGAGAGAGAGAGAGAGAGAGAGAGAGGCTGCTCAGGTCCCTCCGGAGGGACGGGAGGGACCGTCCGAACTTTACTGTTTGGGGCGGTTCCCGATGGAATTTTTTGATGAAATTTTTTGAGCATGTTCCTCATCAAGTCTAGTTTGTCCATGCCAAATTTCAGCTCAAAATTCGACCGTGAAGGCAGTCAAATAAATTCTTGAAACTTACTGCACTTTATATATGCGCAGAATGTGCAGTAAGCTTCAAGAATTTATTTGACTGCCTTTACGGTCGAATTTTGAGCTGAAATTTGGTATGCACAAACTAGACTTGATCAGGAACATGCTCAAAAAATTTCATTAAAAAATTCCACCGGGAACCGCCCCAAACAGTAAAGTTCGGACGGTCCCTCCCGTCCCTTCGGAGGGACCTGATCTTTTCTTTTCTGTATATATATATATATATATATATATATATATATATATATATATATATATATATACACACACATATAAGGAATGTTCATGTCAGGCCGGCCTGACGGGCTGCCCCGTCCGGCCGAGCCCGTTTGGGCACCTTCCCGGTGGAAATTTTTGATGAAATTTTTTGAGCATGTTCTTCATCAAGTCTAGTTTGTCCATACCAAATTTCAGCTCAAAATTCTATCGGGAAGGTCGTCAAATGATTTTTGCAAGTTAACTGGTCCGGAATATGTATTTTCCGGACCAGTTAACTTGCAAAAATCATTTGACGACCTTCCCGATCGAATTTTGAGCTGAAATTTGGTATGGACAAACTAGACTTGATGAGGAACATGCTCAAAAAATTTCATCAAAAAATTCCACCGGGAAGGTGCCCAAACGGGCTCGGCCGGACGGGGCAGCCCGTCAGGCCGGCCTGACATGAAGAGCACTCTATATATGTATATACACACATATATATATATATATATATGTATATATATATATATATATGTTTCCGATTGAATATACACAGTTTTCTTTCAAAAATCATTTGACGACCTTTCCGATTGAATTTTTTGCTCAAATTTGGTATGGATGAACTATACTTGATGAGGAACATACACAAAACATTTCAGCCAAAAATACCACCGGTTGTCAGGGGTTCTCACGGGTTCTCATTTTAAGAGGAGTTCTCACTAGAACCCTCCCCTATATATATATATATGTGTGTGTGTGTGTATATATATATATATATATACATATATATATATATAGGGAGCGGTTCCGGTAAGAACAGATCTTAGGAGAAAAATGAGAACGAATCTGGACCGTTGGATGTATTATGTGGAACCAAATTGTGCGTTTGGTGAAACTGAAATGTGCATTAAATGATATTGAAATGTGCAAAATAAAAATTAAACTCAAGTGTGCATTAGATGAAATTGATATGTGCGAAAAAAAAGTACAAAAATAACACCGCATCGTACTTTTTATTCTGCACATTTCAGCTTCACCTAGTGCACATTTCAATTTCACGTAATGCACAATTCAACTGCACATAATGCTACTCTATTATACCATTTGTGATGCACATTTCAATTTCACATAATGCACATTACATTTTCATCTAATGCACATTGAATTTCACTTGAAGCAAATCTAACGGTTCAGATTCGTTCTCATTTCTCTCATAAGATCGTGTTCTTATTTGAACCAAAACATATATATATATATATATATATATATATATATATATATATATATATATACACACATATATATATAGTTTCTCTTTAATTAACAAGTCAACAAATCCTGCTTAAAAAGTACAACAGTTATGTTATGATAAAGGAAACAAGTTATGTTTTACTTCTAATTGGTTGTGAAATTGAAAGTTGATGGAGAAGGATGTGCCCAAGGATCAAATGGTGATGGAGTGCAACTTCACAAACATGAGAAAGTGACGACGGACAAAAATAGTAAGTCGCATGCTGAATATATTGGTGATAATTCATTATATTTTTCTCGATTCTTTTAATTTATAACCAGACAAGTATTTTGGATCGGAACTAAAGCTTGGACGTTGTCGGTGTTATACAAGTACTCGAGTCGTGCGATGTACCAATATATCTAGATTATGATAACAACTCCTCTATAGTTTAAAATTATAGATGTATTTCGTATTTTAGTGTGAGAGTGCGCATTGCTTAATGTGTAACTTGTATATAGGAAAAAGTATGGGCAAGTAACTTTAATTATAGACATTGTAACTTTTATATAATGCAACTATACAAGTATATAGGTAAAGGAAAAACACACATCCTTTTAGGAGTTGTAAGTAAAAAAAAAAAATGACATATCTATAAACTCCACGCGACAACATAAAAACACAATATTACAATGTGGAATATATATAACACAATGTTTCTTTGATTTGTCCGATCCTCACCAAGTTATTTAAAACAACACCATCATTTCTTTTAATGTAAAAGTGTGCAAGACTTATCATACTGAATATGTTTCAATAAATTCTTATAGATTACTCCCTCCGTCCCTTATTAAACTTCCAAATAGGTTTGGCACACAGTTTAAGATAGTGGGTATTGTGTGGTGGAGAGTTGTGCAGAGGAGAGAAAAATGTGTAAGAATTGTTGTGAACCACACATTTTGGCCAAAAAGGGAAAGTGGAAGTATTAATTGGGACGGACGAAAAAGGAAAATTGGAAGTTTATTTAGGGACGGAGGGAGTATATTTTTAGCGTTGCCCACAACATGATCGTTATCTTCCCATATAACGGTTGTTAGACCATATTATGAGTGCCTTTGTTTGCTTGAAAATATAAACATAATTTTAAAAGATGTGTTTTGTAAGAATGTTTTTACTTGGACTGTTTTTAGTCTTAGACTAGACCAAAACAGACTTAAACAAACCAGACCAGATCAGACTTGACTTCCGTAGATATAGAATACACAGAGACCAGACGTTTACCAGACCAGTTCAAATCAAACCAGACATAAACAGATCAGACCAGATCAGCAAATTAAAACATCCTAACTTTCCCAAGTCTTTTATCTAGCATGTCTCGATCCCTTTACCTTTTTAAATTATTCATCAACCGCATTTTATTCAGCTCTTAGTGTTCACTCCATGTGTTGATAGGAAAGAGAGTGACTAAAGGGGTGAATATATCTCCAAGGGAGCAGTGTCCTCAATTTACAAAGACAATAACGCCCTACAATCTACGGGCAAAGTTCCCTTTGATGGTAAATTAATTATGATCAAATTATGAGAACTATCTCCCTCGCCCTAAAATCCACAATTGCGAATCAAAGATATACTCTCTCCGTCCCGCTAAGATTGTCCCATTTTATCTTTTCGGGAAGTCCCACTAAAATTGTCACATACCAAATTTGATAAAGATTGTGTGACTCTAAACCATTCTTACTTTATTCTTACTTTATCAATTTAATATCGACCACACAAACCCACTTTTCTTAATAATCGAGCCACCTTCTTCCGTCTCAATCTTAGTGGGATGGAGGTAGTACAATTTTTCATATGGAATCATAATGTGAAAATATGATTTATCAACCTCTTTAATAAGAATGTTATTGAAAATACTTTAAATTATTTTTTACATTGGGCCTTATTATTATATCATAGAGTAGGAATTTATTATTTGTGCACATATATATCACACATATTTTACTCATATGCAGCATGTGCCTAGAGCATTCTGCCTGGCAAATGGATTTTGTCATAATATGGCTATAACTTTGAAGGGGAGGAGTGGTAAATACCAAGTTGGCTTCAGATTTTATGGTGATCCAGGTGGATACATTTGTGATGGTTGGCGTGAATTCGCTACAAGCAACCATCTTAAAATTGGAGATACGTGCATCTTCAAACTTTGTAGCGCAACTCATACTTCAGATACCATTAGTGTATTCGATGTTGAGATTCTTCGTGTTGTGACTTAGTTTACTCTGTCATAGGTGTTTGTATTTGTAAGGATACTGGTTTTCTATTAATGTTACCCTTTTTGGAGAAGTCATTACGTTTACAAAAAATAGCCCCGTTCACCGATTAAATAATTTTGTCTATGAACATCCTATTCTTAGATTAAAAATAATCCTGACATGCGTATTGATGTGTACAAAAAAGTAGGGTTCTATAATTTTCTTCTCACGTCAAGGGGTGTGAAGAGATTCTTCTCCTAATATGATGGAGTATATAGTACTCTCAAAATTGGTCGGGAAATACGCAATGGCGTTTCCACTCTGGGGACAGTGGGAAAACTACCCACTCGTTCCACTCACTCATTCTTATGGAAGGTCTCGAGTTCGAAACTCCATAGAGACAGTTTCAGTCATGGTTAACCCGGAGGCCCCAACCCCTCTCCCTAACCCCGGCCCGTGGAATTATAAATGGAGGAGTAATTTGGTCCTCAAATCAAATCAAACCAGAGTAAAGACGAAATCAATCCCTTTACAAATACAATAACAAAAAATATAGTACTCCTGTTTTTTATATAAAGAAAATACTACAGCGAGTGATATTACATTGCATCTTCACCATTTTTCCATGTCTAAAAGAAGTTTTAATTTGTCGTTGATAAGTCTGTATTTAGACACGCATTTGATGCGTGTTGGGACCGGATTTTGATGGTTTTCCTAGCTTTAAGGTGTTACAAGTCTCAATTTTAGCTCAAGTTATGTTTACGAGGCATTGGTTCGAGTTTTGTGTCATTTGGAGTCAAAAACAGGATTTTAGAGTTTGGCACCGGCGATTGAGGAGAAATCGGGACGAGTTGAGAAGCATTCGAGAGTGATTTGAGAGCTTTGGAAGTCACTGGGAGGTTTACGATGAAGATTTGATGACAAAAGAGCTCTAGGATTGGATACGGGATCAAAAGAAGACGTATAGAGCTTGAAAACGGCGATCATGATGACCTTCTATCAATCGTTCAAGCATATCTCCTTGTAGTAACATCCAATGGACACGATTCAAGTTCCAAATGAAAGCTAACTTCAAGGGCTACAATTCATATTAGAGGATGAAGGTGAAAACAGACGATTAAGTCAAATGATCCCTATTGCGATTTCATAATGCGACCTTCCACCATTATATTCATATATCTCTTAATTGGATGATTCAAATCAAATTACGCAAGTTGTGGTGGATAGGGATTCATTATCTACAACTTCCATGAAGGAAGTTTTGTCCAATTCGGAAGTTTGATGCACGTCGTGCGTCCGAGGCGAGACAGCAAGGAAGCTACTGCCACCCACGCACGGCCGTGCGTGGGGGGACGCACGCCGTGCGTGGCTAATTTTTGTGCGATACATGCTCCGGACGCACTAGGGGGACGCACGCCGTGCGTGGGCCCTGTGCATTCCCCCTGGAATCCTAATTTCGCTCAAATTGCTCTGTTTTCCCCCTATTTAAATAGCTTTTAAACCCCATTTTCAAAGGGAGAGAGTGCCTAGCACAAATTTTAGAGGGTTTTTCAACCTTGTTCATCAATCTTTTGAGATTCTTTGTAAGTTCCATCTTTTTAATTAATGACAATTATTTCTATTCATCAACCCAATTTCGTTAATTCTTTAATTATGAATTGCGAGTAGTTTTAATTAGGGATTTGGGATTGATGAAGGGGTTGATTATGATGTATGGATAGATTCTTGATGGGGTTGATTGCATGAATACCGTTTAATTTGTGTTTGAATAATTTAATTGATATCTTTTGTAACCTGGAACCGCGTCTAGAATTACAATTGCTTATAGAATAAATTAAGAGAGGTCTAATTTGTTCTAGGACACATTCACACACACTTAATCGTTCGCTAAGAGATTAGTAGCGATTAAGGGGCCGTAAGCTCGCTCGTCTTGGCAATAATTTAGGATCTTTTCGCATGAGAGATCAGCTTGGTCCCCTAAATTATTGTACTCTACGTCACGAGAGCAGTAAGAACTTAGTAATGATTAGCTAGGCTCAATTGAATTAATTTCATTTAATTAGGCTTGATCTGCCAGAAATCTGATTACCCCGGAATGAATCCTTGTTCCCTTCGTCATTAATCAGAGAGAACCCATTTATTTAATCGTTGATGGAGTATATGGCCCAGGAACCCCCGGCCCATAGACTCCTACTTCTCCTACACAAGTCCATTGAGCCCAGAGAACAACTCAGGCCCAGAATACAACGGCCCAAGCCTCAAAGTATCCCAGAATACACACTGGGTGCCTTCGGCCTCCTTGGCCGAAGGCTACAAAACTCACAGGATAGCCTTCTCTGGCATAAGGAGCTGCTGGGAGAAAACGGGCAAAGACGTGAGCCCTCGGCTACACAAGGAGCCCTCGGCTACACAAAGAAGCCCTCGGCTACACGAGAAGCCCTCGGCTACGCACGGAGCCTTCGGCTACACAAGGAGCCCTCGGCTACACAAGGTGCCTTCGGCTGAACAAGCTCAATCATCGAAGATTCCTTTTAGAGACAGCCAACCACCGCATTTAATGCCACGTCGCATCCACCAACCGCATTCAATGCGGTTGACGTACCACTGCCGGTGCCACCAGGCTGATGTGACCCTTCGGCCGTTGGATTACTGACATGTGTCCTCTCATCGCATTTATTGCTGCTATAAATAGCAGCCCATTTCTCCTTGTAAAACACAATCTACATCTCAACTCCACATCTCGAGTTCATTTAATGAAATCGGCTCTCTCTCCTCCTATTTTGCTCTGACTTCTCTCTAGTTATTCCTGCAATAACCCCTCGGATAAGATACCCCCCGGGTAGGCTATCCATCATTTGGTGCTCTCGTTGAGAGGTCTGAACTATCAAGTAAGAAACCCTCCCCCTATACCAAATACAAAACACTTGCCAAAAAATGGGAAGAACCACTCGTGCCCAATCCAAAACTCTGGAGGAGAACCACGTCGCCCCCGGCGAAACCAACGGGGCTGAGGCCTCCAACAGGCTCTTGGTACCCGAGGGTGGTGTCATCCTTGAGTTAGAACAGGCTACCGCTGACCTCCGTCAGCAGCTACAGAAGAACGCCCCTGATGCCCGCATTGGCCTTGATAATCGAAGGAGGGATCGGAGTGAGAACCAAGTTCCCCCTCCGGCCCCGGCCATCGATCTTCAGGCTGCCTTTGCGGCCTTCGTTCAAAACATGGCTCTCAATTCCGGAGCCCTCGCCTCCCAGGCGCCCCTTCAGCCCCACGCTGGAGGGAATGTTATCCAACTACCGCCACTCCCTCCTTTGTTCAACAGTCCTCCCCCGGGGATTGGCAATGCCGAGGGGGTCATGGCGCAGGATACCGCCTCCCAAGAGGCCCAGTCCAGGGACAAGCGCCCCATGATGAAGAAGAAGCCCCGAACCTCTGCACTTGAGAGGCTCGGGGGAGCTCCCGGGAACCGAGTGGTCCAAGACCGCCTCGGGAAACAAGCGCTCAGCAGGCCCCAGGAAAGTGGAGCCTCCGCTTTGGGTGCCGAGGGCGTGCCTCCCCCCCGAAGCAAAGGCAAAGCTCTCCTCCATGCCGATGATGCCAGGCACCAAATCACACAGGCGCAATCCTTCCGGGCCAACTCCCAAGGGGTTGCCCCGAAGGATCCCAAGGACGAAATCATTGAAGCCCTCCTCCGTCAACTCGAGGAAAATCGTCAGGCACCCCCGACGGCTTCCACAGCAAGGCCGGATCCTGAGTACGCCGACCTCCGGGCGCAGGTGGAGGAAATGAAGCGTAAGCTTGCCGAAGGCTCAGGCGAGCCCCTCATTCAACTCCGTACTAGAACACCCTTCACCCCAAGGGTGTTGGCGGCCAAAATCCCCCACAAATATCGGGGGCAACCCATCAAGCCGTATGAGGGGAAGACGGATCCCCAGGAGCACTATAGCCGCTATCAAAACAGCATGATGATGATGGGGGCATCGGATGAATACTTATGCCGTTGGTTCCTTTCCACCTTGGAGGGACCCGCGTATGAGTGGTTCAACCGATTGCCCGAAGGCAGCATTGATTCGTGGCAAGAACTTGCCCACCGCTTCCTCACACAATTTGCAGGGAGGCACCGCTCAAAGAAACACTTCTCCCACCTCCTGAACGTGAGACAACAGAAGGAGGAAACCCTTCGGAGTTTCCTAGAACGCTGGAGGCAGGCCTCCCTCGAGGTCGAGGGTGCTGATGACAGAACCTTGATGGCCCTCTTCCACACCGTCCTCCGCAACGGTAACTTCTCCCGGAGCCTTATCACTGATCCCCCCCGCGATTATACGAAGGCCCTTCAGCGGGGGGACCGATATGCCGAAGCGGAGGAAATCGAGAAGGACCGCCGCAACACGGATCCTTCTCAGAAGAATGAGGGCAGGAATCGGCCCGGAGGGCCTCCCCCTCCGGTCAACCGAGAGCCCCATCACAGTGATCGCTCCCGAGGTGGCCAAGCCAGACCCGGGGGCGGTTACAAGAATAATCCGAAGGCATGGGCGCAACCCATCCTCCTTGAGCACCCACGCACTCCCTTGACGCATCCCGTCAGCGTCATTCTCGATCATGCGGAAGAGCGGGGGCTCGTTGAGCGAGACTCCCGCACACCCCTCGAGATTTATGCCATCGGTCCTGATGAGCCCTACTGCCGCTTCCACCGCCACCATGGACACAAAACCGACGACTGCCATCAGCTGAAGAACGCCATCGAGAGGCTGATACAGGCGGGCCACTTGTCTCAATTTATCCGGGGCCCTCCTCCCCAGGGCCCCCCACATCATCAAGGCCCTCCGCCGAAGGTGAACAAGTGGGTGAACCCCAACACCATCCCTTTGGGAAACCCACAGGGGAAGAAACGTGAAATTGGGGGCCTCGACGACGAGGGAGAGGGCTCCCACCAACAATACAAGCGCCACATCCACATGATTAATGGTGGCAACACTGGTGGAGACTCCGCCAGCCAGCGGAAGAAGTGGGCTCAGTCCCTTTACGTTGGGGAAGTCAATCACATGCCCCCAACTAAAAGGCCGAGGGCGGAACCCATCTTCTTCACGGATGCGGACCTCCCCTCGGGTTCTCTGCCGCACAGGGATGCCCTCGTCATCCGCACTGAGATCAACGACGCCATCATCCTCCGGACTTACGTCGACACGGGGAGTTCTGTCAACGTCATGTATCTCAGCACTTTCCAAGAGTTGGGACTTGACAGGGGGTCCCTCCGACACATCAACACCCCCCTCTCCGGATTTACGGGGGACAGCATAGACGCCGAGGGCGTCATCACCCTCATGGTTGAATTCGGCGACGGATCCCATAGAGCCAAGCTCGAAGTGGAGTTCGTCGTCGTCAACCTCGACTGCGCACATAACATCATCCTCGGCCGGCCTGCCCTCGAAGACTTGGAAGCCGTCATCTCCATGAGGCACCTCTGCCTCAAGTTTCCTACACCCACCGGCATCGGCTATTCGAGGGGGAATCAGAAGCTCTCCAGGGCCTGCTACCTTCAACTCACCAAGAAGGTTAGTAAAACCGAATTTCGGATTGACACCATCACCGCCAAGGCCCTGGAGGAAGAGGAAGGTAGGCCGAGGGCTGAGCCTGCCGAGGAGACCGAAGACTTGATACTCGATCCGGCCAAGCCGGAGAGAGTCCTGAAGATCGGAGCCAAGCTCCCCGAAGACTTGAAGGCTGGCATCACCAAAGCCCTCCACGCCTACTCCATTGTTTTTGCATGGGGGCCGGAGGATATGCCGGGAATTGACCGAAGGGTTATCACCCACCGCCTAGCGGTAGACCCTTCGGCCAAACCAGTGCAACAGCGGAGAAGACCCCTCTCGGCCGAGAGAAGGGAGTTCGTGAAGAATGAGGTGTCTATGCTCCTCTCCATCAAACACATTAAGGAGGTGAAATACCCTTCTTGGTTGGCGAACGTAGTCCTCGCACAGAAGCCGCCTACCTTCCGCATGTGCGTGGACTACACTGATCTGAATAAGGCGTGCCCTATGGACCCCTTCCCTCTGCCAAACATTGATCAACTGGTGGATGAGACCGCGGGATGCGAAATCATGTCCTTCCTCGACGCATTCCGCGGGTATCATCAAATCTACATGCATGAGGAAGACGCTGAAAAAACTGCCTTCATGACACCCGAAGGCATCTTCTGCTATCTTGTGATGGCCTTCGGCCTCAAAAATTCAGGCGCCACCTACACACGCATGGTGGCTAGGGTCTTTCGAGCTGTCCTGGGACGCACCATGGAGGCTTACGTTGACGATATGATCGTCAAAAGTAAGAAGGCAAGCACTCACGCCGACGACCTCCGGGAGATTTTTGCCATCATGCAAAAATTTAACCTCCGGCTAAATCCGAAGAAATGCACCTTCGGCGTGCAGGGAGGAAAGTTCTTGGGCTACATGGTCAGCCGGAGGGGTATTGAGGCCAACCCCGAGAAGATTCAGGCCATCATCAACATGGAGCCTCCACGCAACGTCAAAGAAGTTCAACGGCTGACGGGTCGCCTGGCGGCCCTCAACCGATTCCTCTCTAAGTCAGCCGAGAGGGCCCTCCCCTTCTTCCAAATCATGAGGAAGACGGCGGGTTTCCAATGGACACCTGAGTGTCAAGAGGCCTTCGACGAACTCAAGAAGTACCTCTCCTCTCCCCCAGTGCTCTCCAAACCAAAGGTGGGGGAGACTTTATACTTATATCTCGGTGTTAGCCCTGCGGCTATCAGCTCAGTACTAATCCGAGAAGAAGACGGCATCCAACATGCCATCTTCTACGTCAGCAAAACCCTCCGGGAGGCCGAACTCAGGTATTCTCCCGTCGAGAAGACGGTGCTAGCCATCGTTTGGACCGTCAAGAAGCTTGGCCACTACTTTCAAGCTCATCCGGTCCAAGTGCTCACTCATCAACCCCTCGGCGCCCTCATGAGAAGTCCCACTAGCTCCTCCCGGATGGTAAAATGGGCCATCTTCCTCAGCCAATACAACATAGACATCCGTCCGAGGCCAGCCATTAAGGGCCAAGCCCTGGCGGACTTCGTAATGGAATGCACCGCAAGATCAGCAACTGACGAGGAGCCCTCGGCACCCCTCGATGAGTGGTGGACCCTCTACACCGATGGCTCCTCGGCCACCAAAGCATGCGGAGGGGGAGTAGTTCTGATCACACCCGAAGGCTTCCGCGCCTATTATGCCATCCGCTTCTCCTTCAAGGTCTCCAACAACGAGGCCGAGTATGAAGCCCTCCTATGTGGCCTTCGGCTGGCGGCAAATCTGAAGGCCAAGATGATCCACGTCAAGTGTGACTCCAAGCTTGTCGTGGGGCAAATTTCCGGGGAGTACGAAGCCAAAGAAGGGAGGATGAAACAATACAAGGAGGCCGCCAAGGAGTTGCTTAAGGTATTTGACGCACATTCTCTTACCCAAATACCGAGGGCTCAAAACTCTGAGGCCGACATTCTATCCAAGCTCTCGGATGAATCCCCCGAGCACCTCTCAAAAATTGCAAGAATCGAGGAGCTCAGCCTCTCAAGCATCCACGCAAGCCCCATTATGAACATTAACCTGAGACCGGAGGATTGGATCTCCGACATCACCACCTTCATCACCACGGGGCAACTACCCCAAGATGAGGCCCGCGCGAGATTGACAAAACTAAGGGCTCCCAGCTACACCCTCGAGAATGGTAGGCTTTACAAAAGATCTTACAATGGCACCCTCCTTCGGTGCCTTCATCAAGATGAGGCCGAGGTCGCCATGGAGGAAGTGCACAGTGGCACTTGCTCAGCTCACCAGGGACCCTTCTCCATGTCCCGAAGGCTCATAGTTCAGGGCTACTTCTGGCCCACGATGGCTAGAGACTGTGCTGACCTAGCCCGGAGGTGCGCCGCTTGCCAACACTTTCAGAAGGCCCCCGGCAGACCAGCGGTAAACTATGCTCCCATCAGCACCGCTATACCCTTCTCCAGATGGGGGATTGATTTAGTGGGCCCTCTGCCGAGGGGTACCTCCAACAACAGGTACATCATTGTGGCCATTGACTACTTCACCAAATGGGTAGAGGCCGAACCCCTCGCCAGCATCACTGAGGCCCGGTGCCGCCACTTTGTCCTCAAAAATATCCTCACAAGGTTTGGCGTCCCCCAACAAATCATCTCCGACAACGGAACTCAGTTCGAGGCGGCCCCCTTCTGTGCCCTCCTTGAGGCTTGGGGCATCAAGCACACATTCTCTTCCGTTGCCTACCCTCAGGGCAACGGACAAGTAGAAAATGCCAACCGCACTCTCCTTGAAGGATTGAAGAAAAAGCTAGAAGCCGAAGGGGGAGGCTGGGTAGAAGAGCTTCACAACATCTTATGGGCCTACCGCACCACCCCTCGGCGGGCGACGGGCGAAACACCCTTCTCCCTGTGCTATGGCTTTGAGGCAAAGGCTCCAACAGAAGTGACCCTTCCGACCCGAAGGGTGGAGCAATATGAGCCCGAGGTCAATGACGCCAACATGGCCCTCGACCTTCATCTCATCTCGGAACGCCGAGAGCAAGCTTTCCTCAGAGCCGAAAACTATAGGAGACAAGTCAAAGGATACATCGACGCCAAGGTCCGCTCCCGGGAATTCCAGGTGGGAGACTACGTCCTCCGACGAAGGGAGGCCAGTCTACCCACCGAAGGAGGAAAGATGGCGCCCAAGTTTGAAGGCCCCTACATCATCTCAGCCATCATCAAACCAGGGACATACAGGCTTAAACGTCCCAATGGGACGGGGGTCCCTAGACATTGGAATGTGCACCACCTTGTCAAGTTCTATCAATAAGGCGTGAGCGGCCAAGCCCTCACCCTCAGCAAGTGTAAATATCAATGGCCCAAGGCCCCATCTGTTTTTGAAAGATAATCAAAAGGCCAAACCTTCATCACCTACATGTTGTACAAGCGGCCCAAGGCCCCCCCTTCTCTCCTACAAATGAGTGGCCAAGCCCTCATCGCTTCACCAAAATAGGCCCAAGGCCTCTCCCTCTCAGGAGGGGGAACAACAATTTAGGTACCAAGTACCAAGTGTATGGGTCACCCCCATCACTCTTTGAAAACACCAAGTGTTTTCTCAAACTTTTACATACTCTCCTTTAAAAAAAAAAAAAAAAAAAAAAAAAAAAAAACGAGGGGTGCAATACCCCTCGGCTCCGGCTGGTACCAAGTGCCCCGGCTATTTGTGTTCTACACACAAATAAAACCCTTCCCAGGAACGCTTTCCGCGCCATCCCCCAAGGGGAGGCAGGCAACGGACCATGTCCCGGGCCCAGGATTCGACTTCCACAAACGAAACGCTCCCCGCGCTATCCCCCAAGGGGAAGCAGGCAACAGACCATGTCTCGGGCTGAGGGGACGACTTTCAAAACCGAGGCGCTTTCCGTGCTATCTCCCAAGGGGAAGCAGGCAACAGACGATGTCTCGGGCCGAGGAAACGACCCTCAAACCCTTCGGGATATCGGAAGGTCATTCCCGAAGGGGGAGCCAACGGTTTATTCCGTTGCCTCCCATATAGGCCAAGCCTTTCCTAGAAACCAAGTTTCTAGATGCCTCTCCTACATCATCTAAAAAAAAAAAAAAAAAAAAAAAAAAAAAAAAAAAAAATGTGCAGGGGGGAAGGAACTCCCCGGATACTATTCTCCCCGGAGGCTCAACACTTCGGATATACTTTCCCGAAGGCTCCTACGAAGGCACAATAAAGTCTCGAAACAATAAGTCATCTGGCTACATAGCCGAAGGCTTCATTGCATGAAACATTGGAGTACAAGATTTCCCCCAAGAAGATTTCGGAAGGATCAAAGTGAACCATGTAATATGCCGAAGGCTACACAAAGTTCTAAAGCAGGCTAAACCAATGTCTACACAAACCGGAGGATTCATGCCGAAGGCAGAGTATCACCAGACTCATTTGAGGAACCCTTCGGGGGGGCTACATTGCCAATCAAGGGCATAGGATGCAATTTCACCTAGTGGAATTCCTAAGTCTAATTCATTTTTCCCTCGGCCTCACTACTACGAATGTCCGAGGGGTCCTGATTCTATGCTACGAACCAAGGCCTATACGTGAGTCCATAACCTTGAAACCCTCGACAACTACATGAACAGGGGGCTCAAACAATCCCCTCGATCGAAGGATCACTACAGCTCCTATTGAAAATTCGTGGAAAAATGACTAAGTCCACAATTGGGGACCCTTCGGGTCGAACCGGAATGCCATCTACATCCACAGGCTTACAGCCGATGGCCCACCTAAACTACTGGGCGACAACCTGAAGCTACACTACAATCGGAGGCTCGTCACTACCGAGGGCCTAGTCACCGAGGACATATTCTGGGATCTTACTTAGAAAATTTTCTAGGTCCACAGCTTCAAGCCCCCCAATGGTCCTACGCTACCGCAGAGGGCTCATGACAAAAGTTTTGCTTAGAAAAATTTCTAAGTCCACAACAACGACCCCCCCGCGATTCTACTCTACAACCGGGGGCTATCAATGAGTGACACTTAGAAAAATTTACTAAGTCCACAAACTAGGGGCCTCCGGGAAAGCAGACATTCATATGGAAGGAAGGAAGAAAAAGACATTCATACACAAACACGAAAAGAAACAAAGGCATACATTCAAGTTCAAAATAAACGAAGGCCTTCGTTCGTACGAAAAACCCGGAGGCAATGATTCATTCAACAAGAAAAATAATTAGAGTACAGGAATGTGTTTCATTACAAAAGCGTGGCCGAAGCCGAGGCCTACAAACTATTACAAGGTTTATGCACACGCAGATAGCTAAGTCTGGGCCCCCTCAGCTGCATGCTCCTTCATCTTTGAGGTAGCGTCATCCTCAACTTCATCTTCATCTTCAAGACCACATTCCCTCATCAGCTCGGAATCTGCGAGTTGGCGCCTCTCTTCACCCTCCGGGAGGGGGATTCGAACATCAGGTTGCCGGGGGGGGAAGACCGTAGGCCGAAGGGTCGAACTTGCTAGGATCAATACCGAAGTGGCCGGCCAGCTTCCTATAAATCAGGCGCTGGGTGAAGAATTCACCCCCATCGAAATAATTTTTGCCCTTCAGGGCCATCCATTCAGATCCGGGGCCTGCCACCCAGCCCTCGACGCCTTGTTCTATGACCGAGGCCACCCACTCCTTGCGGTCCTCGGACTTCCATCCCTCAGCAACGAAGGAAGCAATGCCGTCTTCCATGGCCTTGGCCACGGCCTCAGCCTTGGCCTTCTCAGCTTCCTCAGCTGCTTGCTTTGCGGCCTCGGCAGCGGCTTTCTCCGCTTCAGCCTTCCCCTCGGCACGGGCCTCCACCTTAGCGGCCTCCAGCTTATTCCCCGCCTGCCTCAGGGCCTCCTCTAGCTCAGCCATCTTCCTGATGGCCTCGGTATTCTTTGCGACGAGCCTTTTAAGGGCCTCGTTGTCTTCCGCCTTCCGGAGGCGAATTTGCTCCATCCTCCGGACATACTCTCCAAAGGCCAGGCTAGCCTGTCAACAAAAAGTAAGGGGGGAGGCTCAAGGTCAAACTATGCGAACAAGAGATACGTGAAAGTAAAAGCAAAGGCTTAGCAAGGGGAAGGGACTTACAGTGACCGAGGCCTCAAGTGCTCTTCGTTCGAGGGCTTCATCCTCAAACTTGCCAAGGGTCGAGCGGTCTAAGGGGGGAGTGGCGCCCTCCAGATATTCCCTTGGGTCGAGGGTTCCATGGACGATAGCAGTCCCCTTCTTAAAGGAGAACTGCACCGTCTCCTGCGGCCAAGCCCCCTCGTCAAGATCCACTAGATGAGAGGAGGAGGGCTCTTCAAGGATCACCAGGGGGGCACCCTTAACTTCATCGGCCCCCCTCAACTTCTTAGTTACCGGAGGCTTGGAGCCCTTCCCGGCATTCTTTCTCTTAAGCTCCCCAACTTGGGAGCCCCCGGCAGCAGCACCGGCATCAGCAGAAGGAACCTCCTTAGTGGGTTCCTTAGCCTCTGGAGTCTTGGAAGCCCCAGCCTTCTTCAAGACTTCATCGACGAGGGGTTGGTTCGCCGAGGACCCCTCCTCCTTCTTCCTCTTCGGCACCTTGGCCAGCTTTTTGGACAACCGAGCGAAAGCTTGCACGTCCATAATATCACCTGCAAAAGACAGAGAAGGGTTAGAATCAGAGCTAATCAAGGAGAAACATTCTAAGTATAAAAAACAAGAGCCCTCAGCTACAACCTCCGGCGTTTTGATACCCCCGGTCGATCTCAGGATATTTCTCATCTTCATCCCCCGGAAGGCGATACCGCCTGAAGCCCAGCAAGTAAAGATCCTCTGGGAGCGTCGCCGCCTTGATAGAAATCACCTTATCAGAGCCCTCGGGCCTCTCGGTGAGTTTCTTACCAGCCTTCTGCAGTGCCGCGCTGCCCACCTTCGGATGCCTACGGAAATGATTGCGCAGGGCCCCCGGGAATGGGTTATCAGCCATCCGGATATAACAAAATTTTTCCTTCCACTCCTTGTGTGATGAGGGCGTCTCGGAGAATAGCTTCCAAGTCGGCACCTGCTGCAGATTAGCATATCCCCCGGCGTGCGAATGTCCTCCGCGGCACAGATTGAAGGAGAGGAAGAATTGATCTAACGTAGCCTCCACCTTCCGGGTCTGGCAGAGGGATAGGAACCCCGCCAAGTAATAGTGGCTGTTTGGGGTTAGCTGGCAGGGGGCTAGCTTCACAAACCTCAGATACTCCAAGATGAAAGGGTGGAGCGGGAACCTGAGACCCAACTCCACCGAAAGCATATGAACGGAGAAACACCCTTCCGGGGGGTGGGAGAGCAGATCTTCGGTCCCCGGCTCCACGACCTGCGCCGAAGGCCCCACGAGGACTTGGAGGGCTTGATACTCAGCACCCGAGGCCGTGGTTTTCACCTCGAAGGCAGTAGTATCCAAATACGAGTGCCCCTCGGGGATCCCGACGGGGCGACCAACATCGATGGCTGCTTGCTTCTTCTTGGGGGCAACCTTCAACTTCCTCTTCCTCCTTCCCGGGGCCACGCTCAACGGAACAGGGTCCAGTGGCCGGGAGGTGCTTGCCTCACCGGCACCACGCAAGGGCAGAACAGCAACCGTCACCCGAAGGCGTTCCTTCTCCTCTTCCTCTTCCGCTACCTGGAGAGCGAGAGCCATCTCCTCATCCTCCGCCACCTGCTCGAAGTCTTCAGCTTCGGCCTCAGCACGAAGGTTGCTCTGCACCTCCCTCGCCACCTCCGAGTCGTTGTTGGAGGAGGCTTGCCCGCTCGACGGCTCCACATCCGAATAACTCTCGGATTGCACCGAAGCCTCCTCCGATATATTTTGAGAATCACTCTGGGAGGACATGATTTTACAATGGAAGTAGTCTAACCGAGGGCTCTTAAAGTCTCCCTAAACACTGGATCTAAAGACACAATAGCAAACTATGCTACGAGGAAAAGAACAGGTGAAGAACTAACCTCAAAGCTTAGGGTTTGATCGAAGTTTGGAGTTTCTCTCTCTAGAAAATTCGGCAGAGCTTCGCTTCACAACAAACGCACAAACCAAATGAGTTCGGAGTTGGGGTATATATAGGCTTTCAGCCTCGAGAACTGGGCCTCGACTTGAAAAGGCCATCATTACGGGCCGCCGGTTCAGCCAATGGATGGCACCCGCCCCCCGTCAGCCAACGAGAACACGCCACATGGCTCCCACCTCCAACGGCTATGTCACAACGGCTCTATTTTAGAACCTCTTGAGGCGACCTCTGACGATAGCCTCCGGCTATTACTAATGAAGCCTTCGGTGAACGCATATCACCAATCACCCTCAGACAAACTGCAATATAAGCCTCCGGTTATCACTCACCGCACCCTTCGGGCGACGAATTCCGCCAAAACGCCCTCGAGCCCACAGCATCATAAGCCTTCGGCTTATCAACGTTACCACCCCTCGCTGGCTCACCAACTCATCGTAACTCCTTCAGCCCGAATATACTTTCGGCCTAAAGGAGTGGGGGACTGGGATACACCCCTCGGGTACATACTTCAACACCCCCTTCGGCAGAGGTAGAGTATCAAAAATTTTTCCCAAGTCACTTGCGAAAATGAAGCAGCCCTCATCACAATACATGCAGACAGTACATCTATGCTTTCCTCAGAAAATCCTCGACATGTGAGGGACTGAGGAAAGCCTTCTGCAGTCATACAGGTGTTATACTGCCCTCAGAAAGCCCTCGACATGTGAGGGACTGAGGGAAGCCCCCGGTAAACATGCGAAGGTTCCGAATACCTTCCCTCAGAAAACCCTCGACATGTGAGGGACTGAGGGAAGCCCTCGGCAATCAGCAGAAGACAAGTTCTCCAGCAAAAGCACCCAGCGAAATGATGAAGCCTCCAGAAGAAGCAACACATCTACTCCTTTTCCCTCAAGTACCTTTCGGCAAAAGGAGTGAGGGACTCCTGATGGAGTATATGGCCCAGGAACCCCCCGGCCCATAGACTCCTACTTCTCCTACACAAGTCCATTGAGCCCAGAGAACAACTCAGGCCCAGAATACAACGGCCCAAGCCTCAAAGTATCCCAGAATACACACTGGGTGCCTTCGGCCTCCTTGGCCGAAGGCTACAAAACTCACAGGATAGCCTTCTCTGGCATAAGGAGCTGCTGGGAGAAAACGGGCAAAGACGTGAGCCCTCGGCTACACAAGGAGCCCTCGGCTACACAAAGAAGCCCTCGGCTACACGAGAAGCCCTCGGCTACGCACGGAGCCTTCGGCTACACAAGGAGCCCTCGGCTACACAAGGTGCCTTCGGCTGAACAAGCTCAATCATCGAAGATTCCTTTTAGAGACAGCCAACCACCGCATTTAATGCCACGTCGCATCCACCAACCGCATTCAATGCGGTTGACGTACCACTGCCGGTGCCACCAGGCTGATGTGACCCTTCGGCCGTTGGATTACTGACATGTGTCCTCTCATCGCATTTATTGCTGCTATAAATAGCAGCCCATTTCTCCTTGTAAAACACAATCTACATCTCAACTCCACATCTCGAGTTCATTTAATGAAATCGGCTCTCTCTCCTCCTATTTTGCTCTGACTTCTCTCTAGTTATTCCTGCAATAACCCCTCGGATAAGATACCCCCCGGGTAGGCTATCCATCAATCGTTTAGTCGCGTTTTAGTTTTTTATACCTATTATATCTCGCACGACGCATTTATTTTATTTCTTTTTAATCGCTAAATTTAATTAATTCTTGATTCCCTTTTGTTCGTCCCTGTGGAGACGATACTCATACTTACACCAATATATTACGATCTATTTTAAGTGCGAGAAAACTCACATCAGTCGTCTTTAATCTTATTTGATTTCGTTATTGTTCATGCTTGTTACATGAATATGCATATGTTTTTGTTTCAGAATTTACTGTTATATGTATGTACAATATTCTGCATGCAAATGAAATAACAAATAAATAATTAAGGAAAAACGTTAGATTACTTGTAACCGAGCCCAACGTAAACGTTGTTTCCTTATGACGTTTTTGCCCGACACACATAGCAAGCGTCTCCCAGGATAGAACGGTTCTTCGCTTCCAACGGGATTCCGGCGAACTCAAAGATGCAACGAAGGAAGAGATAATACGAAGGAATTGTTTTGTGAATTTCAAATGTCCCAAAATTGAAGACAGGACGGGTACTTATAGAGCTCTGGCTAGGAGTCTCTGGCCCAAAAGACACCTATTAAAAGAAAGTTCATGACCTTTCTTTTAAAACGAATAGGTGTGTTTTTTATATTTTAGTTTATCCGAAATAAAGAAATACAAGACGCAACAAAAAATAATCTCCAGTCTTTAACCATACGGAGGTGTCCGGTGAGACTCGAACTCGACCCGACCCGGCCGACTGATGGCATCGGTGTGTGCGTGTTAAATATAATTTCACGATTATCTTTTGGGGAACAATTTCTTATTCATTTCAAAATGATTTTTTACATATAATATTAATGACCATATACTATTAATTTGTAAAACCATTATTCCAACCCCCCCCCCCCCCCCCACATGAATGAGAAATTGGCTTAAAAACAGGAAACCTATTGAAATTTAACATGGGAAGATGGTAACTCTGCATAGGGTTAGGTAGTCGTGAAACTTTGAACCTACCTTAGTGATTTGGGTCCGTATCCGTAATTTAATAAAAGTACCGGGCTTAATTTTAAAAATATTGATACTTCCGATACCCGTATCCGTGAACCGATACACGTATCCGAACCTATAACCCCTCATTTGATACACGACATGACGAAAATTCAGTAGCCGCCCAAGCGACCACAACATGTGGAACATTAATAAAGATGGTTTCGAGAGTATGGAAAATAATGGAATACTATAATTTGTCATTTCATTTCTTGATGAGCTTTAATTGAAACGAGACTTAGATGTAAATGCAAATAGAGAACAAAAAAATTTTGTTTGAATTTAAATCAAAATATCAATACTTTAGTTTTTTTTGGACTAATCTTTGAAACTTTATTGTAATAGTTAATTTTTTGTACTATTATTATTTTATTTATGAACCCCTGAATTATATATATTTGCAAATTATACCCTATATTTTTATTATTTATAAATATACCTCCGTACGCGTATCCTAAAATTTTTGAAAGTGCCGTATCGCCGTACCCGTATCCGCGTATCCGAGTATCGGCGTATCCGTATCCGTGCAACATAGGTCCCTATCTCGCACGGCATGCACTGAACAACAAGTAACGAGCAGGATGCCTCATTGTGCACTTGGAATCTTCTCACTTGTGATTTCCACGCAATTGGACTATTTTAGCAGGGAATTGGCGGGAAATCAAGAATTTTCGGGAAACGCATTATTTAATGGTCCATATATGGGAGATTTTATGGTTGTTACCCACTCAGACTCTCCACACACAGAGCCCCGAATGCATCTTTGGTTCTCAAGTTTGTGTTCTTTTCAGACTTGAACACCTCCTGGTTCAGCTAGTGTTTTCGAGAGTTTATCGTGTACCAGAGAATTTTTTCTCGTACCATAGACTCTCATAGAAGCAGCGGCCTTCTTCCACTAGCATAGGTGATCTTTGTGAAAGGTATCATGTCATACCTTACTTGAACGTATCAAGATATGAAGATCATTAAAAGCGTAACTTACCCTAAATGCCCATGGCATGAGTGTACTATATCTTGGCTAGTACCGCCTGAGCCAGTCCACAGTTGTGTTTTCCCTTTGAACCTAATTATGAGGCACTCTCAATAATAGGTAGGGTTTCCCCATGGACTTTTATTGGATCATTGGTCGTAGGCCCATCGCTCTCCTTGATGGCTCGACCAACTCTCTCGGTAGAGGTTTGGTTAGCGGATACACAATATTTTCTTTAGACTTTACATAGTCAAGAGAGATGATCTCATTTTTAATTAGTTTTCTAACGGTATTATGTCTACGACGGGTGTGTCTAGACTCATTATAAAGTGAATTTCTCGCCCTTCAATAACAACTTGACTATCACAATGAATAGATATTGGAGGGATAGGTTTTTTCCAACAAGGAAGATCTTCAAAAAACTCTCTCAACCATTCAGCTTCTTCTCCAGCCTTATCTAAGGCAATGAATTCAGCCTTCATGTTAGATCTAGCAATACATGTTTGTTTGGAAGATTTCCACGACACAGCACCACTTCCACGACACAGTTGTGTCCTTGGAATCGGATATCCAATTTGCATCGATATATCCCTTAAGCACGGCTGGATATTTTTGAAAATGTAAATCATAGTCTTTGGTATACATTAAATACCCAAGCACCCTTATTAGCGCTTTCCAGTGTTCTCTACCGGGATTTATTGAAAACTGGTTTAGCTTATTCAAAGCCTGAGCTATATTAGGTCGTGTGCCATTCATGACATATGTCAAACATCCTATGACCCGAGGATAGTAATCTGGTGATACGTTTTGTCCTCTGTTTTTGCTGAGGTGAACACTAGAATCAAAAGGAGTTCTCATGGGTTTGATATTATACTTCTTGAATCTCTCAAACATTTTCTCAATGTAGTGTGGTTGAGATAATATCAACCCTTCAGGTGATCTGGTGATTTTAATTCCTAGAATTACATCCGCAACACCGAGATCCTTCATTTCAAATTTCTTGGCCAACATACTTTTGGTAGCCTTTATCAAATTATTGTTATTACCAACAATGAGCATATCATCTACGTATAGACATGCTATTACGCAGTCCTTTTGATCGCCTTTTACATACACTCATTTGTCGGACTCGTTGATTTTAAATCCATATGACATCATTACACTATCAAACTTATCATGCCATTGTTTGGGGGCTTGCTTTAACCCATACAGAGATTTTACTAAGCAACAAACCTTTCTCTTTTAGCTTGTCCAGGGACAATGAAAGCTTCAGGTTGTTCCATGTAATTGTCTTCTTCTAAATCACCATTCAAGAATGCGGTTTTTACATCCATTTGATGAATTTCCAAACCCTTCAATGCAGCTATTGATAGTAGCATTCGAATTGAAGTTATTCTTGTAAGTGGTGAATAAACATCAAAGTAATCATACTCCCCTTTTTGGTTGTATCCTTTGGCAACAAATCGACTTTTGTACTTCTCAATTGTTCCATCAGTTCTTCTTTTCTTTTTGAAGATCCATTTGCATCCTAGAGGTTTAGATCTAGGAGGCAAATCTGCCACTTTCCTAATGTGGTTAGACATGATGGAATCAATTTCACTTTTGATAGCCTCTTGTCATTGTGCAGCGTTTGGTGAAGACATGACTTCCTTATAAGTATGAGGCTCATTATCTAATAGGTACACAACAAAATCGGGTCCAAAATTCTTAGATTTTTTAGCGCTTTTAATTTGTTGTGTCCCATTTCACATTCTTCTGCCATTTCATTTTTATCATTTACATAATCAAAAGATCTCTTGTGTGAGTTTGTTTCTTCGACATGGGTTGGAATGAAAATATCAATGTCGGAGGAGACAACTTCACAATCTCCCTTGAAAGGGAATACATTGTCAAAGAATGTAGAGTCTATAGATTCTATAAAAGTACTGGCCACTACGTCCTCATTATATGACTTGTGGACAAGAAAACGATATGCATTACTATTTTGTGCATATTCAACAAAGACACAATCAATGGTCTTTGGTCCAAGCTTAGTTCTTTTATGTTTAGGAATAGCTACTTTCGCTAGACATCCACATACCTTCAAGTAATTAAAACTTGGTTTTTTCCCTTTCCATAACTCATATGGAATCTTATGTGTTTTCTTGTGGGGCATTCTATTTAGAATGTAATTGGCAGCTAGGATATCATCCCCCCACAAGTTGTTCAGTGCACGAGAGCTAACTAACATGACATTAATCATGTCCTTTAATGTTCTATTTTTCCTCTCATCGATTCCATTAGATTGAGGTGTATAAGGAGGAATAATGTGATGAATGATTCCACTTTCTGAACATATGGACTCAAAGGGATATTAATATTCACCACCCCTATCACTCCTTATATTAACACTTTAATCTTTTGTCGTGAAATCACCAAAAGAGGGCGCCTAATATGGCATTTAAATAATATGGGCTGATTATCCAACTTGGGCTGGTTTTATTCAAGTTGTTATTGGGCTGTTTTATTTAAGTTACTATTACTTTATACATAAATCATCCTTTAGTATAAAAGGAATTTGTATGATGATGAGCACTTTGTCACGGTGCGTCAAAATAAATTCAATACTAACACTTATACGTAGTATAGCGTAGTAGAGTTCGTATCCACAGGGAAAGGAATAATTCTCTTTCTATAAAACTACGGAGTAGTAAATAAAAGGGGGGTTTAGGATTGAATGATTTAATTTAATTAAACACAAAGATGAACAATTTATATGTGATTTAATTCAAAGATAAAAAGGACTTGGTCTTGCTACTTTCCACTTGTTGATTTATTTTAGTCTATCATTGTTATATCTATAACTTATCCCCTCTCAAATACTCAATCGAGGAGTATCTCCAATTCATCGAGGGTAGTTATTAACAACGACCATTCATTAATAACTCTTACTATTAATCAAATATAGAACAAAGCCGTATACTGATATAATAGTAGTATTTAATCTCTTTAACCAACAAAATTAATCCTTCTTAAGTTTATTAACCACGATCGTGCATTAATAAACTGAAGTTACTTACTTATGAAACCATCAACGATTAACCATCGATTTGTTGATCGTTTCTAGTAATAATTAATGTTGGAACGTTAACTAATCGTCACTTAGCAACCCTCCAACATTAATATAGAATGAGATTAAGGGAAAAATTAATAATCAAGAGAAGAAGTTAAGAAAATAACTCACAACTTTAATAATCAACAAGCTTCAAGAGCAAAACCAAGAAATGGAAGTTTAGCTCCTCATTTGGAGACTAAACATGCTATAAAAATATAAGAAATAACTATTCTAAACTGAGCTTAAGTATATGAAAGAAGGGATGATTATTTGTGAAGGAAAAATGTGCTATTTATAGGTGTTTTTCAACACCTTGGGCTGGGTACCCGACCGGGTCATGTGCCCACCCGACCGGGTGCATGTCAAAATCAGATAATTTTCCACGTTCTTGTGTTTCAGCACGTTAAAATGTCCCGGGTCAAGTCAGACCCGACCGGGTGAAATATCTCACCCAACCGGGTGATTGTAGTTTCCAGCCACCTTCGCTTTTCAATGTCTCACCCGACCGGCTGATTGTCCTGGGCAGCCAATAATCATTGTTCTTCACTTTAAAGTCTTCCTTTCCAACACCATAAATCCTAACTCTACTTTATAACTTACAAATGAGAACTAAAATACAATTACAACTAAAATCACACAAATGTTTACTAACTAAATAAAATGGTAAACAATCCACACAAATCAAACATAAAAAGATACATTTATGCACTACTAATTAGTGCATATCATATGACATGGACAAGGGGCAGAGAAGTATTAAATATATTCTGATCTCTCTCTCACACCTTTCTTCCCTTCCTATTCTCTCTCAATTCTGTTACATGATCACACATTTAGCGGTAACATCACATTTGGTATCAGAGATCTACGATCCAGGAAGATGGCGGAAGGAACTCGTCTTAATGAATGCATAGAAGTGCAGAAAAGGATGGAGCAGTCCTTCCTAGCTGAAATCTTGAAGAGAGAAGCCGCAGATAAAAAAACGAGGAAGTTCAAGCCAGGAATCAGGAAATTCAATCAGAAATCCTCAAACAGTTAGAAAACATACAACGACGCATTGATGAGATGGAAACGAGATCCGAAACAAACCCTTCGAGCTCAACCCATGAGAAACCAAAGGAAGGAGATTATCATGATCAATTTCCACATACGGAGGGAGCTTCCATCCTGGGAGAACCACCATTGGGCTTCACCTTATCCAACATACAACCCAATAAGCCACACCAGAGAATTAAACATTCAGAATCAGGTAATTATGTACCTAACACTCCCTTCCCAAAGTTGGACTTCCCCCGTTTTGATGGAACTAATCCGAGGTCATGGAGTGTAAGGTGCCATGGTTATTTTAAACTTATGTCACATATACCCATGGATCAGCGAATCACACTTGCTACTATGCACTTTGAAGGTAAAGCACTGACCTGGTTCCAACATCTAGACAAAGATATTAGTGTTTTCACATGGGATCAGTTCATGGGAATTGTTTCTGCCAGATTCGAAGGACTAAGGGCTTCTAATGTTATAGAAGAATTTAACAAACTAAAAATGGGATCAGTTTATGAAATGAAGAATATGTTGAAAGGTTCGAGGAGTTAAAATCATGTATGCAAATGCTACACAAGGGAATATTCACAAAACAATATTTTGTATCTAGCTTTGTAAGTGGCCTCACAGATGAACTCAAAGCGTTTGTAAAAATGTTTAAGCCAACCACCTTGGAGTCTGCAGTGGAGCTAGTAAAAAATCAGCTGATGACGATTGATTCCTTGACCAGAAGGCTCAAAACAGGAGAAAAATCCCAACACAACACAACCACCAGTGCAAGGAGAATAGATAAAGTCTCTACTAATACCAGCTTTTCCAAGATCAACCCAGCTCAAACACCTTTCTTTAAGTACCTTACCCAGACTGAAATGGCGGAGAAAGGAGAGAAAGGATTATGTTTTAATTGTGATGAAAAGTTCACACCTAGTCATAGATGTAAACACAGGCATATATATGTTGTTGGTCCCGATTAATATGGTAATCAGTCTAGAGGGGGGGGGGGGTGAATAGACTGATTGGTTTTTCAAATTTTCTCTAAGTCCAAAATGACTTATCAGGGAATGTCTGATTCTGGTGACAGAGAAAGGCTGGTTCTGATATCAGAACTGGCCTTGGCAGCGGATTCTGATCTGTCCGGGTAGCCTCAGAAACACTAAGGCAAATGCCTTTCTGATAACTCTGAAAACAAGATCTGCTGAACACAGATTCCAAGTCTTAGAGTTAATCAGTTAATGTCCTAAGTGCAGAATTATAAATTGCAGTAAAGTAAATGACACCGGATATTTTTATAGTGGTTCAAGGAACAACTCGTTCCTCTAGTCCACTGTACCACTAGCTTTGAAGTAGATCAGTTACAAAGCTAATTCCTAGCACTTAAGAAGCACTCCTCGTCTTCTTCAAGCCTAGATGCCACCCAGGATGCAATTCCACGTCCTGATGGCTGATCCTTTCACTCAGCTTCCCGGAAGTATCACCACTTCACTACTGCAGTTACTTGGACGCCCTTCTTTTCAGAAGATCCTTTTAAAAAAAACAGAGTTTTTCCTCCAACTTGCTTCGTTACAAAGGATGTTTGATGAAGCTCTTGAAGTGTTGAAGAACAGGATGAACTTTGCTTGTTTGTTGGGGATGAGAGATTTGGAGTTTGAATCTTCCCAACGTAAGCTTGTCTTGTTGAAGGTTGTAGAGTTTGAATCTCAAGAGAGCTTGAATGATGATGTGTAAGAGTTGTAGCAAAGTTGTTTTTCAGTTCTTCGGTATGTAGCTTATATACGGAGGTTGTCTGCCCGTTGGAGGAGGAGACAACTGCATTGAATGCGCGTACAGTTGACTTGACCGCCGTTTTGGAAGGTTTCTATTTTTATAATATATCTTCCCGGATTCCTTGGTCAATCATTTGCAATCAATCCTTCAGCGTATCAGGCTCATTTAATGTGCATTAAATGCTTTCCTTTCATGCACAGTCTTCTAGCCGTTGGATGTTTTTACCCGTTAAATTCATAGCTGTTGGATGTTGCTTGAAATCTTCTAAGTGTTCGTCGGGCTCTGATCAGACTCTTCTGATGTGTTGGATTCTGATGGCTTTCTGATGAGTTGAGTTCTGATGGTCTTCTGATCTCTGAATGAACTCTAACTCTGACTCTGATAGGTCCGCTGATGAGTACCTTTGATCTGTAACTCTCATCGGTTATCAGATGTCCAATTTATCAGCAGATCTCATGGTGCAACTCTGATGAACTTCTGATAAGAGAACTCTGATAAAGCAGTTCTCACAGAGCAAGTCTGGTCGAGCAATTCTGATGCACTTCTGATCTGATCCAAAGTAGAGCAACTCTGATCGTCGACTACACTAATACTTACAATTGAAAATTCTAATACATAAAATCTAATTTGGGGGTATTCTAACTTTCTAATCCTATAGCATCATCAAAATCTAATTACATTTATTCCTTACAATTTCCCCCTTTTTGATGATGCCAAAACCCTTAAACTATTTCCAGAGAAGTGCCTTTCACCATAAAGAAAATAGGAAAAAAAACTTTCATTTAAAATCTTGGTGGGCACTTGGCATAGGAGAATAGTAAGAGTAAGATACAATCAATCAGATAAATAAAATAAGAAACTAACATAAGATATCAGAGCATAAATAATCAGAATGCAATAGAGAGATAATTTGAAATTGCCATGCAAATTAGAGGCAAGCTGGTTATCTTATTAAGGAAAAGTATTAAAAGCAACAAGAGGATAGGGTTTAGATATCTTCCTCTTCTAGTTCAGCTTCTTTTGCTTCAATTTCTTTCAGATCAGCATTTACCTTTGCTCTGATGGAAGCTAGGTTCCTTGGGTTCTGACACTCTGACCAGGCAGGAGCAAGCTGACAGTCTAGATAATTTCTGATGGCTTCTGAAAAGTCCTTGCCAGGGATCACTTTCATTCGCCACCAGTCTTCTGCTTCTTGCATAGAGCCACCATGATTTATGATGATAGTCCCATCGCTATCCAGAATAAGATTTTCCTGTTGGAGAGGTGTCATGTGCTTCTTCATTTCTTGAAACTGAGCAGCATCAGGTTTAGCTAGATCACTTTTAAGCCATTGAGCAAGAGTGAAAGTTGCCTTCTTTCCTCTCTTTGATCTTGGCAGGGGTGGTCTCTGAGTACCAGCAGCAATCCTCTTTTGTCTTGCCCTTTCAAAGTGTACAGCAGGATTAACAGCTCTGGTGCTAGTTCCTTCTGCAGTTCTGATGGCTCTAGCAGGTTCTCTGATTTCTTCCCCCTTTTTGGCATCAACAAGATCACCAAGCAGGAGTCCAATCTTGGAGAATTCAGTAGCATTGCTCTCTTTTATAGCTTCAAGGGTACCAGGTAGAGTCTGGGTCACAGAGGCCAGCCCTTCTATCAGCTCCTTTTGCTTGCCCACAGCCGATTGAATATCCTTGGTAGTAGCTTCAAGGAGAGTCAACTTGTGATCTCTGTCCTTTCCACTGTTTATCAGTTTGATGTCAAATTCCTTCAAGGTTTTGCAGATGTCTTCTACATCTGTGAGTTGCTCAGCATGCTTATCAGAGGACCATTGAAGATCATCCACAGCATCAGACAGCTCCTGAATGGCTTTGTCTTGAGCAGAGAGGGTCAGAGATTGAGAGTAGAGGACAGTGTGTACACTGGCTACCTCTGATGCAATGTTGTCTACCTTTTCAGTTGAAGTTTTCATGAAGCTCAGGAAGGTAGTGGCCAAGGTAGAAAGTGTAGTGGATATCTTGGCAAGCTCTGACTCAATGTTGTACTGAACCAAATCAAGATGAGCATCATGCTTCTGATTCAGTACAAGCATTTTGTTGATCCCAGCAATCATTTGGTCTCCAAATTCTTCAGCTGATTCCACAAACTCCTGGAAGGGGATGAGGACAGCTTTTGGTGGTTCTGGCTGAGGTACGTTATTGACTTGTGGTTGGGCAGGAGATGGAGGAGGAGTAGGAGTCTTCCTCTTGGCAGATTGAAGGTCACCAGCCATTGAAGCTGTGAGAAAGCCATCATTGTCTTCAGTTGAGGAAAGAATCCTTACAACTGGTTCTCTCTTTTGTGCAGAGGCAGCAGATTGTTGGGTTGAAGGCGGTTTGGAGGATGGTTTTTGCTGAGGAGGGGGCGAGGCAGACTTGGTCCTCTGATGTGGGGAGCTCTGATGTAGTGAGGCTTGTAGAGCTGGGGTGATCTGATGTTGTGGAGAGGGAGGGGGTGACGGTGAGCGAGTTCTGATGGGGGTCATCTGGTGGCAGGGTGAAAGTTGTTTAGGTGTGGGTGATTTCTGAGATTTGTGTGAGGGGGATTTCTGATGAGATGGAGAAGATGTTTTCTTGGGTGTGGGGGTTGAGATTTGCTTAGGTTGAGAAGGAGATGGGGGTGGAGTAGTGGTTGGTGTGAGTGGTTTTGGTGAAGGGGATTTGGGAGGTGATTGCTGGGGTACAGGAGAGTTAGGAATTACCTCAACAGAAGTCTCCTCAGTCTGAGAGTTCCTCCACTCTCTGATCAGTTGCTGCATTGCCAGAGGCAGATTGTTGACAATTGAAGATTCTCCGTGAAAGTGAGGAAGGTAGGGATATTTTCTCAGAGATTCCCTCCTTTTCATCTCCACCAGCCATTCTTCAAAGACTGGGATCTCACTCTCTGATAGAGGTTTGACATGCTCTTCTGATGGTGGAGCAGTCAACTTCTCTTTTCCTTTTAGGCTTTCCCTCTTCTTCTCCAAGACAGAATGCAAAAATTGAAGGTCAAAGCATAGTGATACATCGTCTGTACCTGCCCATTTGAGGACTTCTTCTTCCTCAGATTCAAAGGCTGCAGCTTGAGCAAGGATTTGCTGCAGAGGTCCCATTCTCCACTTCCTCCATGAGAGTACCCTTTGAAACTGTCTGTCCAGAGCAGCAGTAGAGGTTAGCTGTTCTGTTGGAGACATGGGGATTTGCAGATCTGGTGCAGATAAGAGTTGGACCTCTGATTCAGGTTCCCCCTGAGCATCAGAGATCACCAGTGCAGTAGCCAACTCTGGTGCTGGTTCCCCCTGAGGTTCTGATTCCTTTGAGGGAGAGTTGGTCTTCTTCTTCTTCTTCTTCTGGATTCTGATAGGAGATTTTGAGCTATCAGAGTCACTTTGAATGACAGCTCTTCTTCTCCTCTTTTGATTGAGCTTTTTGATAGGTGCCACAACGGGTGCATCCTCTTCTGATGCATCCTCCTCTGATGCATCCTTCTCAGTAGTGGCCTTGATCTTCTGCAGAGGTTTCTTCTTGGAGACAGCTTTGGGCTTAGCAGCCAGTTGTTCTCTTTTCTCCTCTAGTCGTTGCTCTCTCTTTAGTTCAGCAGCAACAGCAATATTTAGCTTTGGAGAAGCAGTAAGAAAGATGAGTTTGGAGTGGTCAACTTCGGAGGGGTTTCTGAGTTCCAGTTCTTGAGTTTTGATCATTCGGGAGAGGAGAAGACCATGGCCCATCTTGGTTGAGAATAAGCCAGTCTTCTTGTCCTTCTTCTTCACTGATTCAGAGATAGATTTGAAGATTACCTTTCCCCAGTCAATGTTCATTCCTCGATGAACTGCATAAATCGCCTTTGCGTTTGCATTGTTCATCTCATCTGTGGATCCGGTCTTGCACCAAAGGCACCTGTGCAGGATGCTGACCAGCTTTTCGTAGTCCTTCTTCAAAAGGAACTTCTTCATATATAGTTTTTCAATCCCTGTGACCTCAGGCCTGCAATAGGTGTCGACGAAGGTCTCTACAGCAATGTCCACTGAGTCTAGTTCAATCAGGGTTGGAGTATTCTGATCTTGAGAATCGAGTTGAACACCAAAGAACTCGTTTAGAGCATCGGCGTCAATCTTCAAGTCCTTGCCTTGAACTTGAGAGTGGATGGCTTCTCCGGTGATAGTGGCGTTTAGATAGAACTCGGCTACATCCATGGTGCTGAATTCTTCATATGGATGAGCAACAATTTTGCTTAGTTGGGAATCGTGCATCCCTTGGATGATTTTCTTCATCCGCTTCTGATTTTCTGCCAACAGGGGCAATGCGGACATGTCAACTCGCATGCCTGTAACAATATTGTTCACAAGACCCTTGACTTCCTCTTTGGAAAGATCGTTGATGTTGATGAACTTCATTTTCAGTTTAGTGTAGAGTTTGAGAGGTCTGAACGTTGAAGGTATAGAGAGATAGAGCTTTGAGGACGAGGAATAAAATTGCAGTAGCGATTTAGGTTTTCAGAAGGGGGTATATATGAATTTAGGTTAGTGGACGTTTGATATAATTTGCGGTTTCGAGGTCGCATTTAATGGAATGCGGGCGGAAAGCCGTTTTCCAAAAATGGTAATAACTACCGGGGGTAAAAAGGTAAAACCCAGTTTATTGAATAGTCTCGCCCGAAATTTAGAAAATTTTCTAAGTCCACAGCCACTCTGATAAATATCAGTCCTTATATCAGAGAGGGAGTATTCTGATACAGGGTCCTCTGATGAATAAGCGTATCAGAGGTGGTGAATCCTGATAGATCCATATCTGATGCTTCTGCAACTCTGATTCATGTATCTCTGGGAAGATCATCCATCATCCCCAGTTCTTCCCTTAGCTTGTTAAACCTAGCCTCAGAGAGAGGTTTGGTTAAGATATCTGCAAGTTGGTCCTCAGTTGGTACATGCTCAATTGAGATATGCTTCTTCTCCACATGATCTCTGATGAAGTGATGTCTGATCTCAATATGCTTTGTCCTGGAATGCAGCACAGGATTCTGAGTGATTGCAATGGCACTGGTATTGTCACACAGCAACTTGATCTCCTTTGCTTGCACTCCATAATCCTTGAGTTGTTGCTTCATCCAGAGTAGTTGAGCACAGCAACTTCCAGCAGCAATATACTCAGCTTCAGCAGTGCTAGTTGAGATTGAATTCTGCTTCTTGCTAAACCAGGAGACAAGTCTCCCACCTAGCAATTGACAATGACCGGAAGTGCTCTTCCTGTCTAATCTGCAACCTGCAAAGTCTGAATCAGAGTAACCAATTAGTTCAAAGTTACCTCCCTTGGGATACCATAGGCCTGCATTTGGATTTCCTTTGATATATCTGATAATCTTCTTAGCAGCAACTAGATGGCTCTCCTTGGGCTTTGATTGGTATCTGGCACAGATTCCTACTGCAAAAGCTATGTCTGGTCTACTTGCAGTTAGATAGAGGAGAGATCCAATGATTCCTCTATAAGTTGTTGCATCAACATCTTTGCCTTCATCATCTGGTCCAATGCCTTGAGATGCATTCATTGGAATCTTGACTGAAGATTTTCCATCTACTCCAAACTTCTTGATGAGATCTCTGGTGTACTTTCCTTGGTTGATAAAGATGCCTTCTGGTACTTGTTTGACTTGTAATCCAAGAAAGTAACTGAGTTCTCCCATCATGCTCATTTCAAACTTCTTGCATAATTCAAACTTGAGAAAATTTCTTGCATAATTCTGGATTAGTGCTTCCAAATAGAATATCATCAACATAAATTTGCACTAACAGAATATGATTAGCAACAGAAATTTGAAAAAGAGTCTTGTCAACCTTTCCTTTAGTAAACCCATGGTTCACCAAAAATAGGGACAATGTGTCATACCAAGCTCTGTGAGCTTGCTTAAGACCATAGAGGGCCTTTCTGAGCTTGTAGACACAAGAAGATTGAGTAGGAATGACAAAACCTGGAGGTTGTTCAACATAGACTTCCTCTTCCAATTCTCCATTCAGGAATGCACTCTTGACATCCATCTGGTAGACTTTGATGTCATTGTAGGCAGCATAGGCTAGAAAAATCCTGATTGCTTCTAGTCTTGCAACAGGTGCAAAGGTCTCATCAAAATCTATGCCTTCTTCTTGACAGTATCCCTTAGCTACAAGCCTTGCTTTATTCCTTACAATGTTGCCTTCTTCATCTGCTTTGTTCTTGAATACCCACTTGGTTCCAATGACATTCTGATGCTTGGGCCTAGGAACAAGTTTCCATACCTCATTCCTTTCAAACTGTGTCAGCTCTTCTTGCATTGCATTGATCCAATCTGAATCTTCTAGAGCTTCTTCCACACACATTGGTTCCATCTGGGAAATGCAGCAGGTGAACATGGCTTCTCTTCTTGATGCAGATCTGGTCCTGACACCACTGGTAACTTGACCTATCACTTGATTAGGAGGATGATCTCTTAACCAAGTTAGATCAGGTTCTGTCAGTTGCTGTCTAGGCAACTCTGATGGTTCATCTTCTGATACATCATCTTTATCTTCATCTTTGTCTATCAGAACTGGATTGGTAGGAGGAGTTGAGAATATAGGATTGTTGGTGGCCTCTTCTGATGGTTCTGAACTTTTGTCTTCAAGGTTGATTTTCTGCAGGGTTTCTGATAATTCTTCTGCAGAGGTACCATCATCAAATTTGACATGAATGGATTCTTCAACTTGTAGAGATCTCCTGTTAAGTATTCTATAGGCTCTGCTTGAACTTGAGTAGCCTAAGAATACACCTTCATCAGCTTTTTCTTGAAATACTTTCAGGTTCTCCTTTCCATTGTTTAGAATATAGCACTTGCATCCAAACACATGGAAGTAGCTGATGTTTGGCTTTCTTCCTTTCCACAGCTCGTAGGGGGTCTTCTGATGATTCTTGTGGATCATGCTCCTGTTTTGGGTGTAGCATGCAGTGTTGATAGCTTCAGCCCAGTATCTGATGGGCAGTCCTGATTCTGCAATCATAGTTCTTGCAGCTTCTTTCAGTGTTCTGTTCCTTCTTTCTGCAACACCATTTTGTTGGGGTGTTCTGGCAGCAGAAAGTTGATGGAATGTGCCATTCTGATCACAGAAGTCCTTGATTACCTTGTTGACAAATTCAGTTCCTCTGTCAGATCTGATTGTTCTGACCTTCATATTTTTCTCAGTTTGGAGTTGCTTTAGCAGAGATGGCAACTTCTGAAGAGTTTCATTCTTCTTGGTTAGGAACACAGTCCAAGTATATCTTGAGTAATCATCAACCATAACAAGAGTATATCTTTTTCCACCAACACTGGGAGTTTCAACTGGTCCAAATAAATCCATGTGGATCAGATTTAGAGGACAAGTAGAAAGATCTCCAGCTATGGGTTTGAATGAGGTCTTCACTTGTTTGCCTTTCTGACAAGCACTGCAGAGGGTCTCCTTCTTGTAAACAATGTCAGGTAGACCATCTACAATGTGTTCCCTTGCCAGTTTGTTGATGGTTTTGAAATTCAGATGGCTAAGCTTCTTGTGCCAGTCCCAGCTTAGCTTTGAATTGTCTTTTGCTATCAGACAAGTTCCATCTTTTGCTGTTTGCCAGTCAACAACATAGATGTTCTTCCTTCTCTTGGCTGTAAGAACCACTTCTTTGGTTGTCTCATGCTTGACATAGCATAAGGTCTTGGTGAATTCAACTGTGTAGCCTTTGTCACAAAATTGGCTAGCACTCAGCAAGTTGAACTTTAGACCTTTGACATATGAGACATCTTCAATGATTATCTGTTTCTTGATCAGTTTGCCTCTTCCTTTTGTTTGCCCTTCCTTGTCATTTCCACCGAAAGTGACTCTGGGTCCATTGATTTTCTGGAACTCTGATAGGCAACTCTTGTCACCTGTCATGTGCCTGGAGCATCCACTGTCAATATACCATTCTTGTTCTGAGATGGCTCCAGCACACAGTTCCTGCAAGATTAAAAGGAAGATTTAGGTACCCAAGCAATGTTGGGTCCTGGGGGGTAATGTAGTCTTGGTAGTTGGTACCATTTTGGTCTCATCAACTGAAACCTTGGTGGATGGTACCCATTGTCCACCTGGTAGTTGTAGTAAACAGATGTATGATTCACTTTGGGCAGATGCTTGTGAGGATCATGCTTTCTGTTTGCATACTTCTGCATAGCCTTCTTTGTTGGAAAGAAGTCCCATATACTATCAAGATCAGAGGAGCGCTTAACTTTAGGCTTCTGAGGTTGACCAGACAACCTCTTCTGCCTATAGTTAATCTTCTCTTGATATTTGCCTTTCTGATAGCAGTTTCTGATACCATTGTCATGAGATTGTCTGATCGGATTAGGCCTTTGATTATTATTTTTCTGAAAACTCTTCCTTTTGTTAGAATTTCTGCCAGGTTCATTAGTTTTCAAACTGTGTTTTGGTTTGGCCTTTAGAGTTCGTTTCTCTGGTATGACCTTCTCATGAACAACTTTAGTACCAGAAGTACTAGCATGACAATTGGGGCTCAGAGTCTGTGGCACTATGACCTTTTTAGCTTTAGCAACTTTGGTGCTAGGCCTTACAGAAGGCTCACCAGACTCTGGTTCAACATATCCAAGACCAGGGGTAGAGTTGTGAAAGTCATTGATACCCTTCATAGAAGATTGCATCTTCAGAAGGCTATTGTATCTGACTTCAAGATGTTCAATTTCTCTTATTCTCTTTAGAAGGGACTCATTTTCAGCTTTCAGCTTACTGTTCTCTTCTTTAATAAAGGAATAAGATCCTTGGATAGTCTTGAACTCTTCCCAAAATGATGACATTGGATCATCATTTAAGGCTGTGCCTACCGAAGAAGAAATAGAATCAGTTGTAGAACATACCTCATCATCTGATTGTGCCATGAGGCAAAGGTCTTCAGTCTCTGCATCCAAGCAGCAGAATGCTTCATCAGAGTCGGAGTCTGAACTGGACTCTGATTCAGAGAGTGGATCTCTCTCAGCTTGTTCTGAGACAAATGCTCTTCTTCTTCTGTGTTGATCATCTGGTTTCTTTTCTTCTTCATGTCCTTGCTTCTTGGACACTCTTAGATAGGGGCAGTTTGCTTTGAAGTGCCCAGGTTGTCTGCAGTTGTAGCAGAGGTACTCTCCACTGCTTTCAGAAGACTTGGTCTTCTGATGTGGTCTTCTGATGGAAGATGGACTCCTTCCATCTTTCTTCATAAACTTCTTAAACTTCCTGGCAAAAGCAGCCATATACTCATCAGATAAAAGAGTAGAAGGGTCAAAGTCACTTACCTTTGAGGTGCTGGCAGTGAGAGCAGTGGTGGTCCTTTCATCAGGAGCTTCCTCCTTTTCTTCATGCATCTCAAACTCATAAGCTTTGAGATCAGAAATGAGTTTCTCAGTGGCATAGGTTTTGATATTCTTGCTTTCCTGGACAGCAATCACCTTCATCTTCCAAGCCGAAGGCAGTCCCCTGAGAATCTTCATGTTGACCTCTTTGATGGTGAGCTCCTTCCCAAGCTCAGAAATCTCACTGATAAGAATCAGCAGTCTCTCATGCATCTTAGCAATGCATTCTTCTGGCAGAAGTTTGAAGTCATCAAACTTCTTCATAGCAATGGTCAACTTGTTATCTCTTTCTTGTTCATCTCCTGCTCCAATCTCATCCAGCTTGTCCCAGATTTCCTTAGCAGTCCTGCACTTCTTTATTCTATTGAAATATCTTTCATCAATAGCTTTGTAGAGAATGTCCTTGGCAATGTTGTCAAGGTTGTACTGTCTTTTCTCTTCCTTGGTCCATTCAGACCGGGCTTTCTCAATCATTTGGGGCTGAGAGTTATCAATAGAGTGAGCAGGATTGATCTTCATGAACTGGATAAAGGGGCCATTCTCCAAGACTTCCCACATTTCATCATGTAAGGCGCATAGATGAGCCTTCATCCTGATCTTCCAATCATCATACTTCTGGTCTGTAAACATGAGATGCTTTGCAAGAGAGTTATCCATAATACCAAATAAATAGAGGCTAAGAACAAGTGGATCTTTGTTCAGAGAGTAACCTAAAAGATTACAAGAACAAGGAGGCTCTGATACCACTTGTTGGTCCCGATTAATATGGTAATCAGTCTAGAGGGGGGGGGGGTGAATAGACTGATTGGTTTTTCAAATTTTCTCTAAGTCCAAAATGACTTATCAGGGAATGTCTGATTCTGGTGACAGAGAAAGGCTGGTTCTGATATCAGAACTGGCCTTGGCAGCGGATTCTGATCTGTCCGGGTAGCCTCAGAAACACTAAGGCAAATGCCTTTCTGATAACTCTGAAAACAAGATCTGCTGAACACAGATTCCAAGTCTTAGAGTTAATCAGTTAATGTCCTAAGTGCAGAATTATAAATTGCAGTAAAGTAAATGACACCGGATATTTTTATAGTGGTTCAAGGAACAACTCGTTCCTCTAGTCCACTGTACCACTAGCTTTGAAGTAGATCAGTTACAAAGCTAATTCCTAGCACTTAAGAAGCACTCCTCGTCTTCTTCAAGCCTAGATGCCACCCAGGATGCAATTCCACGTCCTGATGGCTGATCCTTTCACTCAGCTTCCCGGAAGTATCACCACTTCACTACTGCAGTTACTTGGACGCCCTTCTTTTCAGAAGATCCTTTTAAAAAAAACAGAGTTTTTCCTCCAACTTGCTTCGTTACAAAGGATGTTTGATGAAGCTCTTGAAGTGTTGAAGAACAGGATGAACTTTGCTTGTTTGTTGGGGATGAGAGATTTGGAGTTTGAATCTTCCCAACGTAAGCTTGTCTTGTTGAAGGTTGTAGAGTTTGAATCTCAAGAGAGCTTGAATGATGATGTGTAAGAGTTGTAGCAAAGTTGTTTTTCAGTTCTTCGGTATGTAGCTTATATACGGAGGTTGTCTGCCCGTTGGAGGAGGAGACAACTGCATTGAATGCGCGTACAGTTGACTTGACCGCCGTTTTGGAAGGTTTCTATTTTTATAATATATCTTCCCGGATTCCTTGGTCAATCATTTGCAATCAATCCTTCAGCGTATCAGGCTCATTTAATGTGCATTAAATGCTTTCCTTTCATGCACAGTCTTCTAGCCGTTGGATGTTTTTACCCGTTAAATTCATAGCTGTTGGATGTTGCTTGAAATCTTCTAAGTGTTCGTCGGGCTCTGATCAGACTCTTCTGATGTGTTGGATTCTGATGGCTTTCTGATGAGTTGAGTTCTGATGGTCTTCTGATCTCTGAATGAACTCTAACTCTGACTCTGATAGGTCCGCTGATGAGTACCTCTGATCTGTAACTCTCATCGGTTATCAGATGTCCAATTTATCAGCAGATCTCATGGTGCAACTCTGATGAACTTCTGATAAGAGAACTCTGATAAAGCAGTTCTCACAGAGCAAGTCTGGTCGAGCAATTCTGATGCACTTCTGATCTGATCCAAAGTAGAGCAACTCTGATCGTCGACTACACTAATACTTACAATTGAAAATTCTAATACATAAAATCTAATTTGGGGGTATTCTAACTTTCTAATCCTATAGCATCATCAAAATCTAATTACATTTATTCCTTACATATGTTCTACTGGCAGATGAAGAACTGG